>CM024763.1:11928799-12057461 GCA_014218235.1 Colocasia esculenta
CTTGAATGAAAAAGCAAGAAATTCATCTCTTCTAGTCTTCAGAAGAAAAACAAGAGCGAAGCTTCCACTCCAACCTTGTTCTTAGCTCTTAGCTTTCTGTATCAAAAAGAGTTTTTGGTTGTGAGAGCTTGTGTCGTCCTGGAGAGAAAATCTTGTTAAATCTCCTTCTCTCCCGGCCTTGATAGCTTCAGTGTGTAGCTGGTCAAGCTAAGTCTGAAGCCCTGTTTCCACACCCTTTTTCTTATTTGATTGTGTCCCTTCTGGACGAAGGAAGACCTGGTGGTATCCAGGTAGTTGTTGTTCCCTCTAGACGAAGGAAACCTGGTGGTATCCAGGGTATTTGTTGTTCCCTTCAGGCTGAAGGAAGACCAGTTGAGGCTGGGTGGTAAGGATCCTTAAGGGGGATTGTACCCTTGGTAGTGAATCCTGATATAGCTCAGGGACTGGACGTAGGTCTCCTGTGGAGAGGAGTTCCGAACCAGATAAAAATCCTTGTGTCTTGTGGATGTTTTTTATGTGATTGTGTCTTATTGCTCTAACTCTAACCTGGTTATTAAATTGTGCAATCCTTTCAGTAAACAGATTTTAAATCAGAGATCGAAGGTTTTTAATAACCCATTCACCCCCCCCCCTCTGGCTAGCTAGCTGGGCAACACCCCAAGGTACAGTACCTACCTCCACAAGGTACCACTACGGAACTTCAACCAAGTGTGCCCCATCAGTGTGACGGAACGCCTCGGCCAAGCCCTTAAACCGATAACGTACTTGATCCGAGTCCGCCTCCCGCGAACGGCCGAAGCCTCGCAAGGGATACCAAACCACAGTCCATGTAACACAAAGGAACCACCACATTTTATATATATTCACAATTTACATAGCCAAATTTCCACAAAACTGAAAGAAGTACAAGAGCCTGGGGCATACCCCGAGGTACAACTAAAGAAAATAACAACTACTACACTACACTGCTGGAGCTGCTACTACACACACTGGAGTTTACCGACCCTGCAAACTGCTACACAACGCGGCTCTGAACTGGACATCGGTCGTGAAACGTCCTCCTCGCTCTCACCGTGGGGGTAGGGGTGAGCCTCGCTAGTCACTGGCTCAGTAGGGAACTCCCCCAACCCGAGCAAACCAAAACCACAGGTACAAAAGCAATAAACATACCAACAATTTATAGAACACTAGCAGGATATGAAAGCTGTAAAATACTCACCGTCCTGCCGACTACGAAACAACTTTAATAATTAAACGAAAAACCAGTACAGGTGTACAAGCTAAAGTAGAGACAGCCAAGCATGAGCCGTGAACTGGTTCGTGACACCAGAAACTGACTCGGACAAGCTAACAACAGGTCTACCTCTCAGTCTCGAGCCACGGACGAAAGTCCAGCTGCCGCTCCACGTGAAAAGGTCAAGCAACTGTAAGACCAACTAAACACCACCACCTGCGGACCACACGGTCACAGGCCATGCCTGACACCTCAGGGACCCTGGCCCGGGCCTCTCTAGAGTGAGGCACTGGAAAAAGACTAGCTTGGACCAGTGTCGACTACTGGTGTCCGTACCCCCAACTACGAGCGCGCTACAAGTGACTAAGACAACACAAGTGTCATTGTCCCACTGTCGTCTTTCCCTCAGCCGGACGTACAAATCAAGCACAGGAGTGAGGGTGTCCAGTCGACGACACAGACCCGACGGTACAGCACAAGTACCGGGACAAAGCCCAAGCTAACAGCCTGGCTCACCAAGAACCTGGGGCACCCAACTTGAGAGGTAACACGGTAGCGTCGTGTACTACTCGCCACGTACACAAAACCCACGTGCATGTCACACACAAACCACTTGAACCTCACGTAAACCACAAGTACACCGGTCCACTACACGTGAACCCAACTGGACTCGCGTGAACAACGCGCAACTACGAAAGTAAGTACTCATTGCATACCCCGTATGCTAAATACAGAACTTTGTGCACTCAGTGCACCCAGGTGCCAACGCACCATTCATTATCGGAAATACCATATTTAGTATTCCTGCTTATACACTAGTTGGCGCAACATCGACTGCCGCTTATAAGAAGTAAACGGCAATAACTTTGGCCGTTTATATCCTGGCTGATGAACCTGGCGTCAATCGATCTTGACGCCAAGATCTTCAGCCTCTATCCCTGCAGAACCCCTAAACCGATTCTACAGGTTTTACAACCGTTAAAACAACGGTAAAATACAGAAACAGTTCTCTAGTAAGCATGAATCCTAAACAATCCAATACAGCATGCTTTACTGATTAAATTCGCCAAACCACCCATTAACCCCGCATGGTGCCACTTAATCCGAAAATGCATTACCATGCTGATTCAGGTGGTTACGTCGTGTTTTAATGTTTTCTACGGAGCTACATGGTTCGTCCCCTACCTCAGAACACGCTTAAACCTCCCGAATTATCCCGGTTCACACCGAACCCTCCGCGAGCTCCCACGGGAATTGCACCACGCCACGGCATTTCCTTGCGCAATTCGGCAACGCCACACGTCCCACGATCCTCCAAACAGTCTCCTGTACATGTTTGAAGCTTTAGGGACACGGGGGCATGAGGCTGGGGCAAGGGAAAGAGAGGAACAGGTGGGAAACCTGCTCTCGGGTGACCCTATAACCTGCAGAATTCTCAGGTGGCGTCAACCCCTCTGCCGCCTAGACAACCGCCACTCTAACGTCCACATCTTATGCCGCCAAGATCATGAAGTCAACGACACCTTACCTGGACGCCAACAAGTCAACGACCACCTCTGGCCGCCAACTCCAACTCAACTGCAGCAGATCCTATTTCATTTCAGGACCAAACCTGCACCTCACATGAACAAACCACACAGCCAAACCACACATTCCACACAACCAACTCACATTGGCCTCACACGGCCATCACAAACATTAACCACATGATCCGCATGGATCCGAAAAGCACGCGACGTTACATTACTATCATCTAAAAAGAAAATTTCGACCTCGAAATTCATAACACAACTCAAAGTTAAACAACTTTAACATATACACCTTTACAAGCACTATCATCTAAAAAGAAACATAAAAGCTTATTCAAACAGATAGGGATACCCTTTAGCCATTTCCTCGGCTAATCTCAGTATCCTCACCACCCACCTATTTTCCCATCTCACTTTACTAGCTCAATTTCTTTATTTCTCAGCTTCTTTATCTTCGATCTGTGATCTGTACCGGATACTCTGGCATAGTCATATCCGCCTCAGGTCACCACCTTGATATCTGATTATTTGAGCTGGATCTTCAATACACTTTCTTAACATAGAAACATGAAATATATCATGAACATCCGCAAAATCTGCTGGCAAATCCAGCCTATAAGCTGTTTCCCCCCAATTTCTCAATCACCTGAAAGGTCCCACATACCTTGAACTCAACTTTTCAGTCTTACCAAACCTCATAATACCTTTACTCGGGAAACTCTCAGAAAAACAAAATCTCCCACTTCAAACTGAAGTGGTCTCCTCCGATATCGCATAACTCTTTTGCCTGCTTTGAGCTGCCTGCAATTTTTTTTAATAAGCTTCACCACTTCTGTGGTTTGCTGAATCAATTCAGGATCCACTAATTGCCTTTCTCCCACTTCATGCCAGTTCATTGGGGTTCTACATGGCCTTCCATATAAAGCTTCATACGGTGCCATCCCAGACTGGTATTAACTATTATTATAGGCAAACTCAACCATTCTCAAATGATGCTCCCAGCTGCCTCCCCAAACTAAACACAAGCTCGCAACATATCTTCAATGTCTAGATAGTCCTCTCTGTCTGACCATCTGTCTGGGGATGATAAGCGGAGCTATACCTCAGTTCAGTACCAATTACTTTTGCAGGCTTCTCCAAAAACCAGAAGTAAATCTTGGATCTCTATCAGACACAATAGTCTTCGGATACCATGCAGTGGAATAATTCTTTCAACATAAATATTTGTTAATATGTCCACTGTCCAAGACATACTTACTGCCACTAATCTGCACACTTTGGTTAATCTTCAACAAATACCCATATTCCATTATGCCCGGAACTCGATCTTGGTAAACCTGCCACAAAGTCCATGGCAATATCATCCCATTTCCACTGTGGAATGGGTAACGGTTGCAACAAACCTCCAGGCTTCTGATGCTCTGCTTTAATTGCTGACAGATAGCACATCTTGCAACAAACTCTGCTATTCTTTCTTCATATGAGGCCACCAGAAATGCTTTCTTAAATCATGGTACATTTTAGTACTACCCGGTGGATAGTGTACCGAGATTTATGAGCCTCTTCCAACACTCGCTGCTTCTTCACCTCTCTCTCTGTTGGAACAAACAATCTTCCCCTGAGCCTGACACACAATTATCATCAATGGCTCCTTCCATTTTCACAATTTCAGCTAACTTGCATCTGCTCTCTGAGCCTCAATAATCTGCCAATACAAGACGGCTCTATAGCACTAGCAGCTAGTACTGCCCGTCGCTGATACTGGGCACATACAAGGAGTTCTCCACTACTTCTTCATACAGCTTCCATTCTTTAATCATCATCAATTCATATATGCCTTTCTGCTCAAGGCATCAGCTACAACATTGGCCTTACCCGGATGGTAAGCCAAACTGAAATCATAATCCTTCAAATATTCAATCCATCTGCGCTGGCGAAGATTCAAATCTTTCTGCGAGAAGATATACTTTAAACTTTTATGATCTGTAAAGATCTCAAATCTCTCGCCATACAGATAATGCCTCCACATTTTCAAGGCAAACACAACCTGCCAATTCCAAATCATGAGTGGGGTAATTCTCCTCTGCTGGCTTCAATTGCCTGGACGCATAAGCTATCACTTTGCCATGCTGCATAAGCACTGCGCCAAGTCCTCTCCTTGAAGCATCAGTATACAACACAAAACCACCACTCCCTGCCGGTAATGTCAATATAGGTGCTGATGTAAGTCTTTTCTTCAATTCCATAAAACTTTTCTGACATTCACCGGACCACACAAATGGCACCCCTTTTCTGGTCAATTTAGTCATAGGTGCTGCAATCTTAGAAAAATCTTGAATAAAGTGCCTATAATAACCTGCCAATCCCAGAAAACTTCTAATCTCAGTAATTGTCTTAGGCACTTCCCATCTCATCACTGCTTCCACTTTACTTGGGTCCACTGCTACTCCTTAGCTGAAATAACATGACCCAGAAACTGAATTTCTTTCAACCAAAATTCACACTTACTAATTTGGCAAACAACTGGTTATCCCTTAACAACTGCAGGGTAAACCTCAAATGAGCTGCATGCTCCTCTTCAGATGCTGAATAAATCAGAATATCATCAATAAAGACCACAATGAATTGGTCTAAATATGGATGAAAATTCTATTCATCAGATCCATAAAACCTGCAGGAGCATTAGTCAACCCAAATGGCAAAACCACAAACTCGAAGTGACCATATCTGGTTCTGAAAGCTGTCTTCTATATCCTCCTCTTTAATTCTCAACTGATGGTACCCGGACTCAAATCAATTTTAGAAAATACCTTTGCTGATTGCAACTGATCAAACAGATCATCTATCCTCGGCAATAGGTACTTATTTTTAATGGTCACATCATTTAACTTTCTATTCAATACACATCCGAAAACTTCCATCTTTCTTTTTCACAAATAAAATCGGCGCTCCCCACGGGGAATGACTCGGTCTAATACCCTTTCAGCAACAATTCTTCTAACTGCTTTTTCAATTCTTTTAAGTTCTGCTGGTGCCATCCGATATGGAGCTTTAGAAATCGGCATGGTACCTGGCAGCAACTCAATGGTAAAGTCCACCTCTCTATGTGGAGCTAAACCAGGCAAATCTTCAGGAAAAATCAGCAAATTCCCTAACCACGGGAACTGCTTCCACTGACTGACTAGCTTCTACCAGACTTACCGAGGCTAAATAAGCCACACACCCAGCATTTATCAACTTTCTAGCTTTAATTGCAGAAATTAGAAACTTAGAGGTATAAAAGGCATACCTTGATATTCAAATACTGCACCATTAGGATGACAAAACCTGATCCTTTTCTTTCTGCAATCTAACATTGCTCCATACATCTCAAGCCAATCCATACCCAAATATATCATAATCTGACAACTGCAGGGCATACAACCGACCCGGCATCTGGTTCCCTTCAATCATAACAGGAGCTTCATCTATATAGCTCGAAGTGAGCAGGAACTCACCCGAAGGAACCTCCACTACTAACTCACAAGACTTTTCCTCTAAAGATGAGCTATACAATCCAGAAATTCTTCGGAAATGAAAGAATGAGAGGCACCCGAATCAAATAAAACTCTTGCTGAATATTCATAAAGAGGTAAAGTACCTCTATCATATTCGATGCCTCCGCCTGGGCTCGGGTAATAGCCATAACCCGGCCTCTTCCTCGCTGCTGCGTGCTCCTCCTCCACGACCTGACTGTGGCTGCTGAAACTGCTGAGGCTGCTGCTGCTGCACACCTCTTCCAACCATACTCTCTTGAATAGGGACAATTGCGGATCAAATGCCCGACTGATTACAATTATAACATCTATATCTTGGTGGAGTAACGGCTGCCTGGCATACTCTGCTGCGACTCCTCCACCTCTGGCCTACCTCGGCCTGCTGGAATTGCTGACGACCTCCCCATCCTCTTCCTTTGCCTTTAAATGCTTGCTTCAATTTCTGGCCCCATTTACCAAAGCCTGAAGAAGGTCATGCTGGTGCTTTACCCTTACTTGCACCTACTGACTGCTGCGGTAGCCGAAAACTACCTGAGCCTGACTCGCCACCTGACGAGTCCGAATAGACCTCTCCAACGTAGCTGCCCTCTGAGCTGCTTCTTCCACTGTCTTACACATGAGAGGTACTATTGCATCCTGCAACTCCACTCTCAAACCTCTAATAAAATACTCAACCATCATATTATTATCTGATACAACATAAGGCGCATAACGGCTAAGTGCCATAAACCTCATCTGTACTCTAAAACTGAAGAGTTACCTTGCTGGAACGTCCGAAACTGCTCTGTTTTCACTTGCTGTACTTGAATCGGAAAGAATGTATCGTTAAATACATCGAGAAATTCCGACCAAGTGATAGCCTCTTCTGTCCTGCCTGCAAAGGTGGTCTGCATCTTCACCATTCTAACGCAAAACCTCTCAACTGATAAGCAGCTAACACAACTTTATCTGCTGTCGGACACCTCATAGTTGCAAAAACCCTCTCAACCTCATGAACCCAGTGCTCTGCTGTATCTGGATTCAGCCCTCCTGAGTAAGTAGGTGGCTGCAATCTCAGAAATTTCTCACCTGCATCATTGGTTCTTCTGCTATCAGCACTGGTGGTGGTGGTGGCACAGGTGCTGCAAAAGGCACCTCCACTCTTGGCGGAACTGGAGCTACAGGTACACCTCTCCATCCCCAGGTGGCACTGCAACCGGTGGTACCGGCGTCTGCTGATCCATCCTCGCCCGAATATCCGTGAGGCTCTCCCAATTCTTTCTATCATACGCTGGGTACTTTCCTCCGGATCTTCTCCTCCACCACCCCAATCTCCCTATCAGCCATTCCAGAAATTTCTACATAAACAAAACACCAAACAAAATTCAAAACAACGAATTACCAAAAACCAGGGTCCCTACCAGCAGTGTACAAAGACCGAAATAAGGCTATGTATCTTAATAATTCCCTTATATTAACACGGACCTTGCTCTGATACCAACTGTGACGGAACGCGTCGGCCAAGCCCGTTAAACTGATAACGTACTTGATCCGAGTCCGCCTCCGCGAACGGGCCGAAGCCTCGCAAGGGATACCAAACCACAGTCCGTATAAACACAAAGGAACACACCACATTTATATATAATTCACAAGTTACATAGCCAAATTTCCACAAAACTGAAAGAAGTACAAGAGCCTGGGGCATACCCCGAGGTACAATTGAAGAAAATAAACAACTAACTACACTACACTGCTGGAGCTGCTACTACACAGCTGGAGGTACCGACCCTGCATCGCTACGGCGCGGCTCTGAACTGGACGTCGGTCGTGAAACGTCCTCCTCGCTCTCACCTGTGGGGGTAGGGGTGAGCCTCGCTAGTCACTGGCTCAGTAGGGAACTCCCCCAACACCGAGCAAACCAAACCACAGGTACAAAAGCAATAAACATACCAACAATTTAGAACATCTAAGCAGGATATGAAAGCTGTAAAAGTACTCACTGTCTGCCGACTACGAGAAACAACTTTAATAATTAAACGGCAAACCAGTACAGGTGTATAAGCTAAAGTAGAGACAGCCAAACACGAGCCACGTGAACTGGTTCGCGACACCAGAAACTGACTCGGACAAGTTAACACAGGTCTACCTCTCAGTCTCGCAGCCACGGACGAAAGGTCCAGCTGCCGCTCCACGTGAAAAGGTCAAGCAACTGTGGACCAACTAACACCACCACCTGCGACCACACGGTCACAGGCCCATGCCTGACACCTCAGGAGACCCTGGCCCGGGCTCTCTAGAGTGAGGCACTGGAAAAGGACTAGCTGGGGACCAGTGTCGACTACTGGTGTCCGTACCCCCAACTACGAGCGCGCTACAAGTGACTAAAGACACACAAGTGTCACTGTCCCACTGTCGTCTTTCCCTCAGCCGGACGTACAACTCAAACACAGGAGTGAGGGTGTCCAGGTCAGACGACACAGACCTCGATGGTACAGCACAAGTACCGGGGACAAAGCCCCGAGCTAACAGCCTGGCTCACAAAGAACCTGGGGCACCCAACTTGAGAGGTAACCACGGTAGGCGTCGTACTACTCGCCACGTACACAAAACCACGTGCATGTCACACACAAACCACGTGAAACCTCACGTAAACCACAAGTACCACGGTCTACTACACGTGAACCCAACTGGACTCGCGTGAACAACGCGCAGCTACGAAAGTAGTAACTCTTGCATACCCCGTATGCTAAATACAGAAACTACTTGTGCACTCAGTGCACCACAGGTGCCAACGCACCATTCATTATCGTAAATACCATATTAGTTATTCCTGCTTATACACTAGTTGGCGGCAACATCGACTGCCGCTTATAAAAGTAAACGGCAATAACTTTGGCCGTTTATATCCTGGCTGATGAACCTGGCGTCAATCGATCTTGACGCCAAGATCTTCAGCCTCTATCCCTGCAGAAACCCTAAACCGATTCCAGATTTTATAACCGTTAAAACAACGGTAAAACATACAGAAACAGTTCCTCTAGCATGCATGAATCCTAAACAATCCAATACAACATGCTTTACTGATTAAATTCGTCAAACCACCCATTAACCCCGCATGGTGCAACTTAATCCGAAAATGCATTAAACATGCTGATTCAGGTGGTTACGTCGTGTTTTAATGTTTCTACGGAGCTAACAGGGTTCGTCCCCTACCTCAGAACACGCTTAAACCTCCCGAATTCTCCCGGTTCACACCGAACCCTCCGCGAGCTCCCACGGGAATTGCACCACGCCACGACGTTTCCTTGCGCAATTCGGCAACGCCACACGTCCCATGATCCTCCAACCAGTCTCCTGTACCCGTTGGAAGCTTTAGGGACACGGGGGCATGAGGCTGGGGCAAGGGAGAGAGGAACAGGTGGGAAACCTGCTTTCGGGTGACCCTATAACCTGCAGAATTCTCAGGTTGGCGTCAACCCCTCTGCCGCCTAGAGCAACCGCCACTCTACACGTCCACATCTTATGCCGCCAAGATCATGAGTCAACGGCACCTTACCTGGACGCCAACAAGTCAACGACCACCTCTGGCCGCCAACTCCAACTCAACTGCAGCAGGTCCTATTTCATTTCAGGACCAAACCTGCACCTCACCTGAACAAACCACACAGCCAAACCACACATTCCACACAACCACTCACACTGGCCTCACAATGGCCATCACAACCATTACACACATGATCCGCATGGATCCGAAAAGCACGCGACGTTACAACCAGGGTGCACCACAACGGTAAAACCTCAACTACAAGTCACTACACGCAAACCACAGCCAGTGGCAAAGCACGAGTCAGAAAGGGACGATGCCATCACACGGGAATGGACTACTGGTTCATGACGCCAATATCCAACCCATACCAACACAGAACCACCTCTCAGTCTCATAGCCACGGACTTCTCAGTCCAGCTACCGCTCCACAAACACACAGAGTAAGCCAACCAACAGTGGAGACCGACCAACACCACACCTGCATACCACACAACTACAGGTCCATGCCTAGCACCTTCAGGGACTCCGGCCCGAGTTCCCTAAAGTGAGGCACTGAAACACAGGATTGCTGGAGACTAGTGACGTCTACTGGGTTCGTCCCCCAACCATGAGCACGCTACAAGCAACTAAACACAAACTCTCATAAGTCGCTGCCCCTCTGCCGTCTTTCCCTCAACCGGACGTACAACTCAAACCAGGAGTGAGGGTGTCCAGGAAGACGACACAGACCTCAGGGGTACACACACTACCGGAACATGCCCCGAGCACAAGGTGCGTGGCTCACATATAACCTGGGGTACCTGACTAAAGAGGTATTCCGGAATAGGCGTCGGACCACCAACTCGGCAAGCACACAAACCACGATACATACTTATACAATCTTTATTATAAACTACGATACACATGTTATAATTAGCTCGTCACTGGTCACCGTGTGACCTCCAAGCCAACCTACAGCGACACATACATAACCACAATAACATATAATAACCTTGGCTGTCATTGGTCATCTCATGACCTCCATAGCAACATTAAAATTACAATGAACATTAACCACTTAACTTAATACAATAACACACTATGTTATTTAACATGAATCATCAATTCATCATAACCAATTCATTATCCTACACATGCTTTACTAAATTTAACCACTTAAGTAACCTTACGGCTCGATACGTCGCCTTCACCCAAATCGATAGTCGGAGTCGAAATCGCGACGGCCCATGTCGTCGCGGGAACATCAGTCAGAGTAAAGTTCATAATCGCGACCTCTCACTACGTCGCAATCACAACATGAACGCGATGGTGAACCCCATCGTGTTTCAAACGCGATAGTGAACTCAGCTCAACGACCGAGCCCACCTTCTCCACCAAAAAACACATTTAAATCTCATTCACATGGCCATTAAAACATTAAATATGGAAGCTACACTAAAGCACACACCACTCCAACATGGATTCCACCCCTTAAACCATTTAAAGCGAATTAAACAAAAAGGGGAAGTCTCCCTACCAACTGAACGAGCCCGAAGAACACGGAGACACCTCGTCGCCGGCGTGTCCACGCTCCAGATGCCATCTTCGTGTGGAACCCGCGCCGCACGAGCCACCAAGAAGCCAGATCGCCAGAAATCCCCCACATCAGCCCCCTCCTTCGCCGGACAGAGCTTCTCTGCTCTGTCTGGCCGAAACAAGGCAACATAAGCACAGTCGAAATCGCGACGTAGCAGACGTCACTTTCAAAGTTAACACACGACCGCCTTAACCGTCGCCAAACGGAACCCAAGCGCCACGCGTCACAAAGGCAGTTATTGAATCGCGATGGGGGAGACCGTCGCGTTTCAAATCGCGACTTGCTACTCCGTCGCGTTCACAAACAGTGAACCTATGCGCTGTTTGGGCTGAGAGCTAAGGCCCACAACACCCATACAAGGTACGGAAACCATAACCAGGCCAATGACCACCTCTTGATCAAGAGCACCACACCAAAACCATTAAAACACAGATCCCAAAAATTGTGCTGTTATACTTCTAGTGGTAATTTAGGCTCACAAAATACTATATTGGATTGTATAAATATAATTTTTTCATTTTAAAATATTCTCTTAAGATTTAAAAGTATTAATTATTTTTTTATAATAATTTTCGCTCATAAATATTATCATTGAACTTATAAATAGTAATTTTAAACTCCAAATAATAGCTTTGGATCCTAGTCGGTCGCTATTGTCGACTGCTGCTATCTATTATTATCTACCTACTTACATGGTGCTCAACATAGCATCACGTGAACTATCATATAATACCCATGTGCAACTTGTGCATTGGAACAAGAGTGCATTTTTCCTCCATATGCTATTGTTTTATTTAGGGTTTTAACTCCAAGTATTGAGTAAAATCCAAGAATTCATAGAACTAAAGGCCAAAGTACCAACACATAACCAGATTTATACAAAGCTAGTCGAGAGTCGAGACTGTATCAAAAGAAAAGGAAATAGTATTTTGCAGTCTCGCTTTTAAAGAGAATTGTTAAATTTAGCCGAATTATGTTATTAGTGATATAACATCTTAAATATATTTGAAATAGTGTATGCTAAGAAATGAAAACTAGACATTGTGGAGCCCAGAATGCAAATACCGATGGCATTAATATTTAGAACAACGATCCATATCAGCCATCAGTTTGATATTCTTGAACTATTTTAAATCGACGAATATAGAAAAAGGTGTGACGTGTTCGAAATAGTAACATTCTTCATATGATCGAAGACAAAAAATTGAAAGGATTTCACTTTAACTATAGCATCAGCTTTTTATTTTTCCCAAAAAACCCTCGTATGATTATCTTTTTGACAAAAACAATCTTCTTCTTCTACTAATTATATTTTAATTGAATCGAAACGATTTCGCTGATCAAGATGGCCAACATTGTGCCAAATATATATAAATTTTTCTCATATAATCATCAATCAGAGAAGGATGGAGATTTATATGCCGACATAATAGGAGAATTGAAATTCGTACTTTAAATTAATTAATTATCTCCTAAATGAGTGGATTTCAAGGGGCATAAAAATAAAATTTCCCGTCTCCAGTTCTGCACAAATGGCGGCCCTCGCGGGGCGCTTAGCCTTCCTCGACGCTAGATCCCGGAGAGAGACGTCACAAGCCACAACCCAAATTCAAATTTCCCGTGGCAAATTCGTAAAATGGTCATCTGCCAAAGGCAAAATTCCATCCTCCCCCTCCCAACACGCGCAGCCAAAATATATCCCGCCCTCCCCACCACACAAAAGCGGAAAATAAAAGCACAAGCAAAGGCCCAAAAAAAAAAAAAAACCTCGTTGTCGTAGTCGCCCCACCGGCGACCGGACCGAACCGAAACGACCCAACCTCCGAAAGCACCCCACCGGCGCCTCCTTACCTCTTACACACTCGACACGCACGGAGCAGCTACATCTCCAAGCACCCAAAGCCGGGCATAACGACAGAAATCCTTCATGCGCCGCACCGGATCCCGTCTCACCACGGACGCACCCCCTCCCGGTGCAAATCAGGCTAACTGACCCGGACCGGCCCTCCGCACGGGGGCCATCCACCGCCGCGTACCCCCTCGGTTCCCCACCGGCGGCATTCTCGGCGTCCTCGGGCCCGCGACCCACGGATAGTCCGAAACCAGGTGGACAAGAAACACCCCGGCGTGGTCACGTGGCCGTTTCACGGAGGCGGTGGGGGATGGTGGCGATACGCCACCCCGGGAGCAGCAGATCGAGAGATGGAAAGTAGAGGGAGAAATTAGAGAGAGAAAGTGTAAGCCTGAGGGCTCCGCCACCCCCCAACCCAGTAAACACCCACGTTATATTACCCCCCCGCGGCCCCCCTCCGAGGCCACAAACCCGTTCCCCCAATAAATCACACAAAAAACGAGCCCAGAAATAACAGGAAGAAGGAAAATAGGCTCTTCGATAACCCTTCCCTCTCTCTCCCTCTCTCTCTCTGCTTCTCGCCGGGCGAAGTCCGACGGGGCGCCGCCGCGAGCGGCCGCCGAGTTTGCACTTACAGGAACCCTCGCCCACCTCCCGCGACGTCCGATTCGGGGTAATCGAATTCGAAAAAGGAATTCGAAAGTGGAATCCACCTGTCACCCCGCCCTCTCCACCCCGCTCCCACCCCTCCGCCGCCGCCGCTACCACCTCCCGGCGCGAGGCCTGCTTCCCGGCGCCGCCTCCCGTCAACCCCCTCTCTCCCTTTGGCCTCGTCCCGAGAGGTACGAGCGCCGTCCGCTACGGTCGCCGCCTCCGCTGCCCCTTTGCTCTTCTGTATTCTCCAATCTGCTCGCCGCGCTGGTGCCGCTTCGCGCCTGGCCGTTTCGGTCGAGAGTTTTTTCTCGGGCTCGCATCGCCTGCTACCCGATTTTGCGGCTCCGGTTTATTCCGGCATCTGACCGTCTCCGGTGCTCTTCTAGTCGACTGCTCTTGCTGTCCGTGGTGTCACCCTTGGCCGATCCGTCTTCCCTTTCGTTCGACAAGGCCATGGAAGGTGTTGATCGGTGTTGGACGCTTCCGGGGATATTGGATTAGGTTTCTTTTGCCACCGGATTGTTGTGTTCCAGTTCTGCTCGCGGTTTTACTGCTCGTTTGTGTTCTGCTGGGATCGGCTGCGCTTTTCTTGATGCTGTTTCTTTGGTTTTGCTCTACATGCAATCTGTTTTCAGTCTGCAAGTTTACAGAATTGATGCGTTAGCTTTGATTGTGGCTTTTGTTTCTAGACTTTTGAGGAGGCCGCGTGGGAATGGTTTTCCGGTGACTTCCATGTGTTCTTGTGCTTTTTTAAGAGAACCTGTATTGCATTGAAGTGTCTGTTTGTTATTTGCGTTGGAATTCGTTGTTCTCTTACGGAACTATATTGACTGATCTCACCGGGCGTGTCTGTTGCAGAATTCACCTCATCGGGCGGGTTTTGTTACGCTGAAGTTGGGGGATAGAAGTCAGCGCGTCGGCCAGTGTCATTGCTCTTTGAATACTGAAGTCACTCTTTGAAGTAGGCCCACGTGGTTCTATGTGAAAAGCAATGGCGTTCTTCAGGAACACTGGTTACGACTTGAACGAGAAGGCTGGAGATAATGAAATAGACGAAACGTATGGTTCTGCAGAAATGGTGATGAAGACGCAAGTTCATGTGAGAAGGAGACTGAGATGAAGCTGGACGATCAGTACCAAAGTGAGGCAGACCAATCAAATGCCGGTAAGGAATTGGAAAATGAGACATCTGATGGGAATGGCGCTGGTAGAGGTGGAAGGAGAACGGCACTCATGGGGAAATGGGGTTCTTCATTTTGGAAGGACTGCCAACCTATGTGGGGTTCGAAAAATGAGGACTCCGACTACAGTAAAAGCGGAGAGGTATCTCATGGCGATTCCTCAGAAGAATATGATGCCCATAAAGATGGGGATGATGGACAAGCAGCTCAAGGTGACGTTCCTGTTGACGAGATGTTGTCAGATGAATACTATGAGCAGGATGGAGAGAGCAGAGTGACTCTTTTCATTACAGAGAAGTGAACCGCCATAGCAGCTTAGATGCAAGGCCGCCACCAATGCCGCCTTCTGCCAAGAAAGCTTCTAGAAAATTGAAATCTTCAAAATTTGAGGAATACAACTATGATGAAGATTATGAAGATGAAGACGAGGATGAAGGTAATTATATCGGTATATTTCATTTTATATTCCTGATTATAGCAAGTATTCATTTTCAATTTTTGGTGACTTTCTACTATGGAAGCTGGGATGGATCCCGTAGTTTTGACGTTAAACATAAATCAATACATTCTAGTATGCCATGTACTTATTGACTTAACATGGGCCTGAATAAATAGAAATTTCTTTTCTTTTTTTAATTGTAATGCACACGACAGTTGAAAGGGAAATGCAGTAGTTGATAACGAAGAAAAATTGGGAAGGAGATAAACTTAGACCTGAGTCCTCTTGCCCTCTTGCTTCTCGGCTTCCTCATGTATCTCAAACTCTGTTGGGTCTTCGGTCAATAGCTCTGCAACTAGTCAATTGGACTTTCATTGGTGGACACTTGTTTGTCTTTTTATTCTTCTATTTACTAGTGTTTTGCTTTTGATCATCCCTTTTAACATAAAAAGTATAGATCTACTCACCTGATGCTTCTGAAGAAGATAACCTGTAAAGTACACAGAGGTGTGCATTGGTCCCTTTGAATTAATTGTGTACTGTTGAAAGGCTGAGGCTAATCTTACCATCTGTGCTGCTTTTGTGCAGAAGATGATCCAGATGATGCTGATTTTGAGCCAGATTTCAGTGAATTGAACAATGGGAAACAAAAGGTAGTTCTTCATTTATCAAGAAACAGTCTACATGTAGCAAAATTCATGGGTGAACCAATTTCTTGATTTTTGGCATGCTTTTGATTAATGGATTTTGACCTACCTACAAAAGAATGATGTTAGATTTGTACTGTTTTGCTCCTTGTTCAATGAAAAATGACTTTTGATTTGCTTAAAAACAAGAAAAGAAAATAAAAGAAATGATGTTTGAGAGGAGATGGTGCGAAGGTTACATTTCTCTAACCTGATTTTTCTGCAAAAACCATTGTGTAGAAGTTTGATAATGAGCCTCTTTCTAATGCTGTGTACAGAATTGTACCCCCAGATCCTACCTTTCTTAAGTATTGAATTTGATTTTAGAAGAAACAAATGCTCATTCAAACTGATGTCTACTCATGCAAGACAGCATATTAAGTTTTCTTGGTGTTGATTTCATAGTGATGTCTTGTCCACCTAGAACTCCATATAGATCTGAGTTGGCCAGACCATTCACGGCACTTGGAGTTGAATAAATCTGTCTCTACAGGCCTGAGGCCACCTAATGTTTGCCCCATTCAGCTGTTTCTTCTCTGGTTGATCTGGTCTTTAACTTATGCATTCACCTGAACTGTAGAGGATCTTTCTAAGGATTTTGGGAAAAAAGTGGTGAAGACCAATGTTCTTGATATTGGCATTTGGTTTGTAGACTACATTTAAATTGTTATTTCTATTAGGATCTCTCTTTGATCCGGCCATTAATATGTTTCTGTTCTAGAAGAGTTGCACCTATATGTGTGAGAAATTAATTATGCTAATATGTATTCAAAGAGAGAGCAATTGTGAAGACTGACAGAAGGCATGATGCATCAAAGCTAAGCTCAGTTACATTGAGTGCTCTAAGAAGCCACAAGCATTCCAGTTGGAAACTGTTTATCTGCCGGTCAAATGTTTTCAGCATATTAACAGGCCCAACACTGAGTACAAATGGTATTTTGACCTGCCATTCAATATAGATGGGCAACAGGTGTGGGAGCACCATTTCTATCTGACAGCTTAAAACAATTTTTTGTTATCATTCAACCTCCTCAAGCAGCAAAGGCTCGGACCATCAGAGCTGTCAGCTTCTCTGGCTCTTATCTTAACTGAGTTTACAGCTGTGCTCTTGGGCTGTGTCCTTTGATGGTGTCAATCACAGGGTGCAAATCCTGCTTGCTATGTAAAGAGCTGTGTTCATCTATTATTACATTCCCTTTTAGCAGCCACTACCTCTATCTGATGCAGTACCTTGTGAAATGATGCATGCATTTCTTTAAAAATATATCTTCAACTAGTCCTTAACGCAAGAAATACTTACATTAGTTCTCATCTCTTCCTTCTGTCAAAGCAAAATTTAACCAAGGATGTTGTAGATGTCCTTTTGGGCATGAAACCTGAATACTGGGAAGCTTATGAAATGACAGGCAGCCTTTTTGCTTTTTCTCCTCAAGATTTTGAATGATTGAATCATTGTCCACATGGAGCAGTTCCTTTAAGAATGTGAAGAGAACATGTCAAGGGGGAAGTGAGTTAAAGAGAAAGAAAGAAGTGGTAATTATAGTTAAAACCAATGAGGGTAGTAAGTTTACAGTGATAATACAGATTATACATACTTTAGAATTGATATTCCTTCTTCCCCTACAAAGGTGGTCTTCATTCACCTCAATGGAAAACCTGGCATGAGGTCTCTGGAAGATGTATACACATCTATCTACTAATAGATGTGATATTGGTTTTCTAATAATATCTCATTTATTTTTAAGAAACCTTCATATATTCCAACTTTGGAGGGTCTGCAGTTGCTTATCATTTATTGGTGAATATCTAATATGACAGAGTTTGCATCTCCATGCAGTATAGGCTATGGGAATGTACCAAAAAAGCACAAATCAACCATAGGACATAGGACAGTTTCGTTAAAGTGAGCCATAATAGATATTTGCAGTTTGCTGATGCATTTTTGTGTCGCAATGTGACGCTGCAATATAATAAACTAGGAACCCGAGAGGGTGAAAAAGATATATTTAAACTTGCTAAATTAAGAGAAAAGTAGAGATCTAGATCATATTCGTTGCGTTAAGGATGAAATCAAAAGATTTTAGTTAAGAATTTAGAGATTAAAGAGAGATGGTGTAGTTATTTTCAGAAATTACTTAATGGAGATTGCTTTAAGGATGTCTCTTTAGAAGAGAATCATGAGTCAACAAAATGTGATAAATATCAATATTTCAGGCGTATTAAGATGTCAGAAGTGGGTGATGCTTTAGGAAAATGAAATTGGGCAAGGCCTTAGGACCGGATGGCATTCCTATTGAAGTGTGGAAAGCCTTAGGAGACATTGGTATTAAGTGGTTAACTAAAATTTTCAATAAAATTATGAAGGAACGACGAATGCCAGAAGAATGGAGAAAAATGTCGTAGTTCCTTTCTATAAAAACAAAAGGGATATTCAAAACTGTAATAATTACCGTGGAGTTAAACTTATGAGCCACACTATGAAACTTTGGGAAAGAGTAATCGAGAAACGAATGCAATGTATGACTACTGTTTCAGAAAATCAGTTTGGTTTTATGCCAAGTAGATCTACTACAGAAGCTATTTTCTTATTACGGCAGTTAATGAAGAAGTATAGAGAGATGAGAAGATATTTATATATGGTTTTTCTTGATTTGGAGAAGGCATATGATTGAGTATCGAGAGATTTGATTTGGTGGACATTAGCAAAGAAGGGAGTTTCTCAATGATATGTTGACTTGATCCAGGATATGTACGAGGATTCCACTACTAGTGTGAGAACTATTGTTGGAGAGACTTGTGAATTTTCGGTCACAGTAGGTTTGCATCAAGGTTCTGCTCTAAACCCGTATCTCTTTGCTTTTGTTATAGACGAGGTAACTAAGCAATTGCATGATGATATCTCTTGGTGTATGTTATTTGCGGATGATATTTTCTTAATTGATGAGAGTATTAATACTTTAAATGCTAAGCTAGAAAGTTGGAGGTATGTCTTGGAATCTAAAGGTTTTAAAATCAGTAGGAGTAAGTCAAAGTTTATGCATTGCCATTGTAATTATAATAATAAGAGGGTGTTACAGGAAGATATGGTTCAAATTGATGGACAAGACATTCCTAAGAGTAGTAGCTTTCGATACTTAGAGTCTATCATCCAAGAGAAATGAGAGATTTATGACGATGTGGCACACAGGATTAAGGCAGGTTGACAAAAATGGAGAAGTGCATCAGGAATCCTCCGCGATCATCGCATACCAGTGAAACTTAAAGAAAAGTTTTATAGAATGGCAGTGAGACCTGCTTTATTATATGGTACCGAGTGTTGGACAGTGTGAAAGGAATACATTAACAAAATGTGTGTGGCAGAGATGAGGATGCTGAAATGAATGTGTGGTAAGACTAAGAAAGATAAGATTATGAATAAGTGCTTCCGTGAGGATTTGGGGATAGCTCCAATTGATAGAAAAATGAGAGAATATAGACTTAGATGGTTTGGACACGTGCACCGTCGCCCTAACTCGGCGCCGGTTAAAAGATGTGACAAAATCTTAGTGGATACCAGTAAAAGAGCTAGGGGAAGACCTAAAATGAGATGGTGCGATGTTATTAGAAAAGACTTGGTCTTCTTGAGTTTAAACACGACTATAGCACTTGATAGAAATTTGTGGCGGAAAATAATTCATGTAGCCGACCCCAATTAATGGGATAAGGCTCTGATGATGATGATGATGAATGTGACGCTGCAAATGAAGGAATGGGAAATTCTTCTATTGCAGTATTTCATACAAGGCATACTCAAAGTTGCAAGATGTGTAATGTTTTTTTGGTTTTTGTCAAATTGTCTTGGGAATTGGATAGTTAACTGGTGCTGTAACATCATTTTGAGGACCTCTTGTTGGATCTAATACAAGGCTATCAGCTTTCTTCTACTCCATTTGGTGTCCCTAGCAATTATATGGAGTGCATGCCATCATGAACCCCTTGCTGAAAGAACTTCTCCTATTATCTACATCATGAGAACTGACAATTATGTGCGGAAAATAGTGACCACCTCTTTGGGGGAGGAATGTGGATTATACTACCCATCAAATAGAAGAATGCTTAAATATGACAAGGAGTTAAACCACAATAGCCCCCAATATATCAGCAAAAAAAACAAACAAACACAAAATTCTCTCTAAGAGAATAAAACACTCCCCAGAAGGAAGAACCCCAAGTACAGAAACCACATGAAGTTAATGTATAGTGGTTGTGAACAACTGAACACTACCCATTGTGAGGAAAGATTACAATTCATTCCCCATGAACCAGTAGCCCAGTCCCAAATCCGATCAAAGAATAAAGGACACAAGTTGAACATGTATTCTGTTATCGCTGTGAGAGATGCAAAGCTTCCTCTCACCATCATCATCATCATCAGAGCCTTATCTCATTATTTGGGGTCGACTACATGAATCTTTTTCCGCCAAAGATTTCTATCAAGTGCTATAATCGTGATTAAACTCAAGAAGTCCAAGTCCTTCCTAATAGCATCACACCATCTCATTTTAGGCCTTCCCTTAGCTCTTTTACTGGCACTCACTAAGATTTGGTCACATCTTTTAACCGGCGCCGAGTTAAGACGACGGTACACGTGTCCAAACCACCTAAGTCTATTTTCTCTCATTTTTCTATGAATTGGAGTTATCCCTAAATCCTCGTGGAAGCGCTTAGTCCTAATCTTATCTTTCTTAGTCTTACCACACACCCATCTCAGCATCCTCATCTCTGCCACACACATTTTGTTAATGTGTTCCTTTCGCACTGTCTAACACTCGGTACCATATAATAAAGCAGGCCTCACTGCCGTTCTCTAAAACTTTCCTTTAAATTTCACTGGTATAATAAAGCATGCCTCATTTCCTCGCACCATACATATTCCAAAGACTCCAAGTGTAGCATGCAACACCATCCGCCAAACTCATCTCTGTCGCAAGGCTCCAAGATCTATGCTTTCAGATAGGGAGGGGGAGCACACTGAAGCCTCCTCATAGTAAGAAAGGCCTCTCACACTTCCTGGGAAAGACATAATGCAGGAGGTATAAGCTCTCAAGACAAATAGTCTTCATGCTTATGGATGTGGTAATATGATCACAAGTTGGAAGTAGAGCATAAGCAACACTTAATAAGAATTACATTCAAGTACCATCATTGCCAACTCTCTGCTGAGCAAAGCTGAAGGATGGGTGCCACAAAACATGGTTAGGAGATCCATGAGTGGTTCTATTTCTTACTCATACACATGGTTGTTAAGGCGACCAAGGCGACTAACACAGTGGCTCACCGCCTTACTCCTTAGACACCAAGGCGAGGCGCCTAGGCAAAGCCTAATTTATGTAACAAAGTACTCAGATATCTATATTTTATGCCATGTACATTCTTTATCAAGGATGGCAGTGTCGGTTTTGGCTGGGTTTGAAACCGACCAGCTGAAATCGATACCATTTCGGTTTCATTTTGCCCAGTTTTGGCCGTATTGGGCGGCCTTCAGAGGGGAGTAAAATGGCTGGTTTCGGCCGAAACCGGCTGAACCTGATTAAAATATTATTTTTTAATGGTGTCGGATTTGCTCCAATAATTTCAGCCAGTTTCGGATCGTTCCAATCCGAAATTGAAATGTTTTGGTTTTGGCCAAAATTGCCATCCATGCTCTCTATTTATTAATATAAAAGTGCTGCTGATAATATTTAGCACATATGTCTGTAAAGTGTGACACAATATTACCTGGGGCAGAATTTGTCAGGAAGCAGGGGGTGTGGACATCAAGAATATAAGATATCAATTTGACATTACTCAAATGGTGGTTGTGGAGGCTGGGGATAGAGGATGGGGGTATGTGGACTAGGTTGTTCTCTCAGAGGTATTACAATTCAGTCAGGGTATGGGATGGTACTTCCAAGCCACTCGTACAACATCTCTCCGATCTGGAGGCTGATTTTGTCATTGCCAGTGTAAGGTGTCAGTTGGGGGATGGTCAAAGATGCTTGTTTTGGCAGGATATAGGTGGTGTGGTGATTGCTTCATTGCAGAGGCCTTTCCATCATTGTTTGCTGTAGCAGGATTGCCTGTGGCTACAGTTGCTCAATCTTTTGATGATCAGTTGCCTGGGTGGGCCCCCATTTTTAGGAGGACTATGTCTCTTCAAGAGATAGATCGGTTTCAGAGCCTATTGGCTTTCCTTTAGGATTTCAGACCTCTTGCTAGCAGGTCTGATTCTCGGGTGTGGAGATGGGAGGGAGGAGGTCTATTCTTGGTGCAGTCTCAGCCTACCTGTCTCTTTCTGATGGAGGATTGCGGCACTCCTGGGCTTCTTAGATATGGGCTCCCAAGAGCCCTATGTAGGTGAAGGTGCTGATTTGGAGGATCTCTCACGGTCGGTTACCAACTTGTGATAGGGTGGCTCATTTTCTCCAGTATATTTCTACCCAATGTTGCATATGTGGGGATTTAGATGAGGATTTGGATCATTTATTCACTTCTTGCTCTTTAGTGAAGGCTTTATGGGTGAAGATAGGGTAGAGGATACATCAGCCAATGGGGAACTTTGTTACGGTGCGGCAGCTTTTCTCCAATTGGCATAGAAGGTGAGCGTTCAGGGGGGATAGAATCATTTGGTGGCTTATCCTTCATGCCACCCTTTGGGCTTTGTGGAGTGAAAGTAACAATAGAATATTCAAAAGAGAGGTTAGATCAGAGGAGAGAGTTTTTGCTTTTATTTGTGAGAAAGTGGTTTTTTGGGCTAATCATTGTTGTAAGGTGGGTCTCCATAACTGCTCACTCATTTTGTCTTTGAGGAGTTAGGTTGACACACTATTTTGGTGTGGAGATTTTTTGTATATGGGCTGTCATTGGCCATACTTTGTACATTCCTTTTATTTTAAAATGCCCATGGTACCATCAATGTTTCAAAAAAAAGGTCATATAATAGAAGAAATAACAAATGGTAACGAAGTGATTAATAGTAATAAAGAAATCAATCGGAATCTGAGCATATATGTGTCAAGTCTCAACAAGTCAAAAAGTTTTATTTAACTTGAAATGTTGCTAGACAATTAATAATTGAGAGAGAGATAAAGAATGACTAAACTATATGTATAGATAAGGGGCTGCTACGTTTCATGAATCAAGCAGCTGTTTAGTCTTATAGGGCTGCTCGCCTAGGTGACATCTTGCCTTGGCGGTTGGCCAGCGCCCTGTTGCCTTGGTGATGCCTTGAAAACAATGCTCATGCAAGCTTCTTCTCAAAGTAAGGCCCTCTTCCTCCCATATCCCAATGCTTCAAAATATTTTTCTAAAAGTAAAACTGCATATCGAGTGCCGTAAATATGGAAGAGGCAAAGATAGAGCTCCACAAGTGGTCTGATGTTATACACCATGTATTGTGCCAAAATAGGATCCCTTGGCAATCCCCTGAAGAAAGGGAGACTCTAGTCCTAACCACCTCTCATATATGCCCTTCTAAAGGCTCAAGATGTTCTCCATTTCTCCAAAAAAAAATGGAAGGTAAGTAAGGGAAAACAAAAGTTCCCACTCAAGGAAGCTTCTTATCCAGATATCTAGATCTGTTGCCACTCAATTTTATTGGTAAGTCGTCCGGACCCAATCCTACCTGTATGAGGTATCGTTTTGCTTTAGACAAGTCCACTCAAATATGGTGATTTATTGGTAACTCATCATGATCCAATCCTACCTGCAGGAGGTATTTTTTGCTTTAGACTAAGTCCTTACAGTTTTGTCCCTTAAAGGCCACTCAAAAGTTATAGGTTGGAACCTTATATACATAGGCCTGGTAATTTTTTCTCACTTTCCAGTGTGAGACTCATCAATTTCATTCTTGCCTTACCACAACCCCCCCACCCCAAAGCATCCAAACATAGTTATGATTTCAACCTGGGTGGCTCCACATTGGCATGTTTTCACCCCTATGTTTTAATTAGGCTTTTTTTAGAGAGTCCTCTCTTACTGTTTGACTTGCAATTTTTTTTTTTTGGGGGAAAGTGGGTAGTATCACTAGTATATTAATGAAAAGGGAGTTATGTTACCATAGGCGTATCAACTTTTGCGTCTTGTCCCTTAACTAGCCCATGCCGTACCATGTGGGTCATGATCTGATAACATACTGTTGCTACTCGTCTGACCCTTCTGATTCTCAGAAGCATTCTTCTAGTCTATAGAAGAACTGAAGAAGAGCCTCATAAGTCGTAGACCCAAGCCCTATGGTTGCCTATCAAACTTGCCTTGCTTTTGTATAAGTAATCTGGTTCACTCCTGCTATTTTTTCTCAGACATAATGGTGGTTACAGGCTGTGGCAGCTCCATTCTGGAATGCTTTATCCCCTACCTCCAGATGGGCATTTCCTGTAGGTAATCTTTTTCTATTATCCAAACTTGTGACTGGGTCACCAGGTAACTAGGCGAAAGAAATGAAACAAAAAAGGCAGAACAATGACGAGTAGGAACCCCCAAAGCGTAGTTGTGGTTCATATGCGATTGGGTATATCCATTGGGCTATGGTTATGGGGGCACATAGAGCTCAATTGGGGTACGAGGGCCAAAAATTCAACTTCTCATGGGCCTTTCTGGATATCCTTTTTCTAAAATGAAGAGTTCTCTGAGCATAAAGATACCATACATATGTTTCCTAATTTTTTTCTTTAAACAATTTGCAATCCTCTGCTTAGAAAAAGGAGACTTCATCCTATACTTTTATTTTTCTTCCTTTATATTTTTTTGAATTTTCTGATATTTACCATTAGTTTGTTCTTTTGTTTGCCATTTGATCAGTCTTTGAACAGAAGGCACATGCAATTTAAATGAAGTGGTGCTTCTTCATTGTATTGGCTTATCTTTTACTACATGTAAAACTATCAGCTATTATTTATATCAATTTCATTTGCAAGCACATTGTCATAATGTCATTTGCTACTTTTAAAGATTTTCTGGAACAATTTGATCCGCTTACTTTTAGTAACAGAAAGCAACCTGCTTACTTATGCAAAATGAATAGTCAAAGGCTTATTGATTGATTTGTTGGTGAGTGACAGGGTAATATGTCAGAAAGTGATGATTTAGAAGTTGAAGATGAGGATGATGATGATGTTGTTGATGTCTCAGATGAAGATGATGTGAATTTTCATTACAACTGTCGTCGTACCATCCCGCGTAAAGTTAGCCGTAGCTCAAAGTTGACAAAAGAAAGTAAAACTACTTTTGTACCGAACCGTAGGAAAAAAGGAAAGGCTTCCTCAGAAGATGATTCATCTGATAAAGACTCCGATGAAGATAGTTATGAGGAATCAAATTCTAGAACAAAGAGATCCTTACGTTTTGGCAAGAAGTCCACTGCTCGACCAACAGCAAGTACAAATCTTAGATCACATGTAAGGGAGCAACTTCGTACTTCAAGTAGGTCAGTAAGAAAGGTATCATATGTGGAGAGTGAAGAAAGTGAGGAAATTGATGAAGACAAGTCAAACAGACAACAGAAGGTAGTGGACTTCCCCCTGTATCTTTTTTTTTTAACATTTTGCAGCAATGAATTTCTTTAATATTTTATTGTGCAGTTGTTAGTTTATTCTGTTTTGGGTTTTACTGAAGGTGGAAAAATTATGGTTGTATTTTGAAATATTGCTTTCCTTTTTTATAGCATATTTAGTATTTGTACAGTTGTTCAGTATATGTGCACAACAGCAGCACTGACATCTGTTTTCTTTTCCCTTTGAGTAAAATGCAAAATTTGACATGCTGATTGTGTGAAAATAAGACTGATGCTTTGCAGATCAGGAACACCGACATATCAAATGGGACCAATTGAAAAGTCTGGAATGGTGTTTAGTTGTGGTTTTTGCCCAGTTTCTTCTTAATATATATATTGAGAGAGAAAAAGATATTAAGCCCATTTGGCTAACTCTCCTAATTTTTATATAGGAGCTATCCCCTTTGTTAAACTTCCCAAAAATAAAAACAACTTCTACCCTTTTTCTCCCCAAAATGTTATCACATACTTCACCTCCACTCACAATCTATAGTATGATGCGATTACATCAATTGTGACCTGTGTGCCTCTCCCCTTTTGCTTCTTCACTCCCTCATCATGGCTGCTTTCCTTTGGTGATGAGGCTGCTTTCCCTTTGGTTTCCTTTTTTTTTTAGCTTTCCTCCTCTTCCGCACCTTACATTTTTTTTTAAACCATTTACAGCTTTTCTGTAAATGGTAGCAATCCTTCCAACAAATTAGAGGGACAATAACATCAAACTCTTTTAAAATTAAACTAGATTTGCCAAACACCTTTTGGGAGTTCATATATATTACTCTTACAAATTAAGATGAAAATTTTAGTATGTTTTATATGCTTAATCTCAAAACAAAAGATGTCATAAATGATCCTATTAACTTAATTGGGTTGGAACCTGAAAAATTTGGACAACTTAATAATGTGTAAGCTGCACATTAAGGAATATTTCTAGCCCTGAATAGAGATGCATATTGTGTTGCATATTTACTTCAGATACTTAGTTGTGTTTAAATTTGCCTACAGGGTTGTTGAATCCTTCCACTGGTGCTGTTGCTTTCATTTTGAAATTGTGTAATGACTAATGAATAAGTTTTTTGGAAGGTCGACAGTATCACAAATGGACAGATAGTACTACTAAGTTACTAACTGCACTAGTTGCTCATCTTTTCTGTCTAAAACATGTCAAAAGTGACTCTTCTGGTTGCTTGTACCTTCAGGCTTGCATAGAGGATGTAGAAGAGGATGATGGAGATTCAATTGAGAAGGTTCTTTGGCATCAGCCTAAAGGCATGTCTGAAGATGCATTAAGGAACAACAAATCAGCACAGCCTGTGGTGATAAGCAATTTCTTAGGCACTGATCCAGATTGGAATGAGATGGAGTTTTTCATCAAATGGAAAGGCCAGTCATATCTACATTGCGAGTGGAAGTCATACTCTGATCTCCAGAATGTAAGTCTCTGGGATACTGAAGCACCGTGTTGTGGCTTTTGTGGGAATTCTTTGTCTCATGTCATCAGAAATTTTATATGTTAAGGAGTTGTTAAGATTTTAAGGAACTATGTTACATGACCTATTTATTCTCACAATTATGTTTATTCTTCTTATGCATTTG
Organism: Colocasia esculenta; assembly: GCA_014218235.1. Taxonomy (NCBI): domain Eukaryota; kingdom Viridiplantae; phylum Streptophyta; class Magnoliopsida; order Alismatales; family Araceae; genus Colocasia; species Colocasia esculenta. The sequence continues at coordinate 11,956,174 of CM024763.1, forward strand.
CAGCTTACTGGGTTCAAGAAAGTTCTGAACTATGTTAAGAGAGTAAAGGAAGAGTGGAAATTTAAGAGGTCTTTGTCACGTGAAGAGGTAATTGTCCACCTGAGTATTTTTTTCTTGTTCATTCTTAATGGGCTAGTTCAACTTTCTAAAGAAGGTAATTATACCACCAATTTTATTTCTAAATATAGGTTGTACAATTGATCAGGAGGATGAAATTCTCCCATAGAACAGCAATGCAAAACACCATAAATAACAGTAACAAATGTGACTGCCTACATACAGAGGAATTCTCAAATTTGATGCTACAGGATGCCTTTTCATTTTTTGCCTTGTTACTGCACCAACACATTCTCTCTCCTTCATAAGACCTGCCAACTTCTTTTCCCCTGATTAACCTGTGGATTAGTCCTTTCATTAATGTTCTGCATTAATCTCCTAACCAGTCATAATGGGCTGGCTCAACTTCGCTGTGCATTAACCTTTATTTGATTTTTTGCACAATGTGGAGGCGTGGCAAACAGCCTTCTTTTTGTCTGCTTTATGCAATTGGGGCATGTTGTGAAGTTGTTTTTTGTTAGGATGTGTATTGATATGCTTTCTTTTTTTTACCCGGCCAAAAAATGTGCATTTATGAATAAGGTAGTAGCAACTGGAACCCGGCACCTTAACAATTAAAAAAAATGCATTTATGAATAAGGTAGTGGAAACAGGAACCCGGGACCTTAACAATGGATGTGCACGTATGAGTAGGAAAATGAAAATTTATTCTTCAGGACTGAAAATGTGGTAATGATTCCACCTTGGAAACGAAGTGAATTGATGAGATGAAACCCAACGGTGAAGTATTTCATATTGTTGCACATCCCTTTTGTTCTTCCTCTTTATCCCTTCTGCAAATCTGCATCTCTCTGAGTGGCCTTTGAAGCTTCATCATCTGTTACACTTCCATACCTGAAATTTTGGGGAGTTGATGTTGTCTTAGTGCTACACTGGGCTGCCTTTTTCTATTGTCTATTTCTTCTATTAATATATTCTGTGGTACCATCCACATTTTAGAAAAAAGAAGGTGTTTAGGACTTATACAAAGTAAGATAGAATTATGTCTATGAATGAAAATGATGAGGGTGAGAAGTATATAGGAGATGGCTAGACTCAAATATTCACGACAAAGATAGAAAATGAGGATAATTCAATGGACACTCTTATTGCACCAGCTGAAATTTAGAAACATAGGACATGTGTGAGAGTAGATAGCCTAGTAAACCTTAATCAACAACATTGAGAATAGAATGCTTGGCCTAGGATTCTGCTGAAGGATGCAAGATCCTAGGTTCAACAAGCATAGGAGTCTGAAGGGTAGTTTGTTGGTTTTATGGTGGCTAGCTCTAGCTGTAGCTAAGCAACCTGGGGTCTACTTGGTCAAGCTGAACACAGTTCCCATTATGTAGGATAAGCATAGCAGCAATTATTGGCAGTTGATTTTTGTTTCAGGGAGTAGTAGATTTCCTTGTGGTGACAAGCTGTCTGCAGTATTAGCTGTGGCACATGTATAGCTACATCTTACAAGTTACAACACACTCAGAGCTTACTGTTTGCCTCTGTTGGTTGTTAGTTGCATCTGAGGTTCAGGTGCTTGCACATGAGTTAGTCTAAACTTTAAGGTTAATTGCTGTTATGCTACTGATCCATTTTGTGTCCTCCTTTGGGTTTCTCAGTTTCATGTTTTGTCTTTCTAATGCCCCATTTTTCTTCGATTCATTTTCGTCAAAGTTTCTTTTGCTTATGCTTTTCCCCCTTTCTTTTTCTCATCTACTTTTGTGATTGCATATTTGCATGCCATTTTAGGTGTATGAGTTGAAGCTTATGCCTATTCTCATCTAATTAACTAATTTTCTCGTCAGGTTGAGGTACATGATGTCAGCAAGGAAATGGAGTTGGACCTTCTCAAGCAGTACAGTCAGGTTTCAATTCCTTGCTCCTTGTTCCATAGGATTGAGCTCATTTTTTTTCAAACTGCAGTTGTGCGGTAGAACACTAGGATCTTGGTAAGTCTTAATTGACAACTCTGACTTTTAGTTTTCTTCTTTTATATGTCCAGGCAGAAAGAATCTTTTCTGATAGAATGGGTAAAGCTGGCTTGGATGAGGTCATGGTTGAGTATTTGGTCAAATGGCGTGGCCTATCATATGCTGAGGCAACCTGGTAGGCAAACATAGACTTTCTAATGTTAGGGAGTGTGTGCACGCACCTTTACTGTTGTACTGGTGCTTGTCAACAGTAATGGCTTTGTTCATCATTTGCCTGTTACTATAACAATATGCCTCATGGGTGCTTGTCACTGCAAATAGGATTTATTTTCTCATGAAGGCAGTATACAAAAGCTTATGAACCTGGATTCAGGTTCTGATGGTTTTCTTGCAGCTGTGTATCAGGTGTTTATTATGAAAATGATGTTCGTGATTTAACAAACAACACCCTTCTAGCCCCCTTCTCCCCCACAAAACACACACAAAAGGGGGTAGCAGAAGGTGAGAGCACATATAAGAAACATGTCCTTCCTCTTCTCACTAACAAACGACTCAATAAAGCGTTATGATTCCCATCAAAATTTAAAAAAAAATGATCATCACATATTAGAAGTCATTGGGAAAGTTCCAATAATTTAGAAAAAAAAATCCTTATTCCTTAGCGATCTGGATTACTATCATATATGACGAGTAGATGTGATTTCAAGTGTCTAGAAAGATTTAGATATTTGTGTTGTCTCAATAATCCACTGTATTGGTAGTTAAGCCGAGCATATGCACACATTAGTAGGACTGGAAACATGCAATATATCCTGAAGTATTCCTAGTAATGCTTGCATATTTTATGGTGGTTAAGCATATATTTAATATTGAATTTTTGATGATGTTTAACTAATTTCCTGTGCAGTAAACACTCCTACTAATGCTTGCATATTTTTGTGGTAGTTAAGCATACTGATTTTTGGTGGTGTTTAACTAATGTCTCGTACGGTAGGAATTAATGCATCGATGGCAGAATCGGCCAAATTGGATTGGAATCTGCCGATTCTGGATCGGATCGGCCATTGCCGATCCAGACCCTGATTCCGATCTTGCTATCCATGAATTAATGAGCTACAGATATCAAGAATTCTTATGCAATGGTCGAACTTGTGCATGATAATGCTATTGGAGGACTCTCCATGCTAGTATATCAAGAATTCTTTTGTAACGGTTGCTTCTTCCTCAATAGTTCTGGCTCAGTTTAGTAGCTTAATAGTCTCTTTTGTATACGGAGGGAGAAGTTTTAAACTTTTAATTCCTATTTCCTATGTGTATTAGCCCTTGCTGGGTGGGGTTCCACATGTATGTGTATTTTGCACGCTGTACTTCTAAGTTTTAACTACATTTCTTTTTAGTGATATGTGGGTTAATCCACTTTTTACAGGAAAAATTCTTTCTACTTTTTCACTGCTCATTTGTAATAATTAAATATCCAGAATTGACTGGAAAAATATATCTTTTTACTTTAGGATCTAAAGCCTTATTTTGCTGCCTGTCATATATCTTGTTTTAGGGAGAAAGACACAGATATTGCTTTTGCTCAAGATGCCATTGACGAGTACAAGGTAAGACCTTATGTAGAATCAATTCTGCTGTCATTGTATATTGTAACTTTGGATTTATCAATTAGTTTCAGTTATTGGTTTTTTTCTGCATTCATTTTATATGTGTATGTTTTTTACATATTTTTGGTTGCTTGAATTTGATGAAAGTGGGTAAGTAAGGTGGGAAATTGGATTTTATCTGTGTGTAGTCTAAATTTAACCATTGTTGGATGGGGATTTGTAGAAAATAACTTGGTGAATTTAGGGCTTCCTACAGGGTAGGTTGGTTTTTGGCCATGCCAAGTAGCTCTATGTATGATTCATGTTTGACAATTACATCTTTTATGGCATCGATTGTTACACAATATGATTGATTGCTGGTGTCCTTGGTTTGGACACTAGAGCTTTACGGCTTTAACCTGTTATTATTGATGTAGGAAGATAACTTTAACTGGCTAGGATGTCAGATTGTCACTAATATCATGGATTGTAGCAGGTTTTGCATATTTTAGTAACCTTGTTATTACATTGTTTCTAGAGAGAGAAACTGTGGGTATGGTGCGGCCATCGTGGCCAAACGGCATTCCCCTCAAGGAAGGCAGGATCGGGATCGGGATCGACCCTGGTCGATCCGATCCTGGATCGGATCGGATCGAAGGATCCGCTGGATCCCAGGGAAGTCTGGCCGATCCTGGATCGGCCAGACTATAAAATGTTTATTTTTTTTGGAAAAAATGCAGGAAAATTCAGGAAAAATCAGGAAAAAACAGAAAAAATCTGATATATTGAAAGAACTAAGATTTGCATCAAAAATCAATTATACATGCATTCATAGTACATAAAACATGAAATTTAAGACATTGTACATGTAACTTACATTTGATAGAAGACTAATAATCTTTCCATCCACTTCCAGACATAGATGAGCCATCATCATTTGGGTTTTGGTAGCTATAACCAAAGAGGGAATTTGCTAAATCATGCATACCCATTTGAATCCCTCTTGGTGTAAATTGTTGACTTGAGCTTTCTCCAGATTGTGATGGAGCTGGACACCATATACCAAGCGGTTTGTATGTACTTGTTGCTTCACTAGGGCCACTAGGCTCTTGTTCTTGTGAAGGCCAAGGTCCCCATCCTCCTTGTACTCCATAAGGTGAGCTACTAATATCTGAGTACGGTAAAATGGGAGGCTGAAATGCAGGTATATGAGTAGACCCTGAACTATAGTTTGGCTCCCAAGGTGGCCACTCATAGGCTGCATGATGTTGTTGTCCTTCATATCCCCCTTGTCCATGCCCTTGTCCTTCTCCTCCGCCTCCCTGATGTTCTGTTTCTGGTACATAACTTTCAGTAAGCCCTACACCTGTGGCCCCAGTATATCCTGCTCCTGCATATCCCTGGCCAACTCCTGTGGCCCCAGTGGCAGCCCCATCATCATCATCATCATCATCATCATTGGATCTTGTGTGGTGTCATCACTACGAATTGGTTGCTGCACTTTCCTCTTTTTTTGCCTGGCATATGTTATTTTTTCTAACTCTAAGGCTTTTGAACTCTTCTCTTTTTGTGTTGCAGCTCTTCTTAATGCAGGCTGAGTGGGAGGCACTCTAGATGTCTCTGGCAAGATAGCTGAGTGTCGTGGCAGAGAGAAGAGAGGACCGAGGGTGAGAGGTTGGTCCTCACTTACCCTAAGCTCTGGATCTCGAGCCTCTACTCCATCCAATTCTCCTTCCGCCCATGAGCAATCGCGAGGGTCAAATTCTGGAACATCCCTTTCCTGTCTTGTTTCCACCCATGCATTTAGTGGGTGTTCCTCATCAAATAACTCATCAACATCAATTTGAGATGATAATGCTTCCCTCTCTGCAAAACGTTGCTCCCAATGACTACCTGCAAAAGTCATTAGCCTTGCCTCGCTCTTCTTTTGTCTATCTTTAATGCATTTCAGCTTCAACCTCATATTGTAGTGGCAATAGACCAACTTCTCTAGCCTAGTTGCACTCAACCTGTTCCTCACTTTTGTGTGAATAAGTGAGAAAGTGCTCCAATTTCTCTCACACTGGCTAGATGAAGTGGTCTGACTGAGTACTCTAATAGCAATCCTTGCAAGTGGACTTCTTTGACCAGTCTTGTAGTCTAACATAACCCACCACTCACCTACAAAAAAAAAAACATACAATGAATTAGCACATAATACAAGTGATTTGTCATTTTGTTATGAAGTAAGCATGAGCTTAAGTCTGAAGGTTCTTACCCGGACCCATTCTGGTCACTGCTTCTTTAACATCATAATCTCTGTAGATGTCCAACTTCAGTTTAAATCTGTCCATCTACAGTATAATACAGTTGCTAAGTGTAACTCCAAAAGTATATTGAATACATGAAAATGGAATGAAGTTTTTAACTTGTATGTACCTCTATCATAGCATCTATTCTTTCGTCCATGCTCCTAGATAATCTCCCGATGACATTGATTGTCCCCTGGAGCACCTCACCATCATTGTGAGGGGAATCACTATATTGATGCCTAGGGTTAAAGAAATACCCTATATGTACAAAACATGTCTAGTAAGTTAGAAATTCAATCATGCTAATAAGAAATATGCACAATAAGATATAATACATTTACCTGCTGCATGTAAATCATGGTGGAGTGTGGACTCCCATCTTGCATCAATAATCTCCACCATTTTTGATATGCCTGCGGATGCTTCTCTCTCAACCTTTCCTTGGCTTTATCCATAGCCTCATATAAGTAACCATGTCATTCTTGTCCTCTCCATCAACCATCCTCAGCACTTGTACAAGAGGCTCTATTAGCTTCAAATAATAGTGGATTTTCTCCCAAAAACGATGGTCACTGACCAAGCAAGAAATCTCATGTGCCACATCTCTGGATTCCTCTCTCAATGTAGCCACATGTGCCAAGTACTCGGAACTGTGTATGAGAGTGCCCAACTCATGTCTAAACTGATGCAGACTCTCCAATGCAATAAATTGTGAGGCAAATCTTGTTGGGCCAGGACGAATTATGTCATGTCCATCTGTGCACTCTCTCATCATATGTAAGATTCTATTGTGTCCATAAATAAAAGTAGTAATCATTTGCGACTTGGACACCAAGTCATGCACATGTTTGTCTTTGCCAATATCCTCCATCATCAAGTCTAAGGAGTGGGCTGCACAAGGGACCCAATAAAGATGATGTCGTTTTGCCATCAATTTTCTTCCAGCTGCCTTGTAACTTGGTTCATTATCAGTGACAACTTGGACTACATGTTCCTCGCCAATTTCATCAATCATCTCATCCATGAGCCTAAACAAGTAATCTGCATTTTTTATTTGCCCACTTGCATCTACAGATTTCATGAACACTGTACCCTCACTGCAATATACAAGAAAGTTAATCATGGACCTTCTTGTTGTTCCCGTCCATCCATCACACATAAGAGTACAACCTCTTGCCATCCATATATCTTGAATGACGCCACCCAATCCTTTATCTCAGTCAATTCCTCTTCAAGATATTTGCCATAAATCTCCTTTGGTGTAGGAGCTTTCAAACCTGGGCCTGCCTCACCAACTGAATCTATCATCGTTTGGAAATAAGGACTAGATGCTGTATGGGCTGGGACCCCTGCATGCAAAAACCATTTTACAATGTTTTTAACTGCATGTTTAGCGGAAGCAGCTGTGGCCTTTACCCCTTTCATTGCATGCTTTATGCCAGGCTGTTTTGATGAAGATTTCCTTCCGAAAAATGTGTCAACCCCACTAGTTGGTCCCGTTCCCCTCATTGAACCACCTCTCCTGATAGGTGGTGCCGGTGGCCGTGTGACACTAGCCCCTGATGATGATCCTTCTCTTGTACTATGGAACCTCCGCATGTCACTTTCCAACATGGCAGCACGCCGACTCTGCCGTAGTCCTTCTCGCCATTCTCTCTCATTAGGTGAGAGATCCTCATAATCTGTATCATCTGAGTCCTCAACATCAACAGTTCTTGTAGCTGCCTTACTTTTTCCCTTCCCAGAAATCTCTTCATGCAGTTCTTGTTGATGTTGAATACGTATGCCTCTTTGTTGTTGTCTTCCAGCCATGTAGTCTTTCATCTCATTCACTAACTCCCGTGGACAATGCTTGCATTTTACTACATTTGTTCCAATGCCTGCAATGTGTTGTTTTAGGCGGTATACACCTCCATTCATTTCCTTACCACAGTGGTTACACCGCACTCTCTTAGAGGCAGCATCAATAAGGACACCGTGTTTCCATCCAATGTCTACTTGTGGTTGCTCTTCCTCGTGTCCCTCATCAGCCATACTTGCTAATCCTATAACAAATTAAGAATACAAACACATTCATGTGTAAGTATACAATTATAAACATAATTACATCTAATATTAACCCTAATTAGGGTGAAATTTAGAGATTTTCTCTAATTTCCCGAAATGAAATAGTTCCATTATCATAGAAAGGCATGATTAAGTCAATTAAGTGATTGGAACACTTAATTGATCTCTAATTGTGCTAATACAACATAAGCCCCAATATCAAACCCTAATTAGCCAATTAGGGTGAAATTTGGAGATTTTGTCTAATTGACAAAATGTAAGGGAAGAATAAGAAGATATAAGAAGATTAAACATGTGTACATGTGTTTTCATTTTTTTCAGAATTTATAACTGAATTTCGAAATTAAAAAATGAAATATACCTTAAGAAGAACAACTTCTTCCTTGCTTGAGTAAGATCTCTTGAGATCTACTCAAGAAGATCTCCCTTGGATGTGCTCCTTCTAACCTCTTTCAAACTTGAAAGAGAAGATAGGGTTTAGAAGAAAAAGTAGAAGAGGAAGGAGAAGAGGAAGAAGAAGAAGAAGAACAAGAAGAAGAAGAGGAGGAGGAGGAGGCCGGCTGGGGAGGACGCCGGCGGCGGTGGAGGAGGCCGGCGGCGGCGGTGGAGGAGGCAGCCCGAGCTGGGGGGGGGGAGGGGGAGCACCTTCCTTCCTTCCTAGGACACCAAAACCTGCATCTTTTGGTGTTCTCGGGTGGGAAGGGGCCGAAATAAGGGGGATCGACCGCGGATCGATCGGGATCGACCCTTATCGGGTCGGATCGACGCAGGATCGATCGATTCGACCCGATAAGGGTCGATCTGGCGCCTTAAGTTCAAATTTGAACTGAACCCGGCCGGATCGACTGAATCGAGCCGGGATCGATCGATCCCGGTTCGACTCGAGCGATCCAACTCAGATCCTACTGAGTTGGGTCGATCCAGCCGGAAATGTGGGGTTTTGGGGTTCTTCAAGGGGGAATCGACCCTTGGGGGGTCGATCCGATCCGGGATCGAGCGATTCTGGCTCGATCCCGGCGATTCTTCCTTCCATGATTCCCCTAGGGGGTGGGCTCCCTCGTCGGAGGTTCCCCGGTGGTGCTTGGGACCCCGTGACATGGGGGGGCATCCCCCTCCAGAGCGTCCCTTTGGATCTGGAGGACGTGGTCTTGGGGTAGGTGTGGGGTGAGGGTCTAGACGTGCTTTGATTGTGGGAGGTGGGGACACATCAGGCGTCAATGTCCTGGCTGGTGTTCTGCTGCTGTGAAGGAGAGGAGAGAGCTGGTGTGCTTTGCCTGCGGTGGGGCGGAATATTAGTTGCCTATGTCTCGGGCCTAGGGAGGGGCCCATGATGGGGAAAGGAGTTCGTTGGGGAGGCCTATCCTATGCGGATGTGGTCCGGGGGAGCAAGAGACTTCTAGAAGTGGGGACTTCCCAAAGGAGATGCTGAGGAGCTGACTGGAGAGGATGAAGAGGTGCCGTGCTTTCCTGTTGGAGGGTGTAGAGGAACCCTTGCAGATCAAGCGACGCTTGGAGGCAGTGGTAGGGGGATTGGGTTGTCTATAGGGTATCCAATGAGGTTTTCTTGGTGGAGGGAAGCGATGAGGAGTAGGTGGGGAGAATGTTGGATGTCGGACTCATTGTGGTGGGCAGATTAATCCTTGCCTTTGTCGTTGGCTAGAGTCTTGGGGATCTTTCCCAACCTGCCGGTGAGAAGGTTCAGGGTTGGCATTGAAGGTGTCTCTGTCTACCTTGTTGGGCGGGGGGGGGGGGGGGGGGTTGAGCTTCTTGGTTCGCCGTCTTGGTCGATTAGAGCTGGGGCTGTTTGGTTTTAGTTGAGGATGAAGTTGATGGCCATCATCTAGGCGAGTGGGCTGGTCGACTTTCCGGTGGTGGTTATGATGGGCATCGTTGGAGCCATAGTTGTTCTCTGGTGCACAGTGGAGGAGGAATTGTTAGAGTCTGCGCCGCCTTGCCTAGGGCGTCCTTCTCTCCGTTGGGAGGTTGAAGATGACCCTGGGGCGGTCATTTCGAATTCGAACTCCCTTGTAGACTGGATCCCCTTGGGCAGTGCAGATCAGAGTTCAGATCCATTAAGGGGTGATGGTTTTGGTGGATTAGGATTCGGTGGATTAGGATTCGGCTTGAGAGAGGAGGTCCACAACTTACTTGCTCATGGCTTTGGCCCGTCAATTCAAATTGGGTTCAGGTGGAAGGCCCATGACTTACCAGCCAAGTAGGTGGATGGTTGTATTGAATTTGCGGGACCCATTACTAGTCTTCTTACCTGTCCGATAGGCGTCTCTGCCCTTCGCCCCAAGTTGCAATGTTTTCATCGGCGATTGGCCTCTATTTGGGGCTCTTCCCCCTCCGTCCGTGGCTGAGGTCTATCCTCCCCGACGTGGGACCTGTCTCTGATGGCTATGCCAGCCGTTGACGTTCTTGGCTCATCCAGCAGAAAGGGGAAGACCCCAAATCAGATGCCGGTCGTGGAGTTGTAGTCTAGAGGGGAAGCAGAAGAGTGCTTCAAGGGAGTTGATGCCATAATAATGCATAAACATGGAGTAGGTTCATGTAGTACAATAAACATTACAAATATAGTAAATGCTACTGAAATTAATGATCCATGCTCAAATAATGATGCACTAAGATGGATAATAGTCGGAGGAACCTTCTCTCTCATCATCTAGTTGCTGCCATTGATACCCATAAAAAGGATGCATATATTATGTATATTTACTGTAACCAAATAATGATGTAGCCAAGTCGTGTGTCTGTCTTTGCATCCCTTTTGGAGTATAAGATTGTAGGCTTGATTGGAATCCAGAATCAACATAAAAAGCAGAATCTTGAGGATAAGAAGTGGATGCTGACCCATAACTGCTACTGACTGGAACTGGATGAAATTAGAATCCTGTTTGATACTCATGCATGCCTTCTTCGTGTTGGCCACCTCCATAACTTGATTGATGTCTTTAGTGGCTTTGTGAATCATGTCCTTCTTTACTATGACTGTATCCTTTGCCTATGTCAGCGTCGAAGGAGAAAGTAGGTGCATACATGCCACCGCCAGTAGTAGCACCACCTGCAGTTGCACTGGGATCATCACTTGTTGCATCATCATCATCCTCATCAGAAGCATAAGACACCAATCGCCTTCTAGCCTTTGGTTCTATTTTCTTTTCTTTTGGTGTGACCATCTCGTGCATCTTTGTCTTTATATAAATTTGCTTCATTTGCTCAATTGTCTGGTCGTCTCGAGCAACACTAATCCTCTCAGTCATCCCATGTATTGATGTACTTCTTCTTAAGGATGTGACAACTTAACCATTCTAAGAGTGATTGACTTGCTATCTGATTCTGAGTGTCGAGCTGGCTCAATCTAGACTGCTGCTCAGTGTCGTTAACAAACTCAGGCTACTTTTCCTCATTCTGGTGCTCATGTGTCACTTTGGCCTCTTTGTCAGCTGTCTGAATTTTAGATCCTTTGGCTCATCTCAATCTAATATACCTTATACCCATGTTTTGCCATTAGGAGAAAAAACAAGCGCATCAACCTCCTCTCGTACCTCTACTGAAGACTGCAAGGGATTGTCCTCATCAAATAATGCGTCCACATCAATTTGGTCAGCTGTAACATTTGCGCCGTGTTTGTCCCTCAGCTGTTGTCTCAACTTTATGTTCTTTTTTCTCAACCTTATATTGTAGTGGTAGTAAACCAATTTTTCTCGCCATTCAACCTTTAGTTGATTGCGAATCTTTGAGTGTTTAAGGTTGAACGTTCTCTAATTCCTTTCACATTGACTTGATGATGTTGTTTGACTTAGCATCCTAATTGCAATGTAAGCCAATGCATTCCCATCGAAATCCCTATTGTTCACTATTATCCACCACTTAGTTGTTCCACTTCCACCAACCATAAACAAATGGATGTAAGATGTAAATGAAGATCAATTCTTCATGATGTACTAATAAATATTGACTCAATTTAAGCATAAAGATTTAGTATACTTGGCTCACTCTTCTGACATCGTATTGCAATTATGAATCAGAATATGTCTTAGTCCTTTTTTATATGCATCCATCTATAAGGATAAAGTAACAAATTTAAATCAGTAATGAAGTAAATTGTTTTCCTCTTATGATTTTATCTAATAAAGACCAACCTATAGCTCGGCCTCCTGAAGCCTCTTTTCTGATGTCCTAGATAAATGACCAATGATTTTAAGGTGCATTGAGGCACCTCACCATCAACACTTGCATTGGTATCCTATATAAATCGAGGTTGAGGAAATAACCTACATTTGTGTACAGTTAAGTAATTATAAGATGAAAATTAATCTAAAAAGCAATGAATTTTATATCAATACAATTAATCACTCACTGACTGTATGCAAATCATGATGTAATGTGTTGTCCCATCTGTTGTCAATAATTTTCCACCACTTTCGATACTCTTTGGGAAGAGATTTCTGCAACTCTAACTTGGCACGGTCCATGGCCTCGTTCAAATATCTCATATCATTTTTGTCATTGCCATCCACCATTCTTAAGACCTTCACAAGGGGTGTGATTACCGTCATGTAACTTAAGACCCTTTTCTAGAATTTGTTGTCTTCTACGATGTGGTAGTATTCCAAATAATCTTTCTGAGCATCAACATCAGATTTGTCTATATATTCTCTTAAGGAATTGTGGTATATGAAAGACTTGAGGTCATTCTTAACTTGAAAGAAATGAAATTCGAAGCAAATCTTGTTGGCCTTGCACGAATGATATCTCGTCCCCCACTGGCAAGTTCTCTGAACATGTTCAAGATTCTAGGATGGCCATCTATGTACCGAGTGATTTCATGTGCTCGATCAATTGTTTTCTTCACATTATTGTCCTTCTCAATATCTTCAAGTATCAAGTTCCAACAATATGTTGCACATGAGAGTCAATATAAATGTTTGCGCTTCTGCATTAACTTCTTCCCTGTAGCCTTGTAATTGGCTTCATTATCGGTGAATACTTGCACACCATGTTCCTCTCAATTTGTGCTATCATGTCATCCATCAAATGAAAAAAATAATTTGCATTCTTCTCATAATTGATGCATCAACTGATTTCACAAAGACTATACCTTCATTGCAATAAGTCAGAAAGTTGATCATGGACTTCTTGGTGGTATTAGTCCAGCCATCACACATAATGGTGCATCTCTCTCCATCCGGATATACTTGAAGCTTTCAACCCACTGATGAAGCTTCTCAACCTCTCCCTTGAGGCTACACCCATATATGTCTCGACGTAACGGGGCCTTGAAGCCAATTCCAACATCTGCTATGGTATTACATCCCAAACAGGTATCAAGCATAGGTTAGAAATATTTTGATTCAGCTGCATGTGCAAACACACCTACATGGAAAAACCATTTGCAAGTACTTTTAAATGTATACCCCTTGTCTTCTGTGCACATAGTTGTCTATGGGGCCAGGCCTCTGCACGCTCATGCTCTATTACTTTGGTCAGCTCTAGATCTGAATCCTCAATGTCTTCCTCATCATCTTCATCCCTCCTTCCCCTTCTACTTACTTTGCCTGAAATCTCCTTACTAATTTCAGCTTGATTTTCAGCCCTTCATTGTATCCTCTCTTTTTTGCCCAGAAGGCATTGACGCATTTCCTCCTCCTTCGCCTAGGGGGATATGTCATAGTGCTTGACCTTTCCTCTTAACCTTGCCAAATGTTGATTTTCTTTGGTAATTCCCCTATATACCACAATAATTATATTTCACTTTTCTTCTTCGGTTCTTCCAACATCAACTAAGGTGAGGTGGGCACACCCCGGATTGTCCTGCCTTTGCTTCCCCTGATCTTGTTCACGTCTAACCATGATCCTTCATTAAGATATTCAAAGACAAATAGTTGTAAGTACAATGAGAAAAATGTATGTGTTGGACCCCAAAATTGGCCATTGGGGCCATTAAAGATATACATATATATATTTATATGTATAAAAGAAAAACGAGGAGAAGACCCCTCCGGGTAGGAAGACCCCCCCTTCTCCGGGTAGGAGGCTCTCTCTGGATAGGGAAGTCCCCTACCCGGAGAGGGGGGATCTTCGGGTAGGGAGTCCCCACCCTCTCCGGGTAGGGAGCCCCTACCCGGAGAGCCCCCCCTCTCTGGTAGGAGGGGCCTCCCCCCTCTCCGAGTAGGGAGACCGCCTATCTGGAGAGACCCCCTCTCCGATAGAGGGGCCTCCCCCCTCTCTGGGTAGGGAGACCCTTACATGGAGAGGGGGGCTCTCCGAGTAGGGGAATTTCCTACTCGGAGAGGGGGCTCTTCGAGTAGTCTACCCAGAGAGACCCCCCTCTTCGGGTAAATCTCTCTCCTCCCTACTCGGAGAGGGGGCTCTCCAGGTAGTCTACCCGGAGAGACCCCCCTCTCCGGGTAAATCTCTCTCCTCCCTACTCGGAGAGGGGGCTCTCTAGGTAGTCTACCCGGAGAGACCCCCCTCTTCGGGTAAATCTCTCTCCTCTCTACTCGGAGAGACCCCTCTCCAGGTAGATCTCTCTCATCCTTCTCGTCCAAATGGGGTAAACCTCTATAAATACCTCCTCCGAGCAATGGCGAAAAGGGGTCAGAGCTTTGAAAAAGGATTTGTCCCCCTGCTACCTAGTCGGTTGAAGACCCTCCCCAGGGGGGGGGGGGGCTCTCGAAGGCGTGAAGTGCTCGTGCTCGGCGTAAAGTGCTCGTGCATGACAAGCCTGGGTTGTTTTCGACTGTGAAACCCCCTGTGTATATTCCCCCATGTTGGGCAGAACTCCATGGGGGATGAAATCTAAATATTCGTATTAATATCTCCATGTTGAGCTGGACTCCATGGGGATGAAATGTTTATATGTTCATATGTGCGTACCTCTATTAGGAGTTTCTGTCCAAGTGGAGATTCTACCTAAGGTGCGATCATATGTTCATATAATGTTCATGTGCAAATCTCCATGTCGAGCTAGACGCCATGGTGATGAAATGTTTATATGTTCATATGTGCGTACCTCTATGGGGAGATTCTAGCCGAGGGACTCTACTCAAGGCACGTTCATATGTATTTATCCCCTTGTGGAAACCATACAAAGGTCGTGGGGTAAATTTCAAGACACTTAAGTACTCAAGTACTTGAAATGCTCAAAGCTCAAGCAGGCTTGTTGTTAAGCTTTCAAGCAGCTCTCATGAAAGACCCTTTAAAGAGGGAATTGATGCTCATGGAAAATTCTACAAGATCCCCTTTTTGGTGGGAAAATTACAAAAAAGTCCGTGAAAGGGCAGAAAGTATAGAAAAGTCATAAAAAGGACAGAAATTATGGAGAAGTCTTGAACAAGGCTTAAATATAATGTTGTCCAAATCTTCTTCAAAAGACAACATTGGCCAAGTCTTCAGTCGTCATATCACCGATGAGCCCCCGATTGCCACTCGATTTTATGTCGTTTGCACGACTCGGTGGAGCGGAACCCATGTCACTTCCCTGAAGTAGCGTGTGCTTTCCTGAGTTTGGCTTATGACTAAAAGTCGAGGAATGATAGAAAAGCCAAAGGTCAGCAAGAAGCGACGGCAAAGCCAGGAAGGTCATGAAATGCTAGAAATGCTTGGGAAAGTTAAGAAAAGACAAGAAGTGCCCAAACAAGCCAAGGAATGGCAGGAAAAGCTGGAAGATTATGAAATAGCAGGGAAGCCCCAGAAAGCCAAGAAATGGCCAAAATACCCAGAAAGTCAAGAAATGGCAGAAATGTTTGGGAATGCCAAGAAATGACAAAGATGCCCAGAAATTATGTCAAATTAAAGGAATACCCATCAAGGGGAAGAAATTGCAGCAATACTCAGAAAAGGGTAAAAGTTGCAGCAAAACCCAGAAAGGGTTAGAAGATATACAAATACTCCTGCTTTGTGCGAAAATGCCTTTTGCGGACGTCAAGTCAACTCTAAAAGTCTGATCACAATCAAAAGAGTGATTATGACCAAGAAGCAAATCAAATGTAGGCGGAAGCAAATTCAAGGAGTTCGATTGCGATGGAATACAATCTTGAAGACTCGATTATATAATCGGGACCAAGTATAATGGTTTCAAAAAGACCAAATTGTATTCCAAATTACATCTTCTCAAATCTTTGGACTTTGTGCCAAAGATGAATCTCGACATTATTATCAAAGGTATTCAAATTCAATCCGATGTAAATTAACACCGATTTCGATCGGTGGGGAAGGGTCCAACACACGAAACCCTGATCGCCTTATCAAATAAAAGCGCGGAAGAAATATCCCAAATATTGGTGCAATCGTCCAATAAATGGTCATGTAAATTTCCCGCATCAAGTGTATTTCAAATCTTTTGTCTGTATAACAGATTGGCACGCCCACACACATATAAAAATGCCTCCACTGCAAAAATCCATATATTTTCCGCCAAAAATGAAAATTTTTGCGTCCAACAGTATGAAACTTAATTGAGCTTCAAAGTACACTGAAGTGAGCTAATTAGACAAAACTTCCAATTTTTAATCACTAATTAGGGTCACATTTAGGGATTTTGCCTAATTACCCTTCAAAAATGCAATTAGCAATATGCTCTCGCCCTAAAGCATTCAATGGAACTTAATTGAGCTTCAATTGATGGTAAACTTACCTCACAAAACCCCCAAATTGAAATTGCTAATAAGGTTATAATATATGGATTTACTCTAATTGGACATGTGTAATACAATTAGCAGTGTACTTCTACCTTAAAGTCTTAAATCATTCAATGAAGCTTAATTAAGCTTCAATTGACACTAAACTTACCTAATTAGACAAAAGTCCCAAATTTAAATCACTAATTAGGCTCTAATTAGCACATTTACAATAATTAACGTATAAAAACCTATATATATATAGTATATAACCTAACCTACAACAAGAAAACTACCAAATAGAGATAAACAAACTAGAAACTTACAAGAGCCTTGAGGAATATTCAACCTAATGAAGTAAACAACGACGGTGGCGGAGGCAGCAGCTAAGCATTGTAAACAATGAGAAATGTGGCAAGGAGGCCAGCAAAATCTCTTCCCGGCAGCAAAATGACCTCTCATGCTCTGCCCTACCCCTCCTCCACCTCCCCAGTCGCGGTAGCCTTATAGATTTGAGATTTGCGGGGTGCCCTAGCGTGAACCCCCCTTACAAGGGGAGTTTGCGTCCGATTTCGGCCAATTTCAGTCATATTGGGCTGAAACAATTGAATTGGACCAAATCGGACCCGATTTTCTCCGAAATGGATTAAAAAAATTGTTTTTGCTTATCGGACCCGCTACAGTAAGCATGCCGATTTCGGATCTCCTAGGTCCGAAATCGATACGTTTCAGCCAAAATGTATCGGTTTCGGCGGAGATTGCCATCCATGCTTGCACCCCTATTAGTGTGGTCCCTCCACTTCTCACTTCCTCTGTAGACATGGCTAGTGTCTCGATTGTCGAGGCCGTCGCTTTGGGAGAGTCTTCCCTGGCTATTCAACAAGAGTAGGATCTTATAGCCTTGGTGTTGGTGTGCTCCCCTGTGGATCGAGAGATCCTAGCCATGGATGCTCCATCTCAAGGTATTCCATCGGGTGGATCGCTGCGGACTCGGGAACAAGTGTGTGGAGGTAAGGTTGATGCTCTCCGGTAGGAGGAGGAAGTAGTTCGTGGTAGCGAGACTATTAAGGCTCTTCTTAAGGAGGTGGAATGCTTGTTTATGGATCCGACAATGGATGTGGTAGACAAGGTTGGGAAATCCTTCCCACCGGTAGAGAAGGACTTAAGGGGGGTCTTCTCCAAGATCAATAAACGATGGAGTGTTAACATTCGAGTTGGCAAGAGATCTTTGATGAGGGAAGGTAGGATGGGAATGGAGGGTGGGGAGGGGGAGAAGGAAGCCATGCATTCTTAATGAGGATCCTCTAATGGAACGTGAGAGGGTTAGGTGGGGTAAAAAAGAGAAGGGCGGTGGGGGAACTGATTAAGGCGTGCATGGTGGACGTCATTTGTATATAGGAGATGAAGTGGGAAGGGGATGGTAGAGAGCTGGTAAGGGGGGATTGGTGGGGCATGTCTGCCTTTGGGGGTTGCTTCCCTTGCTATTAGGAGATCAGGGGTATTCTTATCCTTTAAAACCCTTTTCAGGTGGAGGAAGTGATTCTCGATAGGGTGGTGAGCAGGTGGGTTATTTTTATGCATTTCGGGTGTGTCAAAGGTGGTTTCTCATGGGACTTCAGGGGGTGTATGGACCCCAATCGAGAGATGAGAAGTGACAACTCTGAGATGACTTGATTCGTCACCATTTTCTTCCAGTCGACCTTGGTGTGTGGGTGGGGAGTTCAATGCAATGATTGCGCCGTCAGAGAAGACAAGGGGTTCAAGCAATGATGAGGACATGGTGGACTTTTCTGATTTCATTCAGGAGGCTGCCTTGGTGGACATTGGCATGGACAATGGCTGTTGTACTTGGTCCAACCTTAGAGTAGATGCTACTTGTTTTAGGTTGGACAAATATCTGATTTCGGTTGACTGGGAGGACCACTTTCCTCAGGCGCAGGTGGTTTCTCTAGTGAGATGATTTCTGATCATAAACCCATCCTCTTGAAGACTAGCCGGTTGTAGGACAGGAATCGCAACTTTAGGCTTTAACAGTTCTGGTTTATAGAGGATGATTTTTTAGACACGGGTTCTGGTGCTTGTAATGCTCAACCTATACTTCCTTCTAGTATGGCTACTCTGGTTAGAAGATTGAGACATATAACTCAAGTTTTGAAGGTATAGGGGTGGGTAAAACTTTACCGGCAAGGGCAATGAAGGATGGTATTCTTCATCACATAGATGGTCTTGACAGTTTGGAGGAGGCAAGACTAATGGGTGATGAGGATAGGCTTCTCAGGGTCACATTAAAGGAGCATTATGAGAAAATCCTAGTCAAAGAGGAGGTTTACTGAAGGTAGAGGTCTAGGGATAGGTGAATTAAAGAGGGGAAAATGAATATGGAGTATTTCCAACGTGTTGCATCTAGGAGGAGAGAGGGTTAACTTTATCTTTAATATTAAGGTGGGGGATCTTTCTTTCTCTGCGGATGAGGACATTAGAGGGTAGGCAAGAGACTTCTATTCAGGTTGTTGATGGAGGAGTTCTGTAGGCCGACGATAGCAAGGGATCTTCTTCCTCGGCTTTCACCTGAGGAGAGGGATGTTATTTCTCGGCCTTTTTCTAAGGAGGAGATTCAAATGACTGTCTTTTCACTAGTTGGTGACAAGGCTCTTGGCCAGGATGGCTTTCTTTTAGCTTGCTTTCATAAGTGCTAGCTTATCGCTAAAGGTGACTTGGTGGCGATGGTGAGGGAGTTTTAGGAGGTGAGGGCACATCTGGTGGTTGTCAATAAGACGTACCTAGTGCTCATTTTAGGAAGAAGGGTGCTTAAGAGTTTCAGGATTTTAGGCCTATCAGTTTGTTGAATATTACTTACAAGATCATCTCCAAGGTTTTGGTAGAGAAATTGCTCACTGTTATGGACATGTTGGTTGATCACTTTCGGGGAGCATTTATTAGGAGGAGGAGGCATATTTTAGACAATTTCTTGGTGGCTCATGAGTGCTTTCTACGAAGCAACAAAAGAGGAAAGGGTTGGTTTTGAAGTTGGACTTTGAGAAGACATATGGCTAGGTTAATTGGTAATGCTTCTTTGATGTCTTGGATAGGAGGGGTTTTGGGGACAAGTGGATTGGATGGGTGAGGCGTGTGTCTCTTCGGTTTCCTTTACGGTCCTTAACAATGGGAGGCCTTCCTCTTAGTTTCTCAACTAGCGGAGGCTTTGTCAAGGGGACCCTTGTCTTCTCTCTTCTTTGTTCTAATTGCCAGTGTGTTAAGTACGGTGTGGTAGAGGGTGGAAGCGACAACTTTGATTAGAGGATTTCAAGGGCCTAGAGGGGGGACTATCTCACACTTAGAATATGCGGATGGCACCATTATGTTCATTGCTGAGGGTGAGCAATGCCTCTCATGACTAGGCTTCTGGTGGAGATGTTGGAGGAGGTCATAGATCTCAAACTCAACTTCAACAGGCTGTTGACACGGGGGAATTTTTCCTTTCGTTCCAGTATCGGATCGAATCGTTCGTTGATTTCTTTTTGGTTCATTCATGGCGTTCCATTTGGTTATTCATTTTATTTCGCATGCTTTGATTTTTTGTATATGCGGGGCGTGCCAGCCTGTCTAGCAGACAGAAGAAAAAAATCCGCACCATGCGGAGGAAGAATTTTGGTGTCCGTGGAACGGACGGGTGGTGTCCGCGAACGGACGGGTAGTGTCCGTGAAACGGACGGGTGCACCGTTTTTTAATCTGAACTCCTTGAGTCCCATGTCTATTCTCATCAGGCAATTAGGGTAGCATGTGCTGGACCTCTGTCTCCATCGACCGGAATCGATGTTACATTTACATCGAGTTAAAACTCTTGGTATTATTTAACATCAATTTTTAACCCGAATACCATTCATAGTAAAGGACGAGAAAAATGCATGCTTTTTAGAAAATTCTAATCATGACATGTTTTTCTTTCTTTGATTATTTTGAAATGCTTTTGCTTTGGGTATTTCATTTTTTTATGACTGCCTTTTGGAGTTCAAAGTATGATTTTGAGAGGGGAACGGGTATATACCCGTGGACCTATTTGAGGTCTTCTTCTTTTTGCAAAAGGGGTTGATTAGACATTTATTTGGGAAAACATGAGGATCGTTATTGTGAACGGGTATATACCCGTGGATATTGATTCTGAACTTGGGGGTGTTTATGACCCAGAGTAACACTTCCGTATTAGAAGGATTCCTGTGTCAATTTTTATATGAGGTTCTTTTACAGTGCTCTTTTTGAGCAAAGTCCGAATTTGAGGCAGAGTTTCTCCTCATTTCTCGCTCATGCGGGTATGATTTCCGGAGAGTATATGAATGTGTCCCCAGGAAGGTTCTTGTGAAATTGTAATTCCTGTCCAAAGTCCATTTCCACGGATATGATTCTCGTGGAGGTGCATATGTGCCCCCATTTGGAATACTTGGACACAGTTCTTGTCTTATTCTCTTTTTTCTTTGGATGTGTGTATATCACCACAGTCCTCCCTGAATATGCAGGTGTGTTTTATTGAGCCTCTGCTTAGGCAGGGTGTCCTCGTAGAGGTATATTTATGTGGACGTATGCTTATATTCATGTGTCCTCGGGAGAAACTTTGCCCGAAGGGATTTTGCCTTAAAGAAATATATGTGTATAAACACAAATTTGCACTTTATGAATATATTCTCAAATGGTATCTCTGTTCGAGCAGAGTATCCGGTAGAAAGGTGCCCCCGTATGAACGGGATTCCCTTTTGAGAAACATATACACAATGGGGCATTTTTGTGATTATATAGATATGTTCTCGGGCGGAGTCTCTATTTGGGCAGAGGTTCCACTAAGAAACACATTTATACAAGCATGAAGTTTGTGATTATACGGATATGAATTTAGAGGGAACTTTTGTCCGGGCAGGATTCTTTCTAAGAGACATACGCATATAGGCGCAAATTTGTGATTCTATGGATATATTCTTGGGAGTCTCCATTTGGGCAGAGTTTCTCCTAAGGAACATACACATAAGAACATAAATTTGTGAATATACGAATATGTTCTTGGACAGAACCTCCGCTTGGGCAGAGTTTCCTCTAGAAACATATACATATAACACGAGTTTGTATTTATATGGATACGTCCCCTGAGAGAGATTTTTGCCTAGGCGAGATTCTCCTCAAGGAACATATTTGTATAATTACAAATTTGCGATTTTTATATATGTTCTTGGACGGAATCTCCACTTGGGCAGAGTTTCGTCTTAAGAAACATATATATAAGAACACAAATTTGTAAATATACGAATATGTTCTTAGGCAGAACCTCCGCTTGGGCAGAGTCTCCTTAGAAAACATATATATAAGCACAAAATCCACCATCCCAGAGACTTGCTCGATGGGCGGGAGAACATGGTATTTAAATACCATGTGTCCATAGAGACTTGCTCGATATGGACGACATTTAAACCCCGGGGAATATCCCCCCACAAGACTTGCTCGATGTGGGGGATGGAGGTTAAGAAGGAATGTTGATGACGATTGCGCCGACAACTCTCCTCTCCGCGCTGGCCTATCGGGCTAAAGAAGGGATTTGTACCTTCGCACACCAAGCAAGGGGGATTGGAGAATGAGAGAGGGAATGAGCAAATGCTCTTTTCTATTTTTCTGATTTTTTTTCAACAGGGCTTCGCCGGAGCAATCTCCAGGGCCCCCTTTCCTTTTGGAATGGGGGGGGGTATTTATAGGGGTTTAGGCCCCTTACATGTGTGGAGAGGAGGAGAGAACCTCCCCCAACCGATGGTGAATCACCATCGGTTGGGGGAGACCAACGATGGTGAATCACCATCGGTAGACCCCTAACCGATGGTGAATCACCATCGGTTAGGGGGCCACCCCTTAACCGATGGTGACCTCAATGATGAGGTCACCATCGGTTGGGTGGCCAACCGATGGTGAATCACCATCGGTTTAAGGGGAATGTCCCTTAACCGATGTGACCTCACATGAGGTCACCATCGGTTGGGGTCCCCTAACCGATGGTGACCTCCTGATGAGGTCACCATCGGTTGAAGGAGGGAGAAACCTTGACCGATGGTGATTCACCATCGTTAGGGGGGAGAACCCCTTAACCGATGGTGACATCATTGTGATGTCACCATCTGTTAGGGGTCTCCTAACCGATGGAGAGAGAGGGGAGGTTTATAAATACCCCCCCACACCCTCATTTACATATGTGCTGCTTTGGTGAAGGTGCTGCTGGAATTGTGCTTCTCTTCTTGGGGTTCTGCCCGACTTCTCGGAGTTCTGCCCAATCGGAGGGTGCTTCTGCAAGCCTCGGAGTTCTCCCTCGAGCTTGTTTCTTGTACTTGTCCTTCGTACACGGTCTATAGATCTTGTGCTGCCGGATTTCTTCCGCGCTTGTACTCTGGACAGAGACATATTCTCCTTGTACTTTCAATTTAACCGGGAATCCGGGCGCCATTTTAAGGGCCGGAACTCCCCTGCTGAACTTTGGGGAAGAATCCCACTGATAAGTTTGTAACTTAAATAACCTTGGGGTCATTTTAAATCACAACTTATTTGGCCTCTGAGCAGGCTGTGGATAATATATTGTAACCAGGCCTGTTGATAACCAACATTTAATCTTCGTGGTTCAACGACCCCTTTCATCATATCCATGACTTGAACGATTGTCCGCCAAAAATAGGCTTCAACTAGCCAAGTCGCCGGACCATTATCTGATGGATTCTATAATTTCCGCTGATGTAAACGTGTCACACTTTTACCGTTCAACAGCGGCCTACTTGTTGGGTTATAAGATTGGCAAATTCCAATATCTTATTTGAGACTCCTTTTTACTCCATGTGAGCTTAGGTGTTCAGATTGGCGGCTCATCATCCACAAGTTTGAGTCTAGGCAAGCAAGGTGGAAGGCTAGAGTTTTGTTCCTTTGGTGGTGGGCTTGTTTTATGCAGCTTGGTATTGGATGGTCTGTCGACCTATTTTCTTTCCATGTTCAGGGTGTCGAAGTTGGTGGCGAAGAACTGAGTCTATTCAGTGCAGATTCTTTTGGCATGGTGGTAGGGAGAGATGTAGGGGTTGGGATGATATAGTGTGGGGGGAGGCTGGCTACTAGCAAGGTTCAGGGAGTCCTGGACCTCAAGAACATCAGAGGCTTCAACTTGGCCCTCAACTTGGACCTTAGGAAGGGTTTGGGACTTCTATCCTTCTTCTAGTGGCCAGATTTCTTTGTTTTGGAGAGCTATCCTCTTATGCAGGGATATTATTTCTTCGGGAGCCAGGGTATGTCTTGCTAAGGGGGAGCTCTTTTCTAGAAGGATGGATGGCGTGGGAACTTCACGTTGTAGGTGCTATTCCCTACACTTCCTGATTTTTGTGGATCCACTGATTTCAATTGCCAAGGCATTTGACCCCTTTTGTCAGGAGGGGTTTGGTTTCCAACTTTTAGGAGAGATCTTAGGAAGGATGAGATGTTGCAGCTTTAGGATCTCTCCTTCCTCCTTCCCTTTTGCCTATCTGATAGAGAGGATGAGTGGTTTTGGAGGTGGGAGAGGGGAGGTTTGTTCACGGTCATATCAGCATATCATATCATCTCCGATGGCAGCGTTCGACACAGCTTGCATTACCAAGTTTGGTTCCCCAAGAGCCCCTTGAAGGTGAAGGTTTTCATTTGGAGAGCCTCGCATGGGAGACTACCGATTTGGGATAGGTTGTGCTGTTTTATTTCATATTTTCAGTCCAATTATGTCTTATGTGGAGAGGAGGATGAGATTCTTAACCACTTGTTTTTGGGTTGCTCCTACTCACAGGGAGTTTAGAGGGAGGTTGCTAGGAGGACCCAATGCGATATCCTTCAGCATATGGACGTCCACCAGTTGGTTGTGCGGTGGGGTAGATAGTGACCCTGAGAGGTGATAGGACTCTTCCACTTCTCTTTTTGGCTTATTGGGGAGTTAGTTTTGCTCCGCACGGCCTCAGTGTGACAATCACTGCATAGGTGTGGGGAATTGTCTTTTGGTTTACGTATACTTGTACATTCATTTTTCATTAATTATCAGTGGTGCTATCCACTTCCAAAAAAAAATCATGGATTGTAGCATTTTATGATGACCTTTTAAAATTTAGGATATGAAGTTGAGTTTGTCTTTAGGATTGATGTTTCACATGTGATTTAGTACCTGACTTCCTATAACTTGCGGATTAGATGTGTTGGGTCGCATATCATATTATATTGGTAACAATGTATTTAATCAGCTATGCTTTTGTGGAGAAAATAGAAACCTGAGAAGTTTATGGTCAGGAACAAGGTTGGTAAATAGATACATATAATGGATTATTATCTTATTTGTCAGCAGTTGAAGTGAAATCTACGTGGGGAACAGGAGTAACTGGAGAAGACTAACGGCCTCTTGGATAACTGGATAGTTTATCCAGGGATAGGCTATTCATGTATAGCTTATCCCTGTTTATCCTATTTTTTTTTTTTTTTTAATTTGATGGGTTTTGGTTATCAGGGGTGAGAGAGTGGGATATAGTTATCACCCTTCAGATGGGTTTATCCTAGACAGCGTAAATCAATCTTTTGCGTGATTGTATTCACTCTTTCGTCTCGTTTGGATGGATTTCTTTAGTGCTTCGATCTGAATCCTTTCTGGCTGCTTGGTTTTGGCTGTGGAAGATGATTCAATATTATGCCAAATCTCATTCTACCGTAGATAATTTGGGGAAATATAAGGAACCCTATGACACCTTGGTCCTTAATGTGGAAATGAGTACTATAAAATGCTAAATTCATAGTGCTATTTAGCTATCAAATGCTTTTTCTGCGTGCACCTGCCACATGAAGTTGGTTCTTAGGTTTTTTTTGGCACACGTCATTTTTCTGCTGCATATCATTTATTGAGTTTTGGGTAACTAATCTGTAGCTTTATTTGACAATGATGATACACTGTTGCTGGCATTTGTGCTTTGAGAATCTATGGCTGTAGAGAAAAGCTTGTTGCATTTCCTGTAGCAGTAAGTGCCGCAAGCTGACTTCTAAGGTGGCTCCACATAGGCGCCACCTTGGATGCCATGTGGGAGTGATGGCAGCGGCAAGCGGCGACGGCGACAGCGACCTGCGACTAGCGGCGGCGACCGATGATTGAGCTCCAAAATATAAACTTTAGACTCCAAAATACAAATCTTGTACTCCAAAATATAAACCTTGGGCTCCAAAATACTACCCTTAGGGTTTAAAATGTTATCTGGATTTTTAATATTTGGTCTCCAAAATACACATCTTGTGCTCCCAAATGCAAACTTTGTGCTCCAAAATACTACCTAGTGTGGACACCCGTGCACATGCCTGGTTTGACCCGACACATGTTTATCGACGTCGTCAAGCTTCGGAGCCGATGTCTCTTTAGTTAGGCGACGCTCTACTGAGCTTTTGAGGCCCCAACACATTTTTGGAGGGCCGAGATGTTTTTTTGTGTGTAGCCCCTTAAGGCATGTGTGGTGTTTTCTTATTTCTCTATATTTTTGGGCTATTTTTATTCTTATTTTAGGAAAATGGCATTTTGGTAAAATTTGTAAGTCTTGTTTTCTATTTATATGACATGTACTTCCGTAAGGAGGGAATGAAGAAAATTAGAAAGAAAAGAAAAAAGAAGAAACTTACGCCCCAAGCTTTTCCCTTCTCTCCCCTTTCCGCCTCCCTTCTTCTTCTCCAACCCCCTCTCCTTCATTCTGTCCCCCATTAGTCTGGTAGCAAAGCAACCCTCGGTCCAACCCCCTCTTCCCTCATCTTCCTCCTCCTTTTCTTTCTTGCGATCGTCGCGAAACCTCTGCTTCCTTCTCTCTTTGTTCGCATGCAGTAGGTAACCCCCTCTCTTTTTCGCCCCCCCCCCCCCCCCCCCCCAAACCGTCTGCGTCGCCATCACTGTCTGCCCGCCTCGCCGACCTCGGGAGTGCCAGCCGCACGTCGCCGCCCAGCTACAGGACCGCGGTGTCATCACACCACTGCCCTGCTTCGCCCCTCGCTCACGGCTCCCCCTCCCTCTTGCCTCTCCCTCTCGCGGCTCTCTCCCTCCCCCACGCCGTTTCTCTCCCTCTCTCCATCGCCACGCCACCGATCCACCACCGCGACCCCCCTTCTCCCCGTCTCTCTCCCACTCTCACGGCTCTCTCTCTCTCGCACCCCTCACCTACACCCCCCTCTTTGCTTGCGCCTCTCTCGCTCTCTGCGTCTCTGTCTCTTCCGCTCTCACACTCTCTCCCCCTCGTTTGCACACACTCTCTCGCCATTGGCAGAAGAAGAAGAAGAGAGGGAAAAAGAAGTCCGCTGCTCGCCGTTGCCACCCCCACCCCCTCCCACACACATACACACCCCTCTCTCTGTCCTTCTCTCTGGCTCTTCTGCCCGGGTTGAGAGGAAAGGGGAAGGAGGAAGAACCCCGTCCACTTTAAAGTGGACCGGGTCAACTTTGTTGACCCCACCGGCCTGCTACAATGCACAGACGGTGCACCAAGTTGCTACTGCACCGCCAATACAGAAGCCTCATCTGGGCTCTGATTTGCGTGTCGTTCGCGTCGTTGTGTTTGTCTCGATGGACCCTAGTTACCTGGGGCCCTACTCGACGATCCTGGCCGGTGCTCGGATGAACCTGCACGAGACTGGAGTTGACGACAACGCAGACCGTGTGTACCTATACGCACCAGTATTCCCGCACGAGTTCGACCAGCCTCGACGCCCATCGACCTTGCCTTGTCAGTGCTCTGGATGGCCTGCCGTCTCGTCTCGGCGCGAACGCAACTGGGAACTAGTAGCCGCCAAGTTCTCCGCCTTGAAGTTGACGTCGACGGATGTCTGTGAACGCCCTATTGTGTCGCCACCCATCGTCTTCGGTGCGGATCCCCGCTCTTCAGTGGGTCAGTGAGTGCTACGGTCTCTTTCTCGTTCTTGCTTTCTGGTATATGGTTAAATCTGCTCCCGTGCTTTTGAGAGTTTCGGACCACATAGCTCGTTATTGAATCATTAATAATCACTGCTGTTTGAGAGTTGTGAGATCCTTTTTTGTGGCCCTGACTTGAGATATTTGAATGCAATATTGTTGCCCTAGACTAGTGGTAATTCTCACTTCAGCCGATCTCATTTCGTTTCATTATTGCAAGGGGTGACTCCTTTAGAGATGTGTTTCTTGTTATTTTAACGTACTTGTTTTCATGAGATTATTGTGAATGCCTAAATCCTGCTACAGTAGTTACTCACTTGCTAATTTTGATCCTGTGCGTACATGTTAGAGTTGTTGAGTCATTCTCATCCTACATCAAGTTTGGACATTGTCATTTGCTAGTTGGGTCATTGCATGTAGTTTGCGTCATGTCATAGATTGGAGCCTTCTTTGCATGCCCACCCGTAGCGGTGCTGAGTACCACATCTCGGCACCAATGTTGGAGTCTCGGGCGGATGCTCATGCGATGCCTGGAGTGATGGAGAGGCTCAACCAGCTCTTCCTACATATGGATCAGATGGAGTGTCGAGTTGAGGAGAGGTTCACCGAGTCAGACTGTACGGTCCTGGGGATGGCTAACCGCCTTGCTGTTTTAGAGAGACCGCCCGCCCCTCCCCTGTTCCAGTTCAGCCCCCTGCCCCTAGAGATCCCCCAGGGCGGATCATGTTGTTGATCGACAGGAGGACGACCTTAGATACGATTCCTTTGGCGAGGTTGAGGGTGTCTATAGGCCTGCTGCCTACATTCATGGGAGATTTGATAGGCAATTAGATCATGAGTGGGATGGGGATCGACACCATCGCCACTACCCATTGGGTCGGGGTGAGCGAGTTGATCGCAATGACCAAGCTGATTGGGAGGCGGATCATGCTAGGGCTCGACACTCGAGGGGTCGAGGTGATCCTGCATTTGGTCAGAGAAGATATAGATATCGGGAGGACTGCTAGGACTTTGATGAATGGAGGCCCACCCATCATTTTCAGGAGGATCAAGATGACCGCGGATAGTTCATGCTGACGCTCCCACCTTCGACGGGTCCTTGGATCCGAGAGTTTATCTCAATTGGGAAGCCAACATGAACCACTATTTCAATTAGATGGGGATGTCTGATGCTTGGCGCGCACGCTTTACCATGATGAAGTTGATTGGCTAGGCTCAAACCTATTGGCTGAATGTTGAGGCTCTTCTTGAGCAACGAGGGTTGAAGCCCATTGAGTCGTGGGAAGACATGAAAGTCAAGCTTCGCGAGAAATATCTTCCCCCGATTTACTGACATCGCCTCATTGATCGCTGGCAGAATCTCACGTAGGGAAATTTATCTGTTTCTGAGTACATCGCTGTGTTTGATGAATACCTGTCGAGGTGTGAGGCCCGTGAGGAGAGCGCACTGACTCTATCTCGATTTAGGAAGGGTCTCCGCCTAGTGTACCAGCATGAGTTGTTCCGCCAGTATGTGATGACCATTGAGCATGCCCATCAGGTCGTGCGTGAGATGGAACAGTTTGAGCTGAGGTCTGGGTCACCCCCGCGGACTAGACCTGCCTACCATTCCCCTATGGATCAGCGTGTTGTTCTTGGGCTGCCCTCGAGGGGTCCCACTCCTCGACCTATGGACCCTCCGCGGCAGGACCCATATGTTAGGCCCCGATCTCCGCCTCAGAGGGACCTCGTCCCCGCTTTGTCTGTACCATATGACTGTTTGTTTCTGGGTGCACCCCCTGTTAGGCGAGAGGATAGAGGGAAGGCCCCAGCCGTGGGTCCTTGTGGCATTGGGTCCTGTGATCGCTACTTTAAATGTCAGGGGGTCGGTCACTTTGCTTCCCAGTGTCCCTTTAGGGCCCTAGCTATGGAAGGTGCTCATCCTGAGGAGACCACCCCTGTGGTGCAACACGTAAGCTATGAGGTTGGGGATGACATGGCCGCTGAGTTTCAGGCTGAGGGAGAGCAGGCTGACTACATTCAAGCCGAGCATCTCCCGACGGACCAGGAGGAAGATCCCCTTGATGAGAGTAAGCTTGGGGTTGTCCGATGCATCTTAGCTTAGCCTACTGAGTGTCATGATTCGCGCCGCACTTCCGTTTTTCACACCTATATCCGCCTGGATGGAAAGGTGTGCAAGGTGATCGTTGATAGTGGAAGTTACATTAATGCCATTTCTTCCCAGGCTGTCTCGCATCTTGGGCTGACTGTGGTCGACCACCCTCGCCCTTATCGTGTCTCTTGGGTGGATTCCACTTCCATTCCGATCCGGACGATGTGTCACGTCCCAATCTCTTTTCCCCATACTCTGAGAAGGTTTGGTGCGATGTCTTATCCATGGAGATCGGGAGCATCATTTTAGGAAGGTCGTAGATTTATGATGTGGATGAGGTCTTTTATGGCTGGTCCAATATATGTGAGTTTCTTTGCGGCGATGCCCTCATTACCTTGTAGCCTTCCGACCTGTAATGTTGACCCCTCAGAGAGCAACCCGATCTAGTGCCTTCACCCCTCCTGTGTCTGCCTCAGAGCCTTCTTCCTCTATTGCCCTTGTCCCTTCCCTAGCTCCTTCCACTAGTCTCCCTCCTGTCTATGGCCCGAGATCTGGGAGCACTTATGTTGTCTCTAGTTCCACTCGGTCACGAGGTAGACCCCCTTCGGCGCGTCCCACCCTACTGGGCGCCCTAGCACTACTACTGTCTCTATTCTTGGTGCACCACCTCTTGTGACCCTGCAGATGATTAGTGCCCATGATCTTGGTCAGGAGTTCGAGGAGTTTAAATGCCTCCATGTTTTGATGGTGAGGCCTGTTGATGGTGATGCTTCGAGTGACACCCCCCTTGAGATAGCTTCCCTCTTGGAGGAGTTCTTAGATGTCTTTCATGTCAATCTCCTGGATGGATTACCGTCGATGCGTGACATCCAGCACTCCATTGATTTGATTCTGGGATCCACTTTGCCCAACCTGCCCCACTTCCGCATGGGTCCAGCAGTGTTTGCGGAGCTACGGAGGCAAGTTGAGGAACTCCTGATAAGAGGTTTTATCTGGGAGAGTTTGAACCCTTGCGCCGTCCCCACATTATTAGCTCCAAAGAAAGATGGTACTTGGAGGATGTGCGTCGTCAGCAGGGCCATCAATCGTATCACGGTGAAATACTGTTTTCCCATTTCCCTCTTGGACGACATGTTGGACATGATGGCGGGAGCTATTGTATTTTCGAAGATAGATCTGAAGAGTGGCTACCACCAGGTTCATATTCGACCTGAGGATGGATGGAAGACGGCCTTCAAGATTAAAGATGGACTTTATGAGTGGTTGGTCATGCCCTTTGGGCTATCTAACGCCCCTAGCAAATTCATGCGGCTCATGATCCAAGCATTGAGACCCTTTATGGGAATATTTTTGGTCGTGTATTTCGATGACATCCTCATCTTTAATCGTTCCAGGGGTGACCACTTGGACCACCTTTGTCAGGTGTGTCTTGTCTTGCGCCGTGAGAGTTTGTACGGTAACCTCAAGAAGTGTGCTTTCATGACTGATCGAGTTGTCTTCTTGGGGTTCATTGTGTCTAGTGAGGGTGTCTCTGTTGATCCGAAGAAGGTTAGGGTGATCATCGAGTGGCCTGAGCCCCAGTCCATCCACGATGTGCTTAGTTTCCATGGGTTGACCACTTTCTATCGCCGATTTATTTGGGGATTTAGCACTATCATGGCCCCGATCATTGATTGGATTCAGAAGGAGGCTTTTGTTTGGACAAAGGCCACTGCCTCAGTCTTCCCTGACATCAAGGCACATATGACCCAGACACCAGTCCTTCGATTTCCTGATTTCTCGAGGGTGTTTGAGGTCTCCTATGACGCCTCTAGTGTCGGTATAGGTGGGGTCTTGAGTCAGGAGGGCCACCCCGTTGCGTACTTCAGTGAGAAATTAAATGATGTCAATTGAAGTACTCTACCTACGATGAAGAGTTCTATGCGGTGGTGCAAGCTTTGAGGTATTGGAGACATTATTTGCTATTGCAGTAGTTTGTCTTATATTCGGACCATGAGGCCCTTAAGTTTCTCCACGCCCAGAAGAAGCTAAATCCTAGGCACAGTCGTTGGGTTGAGTTTCTTTAGACCTACACATTCGTCCTTAAACATAAGGCGGGTGTGGAGAACCGCATGGCTGACGCGTTGAGTCGTCGTACCTTTCTCTTATCCCTTGTCAGCGCCGAGGTCATTGGTTTTGAGAGGCTCCGAGAGGAGTAACCTGACTATCCTGATTTTGGTCCGATCCACGTTGCTCTTCAATTTGGCCCCTCCAGAGACTATTCTGATTATATTCTTCAGGAGGGTTATCTCTTCTTTGGTGATCAGTTGTCTATCCCGCGGGCCTCTGTCCGCAACTTCTTGATCTGGGAGCTCCATACTGGGGGTCTTGTTGGCCACTTTGGCCAAAACAAGACCATTGAATTAGTCGAGCACTGCTTCCTTTGGCCCAATGTTAAGCGCGATGTGGCTCATTGTCGCACGTGCACTTTGGCCAAGCAAAGGAAGCAGAATATGGGTTTGTACACTCCTCTCCCCTGATCGTCCGTGGCAGGATGTTAACATGGATTTTGTTTTGGGGTTGCCACAGACCATCTGCCGGCATGATTCCATCCTAGTTGTTGTTGATAGATTCTCCAAAATGGCTCATTTTATTCCCTGTTTGAAGACTTCTGATGCGTCTCGTGTAGCTCATTTATTCCTCGAGGGCATTGTACGTTTGCACGGGCTGTCGAAGACCATTGTCTCCGACAGGGATGTGTGATTTGTCAGCTATTTTTGGAAAACTTTGTGGCATCTTATGGGCACAAAGCTCAAGTTCTCCACAGCTTATCACCCCTAGATCGACGGGCAGACAAAGGTAGTTAATAGGAGTCTGGGTGATTTATTATGTTGTCTAGTTGGGGAGCATGAGCGTGGTTGGGACCAAGTCTTACTGCATGCTGAGTTTGCATATAACAATTTGGTCAATAGGTCCACTGAGATGAGTCCTTTCTAGATAGTCACTGGTTATAGACCTAGGGGACCGGTAGACCTTGTTCCTTTGCCTATTTCTGCATATGTGCTTGAGTTTTCACAGTCTTTGGTCGAACACATTAGAGGTCTGCATGATAACATTCGTCGTTATATTGAAATCAGCAATGAGCACTACAAGAAAGCGACAGATGCACATAGGTGGCCACAAGAGTTTCATGAAGGTGACTACGTTATGATCAGGGTCAGACCTAAACGGTTTCCATCGGGAGTCGTGAAGAAACTGTATGCTCGAGGGGTTGGGTCCTTTAAAGTGCTGAAGCGAAGAGGGTCGAACGCGTACGTTGTTGACTTACCACCAGATTATGGCTTCAGTTCCACATTCAATGTTTTCCCGAGTACAGCATGACGTGAGCACATTGAGTATATACTAGAGGAGCAGGTTATTACATCGAGGGACGGAGCCTTTCAGCACTACCTGATCCGTTGGAGAGGGCGGCCACCGACCGAGGACATTTGGGTCACTCGAGAGGAGTTGCAGCATCTTGACCTATATTTGTTGGAGAGATATTAGAGTGTCCAGGACCCTCACTCGACGGGGTCGAGTTCCTCCTAGCTAGGGAGGATTGGTGCGGACACCGGTGCAAATGCCCGGTTTGACCCGACACATGTTTACCGACGTCGTCGAGCTTCGGAGCCGACGTCTCTTTGGTTAGGCGACACTCTACTGGGCTTTTGAGGCCCCGACACATTTTTGGAGGGCTGAGATATTTTTTTTATATAGCCCATTTAGGGCCCATGTTGTGTTTTTTTTATTTCTCTGTATTTTGGGCTATTTTTATGCTTATTTTAGGAGAAGGGTATTTTGGTAAATTTTGTAAGCCCTATTTCCTATTTATATGGCATGTATCTCCGTAAGGAGGGAATGAAGAAAATTTTAAAAAAAGAAAAGAGAAGAAACTTGCACCTCAAGCTTTGCCCCCTCTCTCCCCTTCCCACCTTCCTTCCTCCTTCTCCAGCCCCCCTCCTCCTTTCTGTCCCCCATCACTACCCTTAGGGTTAAAAATATTGACTGAGTTTTTAATATTTGGGTTCTAAAATACAGACACTAGGCTCCAAAACACAAACTTGGGATCCAAAATATATCCTTGGGGTTCAAAAATATTGACTAAATTTTAATAATAATTTGAGCTCCAAAATAGAGATTTTGTGCTCCAAATTACAAACTATGGCTCCAGAATATAAAATTGGGACTCCAAAATGGTGATTTTGGATCCCGCCGCCGCTGGTCGCTGTAGCTGGTCGCCGTTGCCACCCACCACTGGCTGCTAACCCACGTGGCAGCCCTGCACCCCACGCAGGCTGCCATCTGATTCTTACTGCACTTGCTGCACTGCAGCAAGTACAGTAAGTCTTTGTCATGGTTGTACAATGTACAGTTTATTTGTTTATATATATTTGGAAGCATCTGTTTGTTTGTGTCCAATTTTTTTGGGTTGGAAAACTAGCCTATTACATTATCCCCAAGAAATTCCTTATAAACCTGCTGCTCATGGGATTTGAACCTAAGATTTCTCGGTCCTGGTGTACGTGGAGGCTAACCACTAAGCCACTCCTGTCTAGATCCATATGTTGAGCTCTGCTGATAGAGTTTTTCCTAAAGTGGATATTGTTGTTATCTGAATAATGGAACAGTTAACCATTGTACTTCTACAGAAAAGATGAGATCAACCCTTCTGGAAAAAAGGATCTGAATTCAGAGGTCTACAGTATGAGCTGAAACTTTCAAGTTTCAATAGGGTCAAAAGGGCTATGCGGACTAGCAGAAAAAGAGGGAGACTTGTGGGCTAGGAGAGTGTGGTACACACACCACCTGCACGCACAACATTCATATTTTCAACGTGAACAGATACCCACAAGGGTGCCAACTTCGTGAGGTTCTTATTGGAGTTTCAAATCGAAACAGGGAAAAGCTAACATTTTGGGAAGATTGCTTGTTGCACTCTTGAGTTGAGGCAAATATGGAAATAGAAACTCATCTGTAACCTGCTTTTTATACAGCATTTCTTATATGATGCATTATTATGAATTTCCCGTAGATGTGTTTTCTTTTCACACAACTTGAATGGAACTTGTTTGTCGCAAAAACATGACATCTTGTCTTGACCTTAATTAATCAGGCTCGTGAGGTTGCAATGGCTGTCCAAGGGAAGATGGTAGACCACCAGCGGAAGAAAAGCAAAGGTCAATTAGTTTTCAATTTTTCATGCCTCACCCAAATGGGTTCATTGATTGATGTTCACATGAGATGTTGAGTTTGTTCTAGACTCTAGAGTATGTTTGTAAACTACAATTATTCTTTTTGCTTTGTTGGGAGGATAGAGGGTGGCCATCCTTTTGCTGTTTGGATGGCTATGTATAGGCGGGCTGAGCTGTTTTTTGGGCCTTCTGTGCCTATACTTGTAAATTCTCTCTCTTTTTAATTTAAATACTAGTGGTACCATCCACTTCGCAAAAAAAACCCTACAATTATTCTTTGCTTTTCATAAGGCAAGCCTTTTGTCACTACACATTAATTTGATCTCATTTACTTGTTCTCCAATCCAATGATAAACTTAGGCACAGAAAGATAACTGTCTTTTCTTAACTATTCCTTATCCAATACTTTGGTTAAAGAATTGTGTGAAATATTGAAGGAAAACTCTGGTTTAGTTAGCTTGATTAAGGTTAATTAAAAAGTACTTCTAACTAGAGCTAAGAGAAATAAGAACTAAGAAGATGCCTTTCATTTTAATTTCATTCTCTCTGTTGCAAGCAGCAGAAATGGTTTTCTGGAATTATTTTGGCTTGTTCTGGTCTTGAAGATTTCATGTATTGCCTGTTTAAACATATATTTTCTTCATTTATATTACTTAACTTTTTGAATAAAGTAAGTAGCATAATTTTTATTTATGCAGCAACAAAGAAGGTTAGATGAAAAATGTTTCAACTGATTATTAGCTGAATTGCTGGATCTGTACATTATGATCTGGCTATAAATGACCACTTATGATGTCCATAATTACCTCTAGATGTACCGATCTTTTACATGCTGTTTTCTTAATTTTAATCTTTGAGTTGTTGATTCTAATATGGGAAACTTCCCATTTTTTTAGCTAGTTTGCGGAAGCTTGAAGAACAGCCTGAATGGCTAAAAGGAGGTAAACTCCGTGATTATCAGCTTGAGGGCCTGAATTTTCTGGTTAACAGGTATTCCAATACCTTCATCTTTGTCAATGGCAACATTGCTTATCTGTCGCTGATTCATTCAGCAAAAGTGGATGTTGTTAAGTTGGTACGTTCACTTTGTTGAAGTGCAGTTGGAGAAATGATACAAATGTCATTCTGGCTGATGAGATGGGATTAGGTAAAACTGTTCAGTCAGTTTCAATGCTAGGATTTCTTCAGGTAATTTTGAATACTTTTCTAAGGCTTTTTTTTTTTTACTGCTTGACCCATATCTGGACCTTGTATCATTCTTATACTGTTTTCTTCGTGTTGCAGTATGTGCAACAAATCCATGGTCCTTTTCTAGTGGTAGTGCCACTCTCCACATTGTCAAACTGGGCAAAAGAATTTAGGAAATGGCTGCCTGAAATGAATATTGTGATGTATGTTGGAAATCGCGCTAGCCGAGAGGTAATATATGCTTGTTATTGCATGAAAACAGATAATGAAATGACACTATTTATTTATAGAATTAGTATGGTTGATATTCAATTTTTGGAATTTGGAACTAAATAAACAATTGAAGAAGGCTACCTTTTCTTGTATGGACCTTGGATCTAGCACAGAAACTCTAGTAACAATCTGGTTAAATATGTCTGATAAATATGCTTATGCATGCCTCTGCACTGGTCGTTATGACTTACTTTTATCTTTAATTTCGCAGCATGCATTCTTTTAGGTGCTGTTTGGTATTTGGATAGGCTGGGAGCATGGATGGAAAGATTGGAATCGGGGTTTGGATCGGCCATGGCCGATCCTGATCCGAATCGGATCGGATTGAGGGATCCGACTGACGAATAGGGAATCTGGGCCGATCCAGATCAGACAGGTTAAAAAATGAAGAAAATTTGTGGAAAATCACAGAAAAAACAGAGAAAATAATGGAAAATAAAAAATCACAAAAAATTAGGAAAACACATACAAAATTCATTGAATATAAACACAATGAAATTCAATTCTTATCATGTACATCTAACACAAATAACACTAAAGATGATTAAGGCACTAATGATTATGATCATACATTGAATAAAAAAGATATATCTAGAAGTTTATTACGTGAAATAAATAAAAATACCTTACCAATTTCACATTTCAGAACCCGCATCCTCTGGCTCATGAAACTGAGTAGGTGGCCCATAGTCTGACTGTACATACTGGGTATAATCCATAGCCAAATAAAGAATGGGCGATGTCTTGGAATCCTCTTTGGATGTCTCGAGGTGTCGTTGCTTGTTGACTTGGATTTTTTTCCTAATTGTCTTGTAGTGAAGAAACTACCATACCCAACAGTTTGAATATTGGCAGAGTACTCTGTGCCAATACTGGTACTAATATTTGAATATGGCAATTTTGAGAGACTAAAAATGGGTGGATAAGAAAGCCCATATCCCCAATCATGCCCTGCTTGCCTTTGTTGGCCTTCATATCCCCTATGTTGTTCTTGTGCTTCCCCTTGGCTTCCTTCTTGCTTATGGGGTTCATATCCTAAAAGGATATCCCTAAGCCCATAACCTCCTGCAGCAGCAGCAGCACCACCACCACCACCATCATCATCATCAGGTGATTGAGTGGAGTCATCACTCCCAACTGGTGTTCGTTTCTTAAGCAACTTTTTTCTGCAGTGATAATGCTTTTGCTCTGCCTCATATAATCTTGCCAAGTGAGATGGTAGGGGTGGAGCCTCAGAAAATGGCTCCCCAACATGAGGAACTGTGTCCTCATATGTCTCCTCGGGAGAGTCTTTTGTACATTCTTGTGATTTTCTTCTTGGTTGCTCTGTTCTTCTTTCCCTGTGGGACTTTGTTTTTGTCTCGCCTTTGTCTTTCTTTTTTTTTTTTGGGTCCAATTGAGTGGTAGATCTTCTTAATTCGGGCCTTTGACCTCTCTTAGGAAGAGACGCAGGTGCAAGTGGTTATTCTTGAAATTCTACATCCCCTGCGCATGCCTCACCTCAAGTGGACATGATGAGCATTTAGCTACATTTCTTGAAATCTCAACAATATGTTGTTTAAGGCGATATACGCCTCTTCCCATCTCCTTTGCACACCAATTACATTTCACTCTCTTTTGCTGAGCATCAATGAGGGTACAATGAGCCCAACCAAGATCAATAGCCTGCTGCTCCACCTTCTACTCTTGATGTTGTTGATCAGCCATATTCCTGTGTAAGGTAGAAATTCACTTAGATCATCTGCAATGAGAGTCAATGAATGCAATTGAATTTGCAGTAAGACTCCAATCAATGCAATTGAGTGTTTGAGAGTCTATGAATGCAATTGCATCCTAATAATAATAATTAGATAAAATCTCCAATTTTTTAACCCTAATTAGGGTTCAATTTGGGGCTTTTGGGCAAAGAGAGGGTCATGCAATGCAATTGAGTCTGTAGTCAGACTCTAATCAACACAATTGAGTGCTTTGGTCACTCAATTGCACGTTAATTATATTAATTAGACAAAATCTCAAATTTTAAAACTCTAATTAGGATTCAATTTGAGGTTTTTGGATAATGAAGATCATAAACATCTTATCAATGCTACTTATCTATTGATCTATAACATATTAAGCATTTCCTATTTTTTCATATTTTTTTAAAAAAATTGAAAAAATTACCTTGGATAACCGGCAGCGGCGCCGGGGTAGAAACCACTCTCCTTCACCCACAAAAATGTTTTCCAAGAGGTGGACAAATATCCCAAGTTCCCAACAGGTGCAACACTCTTCTTCGGACACCTTAGGGTTTAGATTTGGAAATTTCAAAAAAGTAGAGAAGGGAGAAAGAGGAGAAGAGAAAAAGAAGGAAGAAGCGGTGGCCGGCGGCAATGGCGGCGGCCGACGGCGAGCCTCCTCGGAGCTTCGGCGTCGGCAAGGGGGGGACCACCGGAGGGGGGGGGGTGCTGGGAGGCCGCTGGCTGGGGTTGGGAGGCAGATGCGTAGTCCCGATCCCTCCTTCGGCCAAATCGGGCCGGATCCATCTAGATCGGATCCGATCTAGTCGGATCTGATTCAGGCAGACTCCATTAAAGAAACACAAAAATTGGCTGAACCAGTTTGGAGCGGGTGAAATCGGGGTGGATCGAGCATAATCGGGCTGAGTCGGGCCGATTCAGCCCAATTTTGCTCAATCCACCCGGATACCACCTTACGTCGTGGGTGGGTTGGCATTTCCCCCCTAAATCGGATCAACGTAGGCCAATTCCAACTCGAATCGACCGATTCCAATCCGATTTGGCCGATTTTGCCAACCATGGCTGGGAGGGGAATAGGTATAAGTCATCTTTGGTTTAAATATCTTTATTCCTTATCCTAATGATGTGGATATCCTCATTTTAATTTTTATTCTCTTTTTGGTGAAAACGTGGGAATGGTGAAGAATAGGAATAATGATCTCATTAACTATGGACAATTATTACAATAATGTAATAATATTATTATGCCACTATAGTCATCATAATTTACTATGACATATAATAATTGACTGTTACTATGTTAATTACTATAGCTATATGTAATGTTGCTACGTTCATTACTATAGTAATTACTCTAGTAAATATGACACATTGTGTTAATATGTTATTAAATTAAGTCATTATCCACTTTAAAAATGTTATTACATTAAGTCTATCATAATTTAGTGTGGCATTATCACTAATTTGACTATGTTATTATATTAATTACTATGGTTATACAAGATATAATAATATAGTAATAATACTATGTTCATTGCTATAACAATGTAAAAATACTATTTTAATGTGTCATTACAATAAGACTATTCATAATTTTATGTGATGCTAATCATAATTTGAATATGTTATTATGTTAATTATTGTAATAATATACAAATATAGTGATATTCTTAAGAGCAAATTAATTAGGAGTCCTTGACTATAACAAAAAGGTCTTTACTGTAACAGGGTTTAACGTATACTATAACATGAGATAACACTTATTGTAATGAGTTACAGCTCTGTCAGAGACTAGAAAATAAGTCAAACATCTGAAAGAGACTCTTAATTAATTTGCCATATTCTTCATTACCATAATAATGATAATATAATTACTACATTATTATATTAAGTTTAGTCATAATTTACTATAATGTCATTAATAATTTGACTGAGTTACTATGTTAATTACTATACTAATATTACTGTGATAATTACTAAAGTAGTATAGTAATATTTTTATCTTAATATATTATTATATTAAGTCTAAACATAATTTAGTGAGGAGATATCAAATAATTTGACTATTTTACTATGTTAATTAAAGCAGTACAGTAATATTGTGTTCTCAATATATTATTATATTAAGTATAAACATAATTTAGTGAAGAGTTATCAATAATTTGACTATGTTACTATGTTAATCATCATAATTATATTCATTATTATGCTAGTTACTATATTAATATAGTGATTAGCTATGTTACTATGTTAATTATCATAATTATATATAATATAGTAATCTAATAATATTTCTATATTATTTATTATGCTCAATACTATATTATTATACTAATGAACTATGTTACTATTTTAATTATCATAATTATAATAATATAAATGTATTCACTATTATGTTAATTACTATAATAATGTAGTTGTTAACTATGTTAATTGTTTAAACAATATTGTATACTAATTAGTTGGTGGACTCAAAAGTGATAAAATTATTTGATGGGTCATCCTGCATGCCACTCTTTGGGCTTTGTGGTCCAAAAGGAATAATAGGCTGTTCAGGAGGGAAGGGAGGGCGGAAGAGAGTCTCTTTTCTTTTGTGAAAGATAGGGTGCATTACTGGTTTACACATCTATGTACAGAGGATGTACATAACCCCTCGCTCTTTTTGCTTTTGGGGAGTTAAGGAGGAAACACCACCTTGGTGTGGATTCCTTTTTGTAAAGGGTCTTCTTACTACACATGTATATCCCTTCGCGCTTTTAATATAACCTGTGGTATTAACCCACGTTTCAAAAAAAATTGTAATACTATTTTGTTAACATTTTATTAACTTAAGTTTGACTAGTATATAATATAAGCCAAAAAGACAAGGGCATTAATGGGGAAAAGTTGCCTTGAAGTGTGAAATGGGGATAGAAAAAGGGGGAGTAAATCATTCCAGGGGTCCCCCTGGAATGAGCTATCCCCATTTTCAGGGTTATCCTAATCCCTATTCCCCATAACACCCCTTATTCCATGAACAGTAAACATACCAAATGGAGAAAAGGGATAAACCATCTCTATCCCCACTTTATTCCTATACCAAACAGTTATTGTTTGCAATGATATCTTGCGTTTGATGGTTAGCTTATTCTTTGAATTATGCTATTCCTTTGATAATAATCATCTGGGTAAGCTATTCATTTTGACTGGCTGCAGATTTGCCAACAATATGAGTTCTATACAGACAAGAAGGGTGGCAGACAGATTAAGTTTAATGCTCTCTTGACAACATATGAAGTAATCCTCAAAGATAAAGTTGTGCTTTCAAAAATAAAGTGGAACTATCTTATGGTTGATGAGGCTCACAGGCTAAAAAATAGTGAATCATCATTATATACAACTCTTTTGGTAACACATCTTTCCTTTGTCCTGTATACTGTTCAATTTCCCTGCGGAGTAAAGATGCAAATCTTCAAATAAGAAGATTTGTTTATAACCTTCTACATGGCTGATTGTGTGACATACCTAAACTTATCTTGATGCAGGAATTTAGCACAAAGAATAAGTTACTTATTACTGGCACTCCACTACAGAATAGTGTGGAAGAGCTATGGTGAGTTTTCTTCCCCTTGTTTCTTCTGTTATTCTTGCAATTGT
The DNA here is from genome assembly GCA_014218235.1 of Colocasia esculenta. Lineage (NCBI taxonomy): Eukaryota > Viridiplantae > Streptophyta > Magnoliopsida > Alismatales > Araceae > Colocasia > Colocasia esculenta. Next base: position 11,997,847 of record CM024763.1, read on the forward strand.
TTTACTGTTTAGTTTCTAGATTTTCAATGTCTATTCTATTACTTTTGATTGTGGAAGCTTTGCCACATGTGAAATGTTGGAGATGCCTTCTGCTTCCTTATTTCTTCGCCCACTTTCTGAAAACTGTGGGCTAATTTTTACTTAATATTGCAATGACATTCGAGGATGCTCTCTATTGGAAGAAAGCTGATGTGTCATGTGTATGAATGTGATGTCTTAAAGATCAAGCAGGCCGATCATGATGTTTGTTTGGGTTACTTGGGTTGATAACACTGTTTTGAAGGAGGACCTAAAACAGAGGACTCTATACTGTCAGTTTTATTTGTGGAGATACTAAGGGAGATGCAACTGCAAGGGCACATTCTGTTTATCAGGATGGGCCATGGCAATTGGGGTACTCGCTGAAAATAAATCTACAAACATAAATGAACACAAAACAAGGAAGAATCATCAATCATCCGAGAAAGATCATCATGATGGAATGAGAGAATCCAAGTTAGTGCTTTGTGAAATCTCTCTCTCTCTCTCTCTGATGATTCTGAGAAAGTTCATCATCATTTTTCCTCCTCTCTCTCTCTCACTCGCTCTTATGTGTCCATTTATTTTTATAATGGTTGTACAAAAATCTAGCTGTGTACTATTCTGTAGCTTTTACTTGATGCTTCTCTGACTAAAGCAGGAAATGTGTCGAGCTACTTTGGTTGATGCTTATTTTATAAAATACATCCTTGTTGGCTTGTTCAATACTCATCTCCATATCAGCACTTGACTACTCAAATATCATATATATGCATACATATGTACTCAAATATCATGGACATATATACACACACACATGTATTCAACTCATTCGTATACCTAGTGGATCTACATGTCTATATGTGTGTGTTTGAATGCTACATTGCCTGTGGCACTGAAATATCATGGGTGGATGATAATGTAAGATTTTTAGGGGTAAAATATAACTTTAAAAGTTAAAAGCTTAAATGCAAACGACACCTGCTGTCAGATTGCACAAGGGCATGATTGTATGGTAGCAGTTGCCTCCACATCCCAGGTGAGTGCACGGGGGCAGTGTGCAACATTACATGTGTGTTTGCATTACCATCACCCAAGATGGTTTTTTGGGTGGTTTTTGTTAATTGTTAACAACTTTTTGATCTTCATCAAATGGTTTTTGATAGAATCCGCTGCCAGCGGATGACACCCAGGCAGTGGACTCTTATCATTCTATATATATATATATACAGGCATGCATATAGGAGGGGAATCTATCTGTTATGACAAGAGGACATCTATTTGCCACCAAATCTGGACCCCCTTCTAGTTTAGTTAGCAGTTCTCAAGATAAGAGAGAGCAGTTGTCCTTAGGAACATGAGGTGATTTGTCTTGTGATTCCTCCTTCCCTGTTGAATCCTGATTCCCCCATCTCCTCGATCCCAACCTCTTCACCCTTCTTGTTCCCTTCTGGTATCGTAGAAGCTGATTTTACTGATGATTTGTCATGGGCTACGGACTTATTTTTGTTGTTCCTCTTTGTCATGGATGGATCTTCCTTGCTGCCTTTCTCCTGATCAGCAGTACAAATGTGTGTTCCTATGAGGAGAGTGAGTAGAACAGGGGAGGCTACTTTCTATCCTTCAATCCACTGCTTCTTACAGTTTGACTGCCTTACCTTACTTTTTAATGAGCATAGTACTAGCACTGAGGTTCCTATATGGAGGATGATAAATGAGAGGAAAAACTGCAAACTACTGAACCATGTTAAGGAGAAAACATGCACTCTTATTATGTCTAAGTCATAATTCTGTTTGTCTTACCATGTTTGCCTGTACTGCTATCTTTTACACAACTCCTTGAAATAATCCCAACCTCTTCAATTGAAGTTATGTACCTCAATCCCTGTTATGTAATTTCTTCCCAAGAAAGAAAGAGGAAAATTTAACTCACCAATTATATACTGGCCACAAGAGAATCACATATCCCAATTAGGCCCTAGAGAATATTTCTTTTTGCACTCTCACATCCTTTATCCTTAATTTGTACTTTACTTTTGACCAGCATCTCCATCAGAAATCAGCCGAAACTGGCCATGGTCCTGTATTGTCTCTGCAGTAGGACCCTTGCATTTGCTTGACCTCATGCTTTACGAAAGTTAGAGTGGTCACCTTCTGAGCCTTCACGTGTTGGTGTTAGCCTTTAGTGTTTGATCCTCATTTTTCAGCACAAAGAGTCATTTCAGCAGTTTTGGTGCTAACTTTTTCAGTGCAAAGAATATTTCAGCAGCACACTGTAGTTTGGCTGGCTCTTTGTTACCAACTGTGATTGCCTGCAAAAGGAAAGGAAAGGTTTTCAGTGCTAGCGGTGCTTGTCATCTTTCCTGCTTGTGATGGAGCAATGGTGGTCTGCAGGTGCTGTGGTAGGTTGTTAGATGTCTGATAAAGAAGTGGAGGGGCAAAGGAAAGAGGAGATCACACATCATGAAGAAAAAATAGCATCACTGGGGAATTGACGCAAGACCCAGATGACTATTACTCTGTCTTATCTTGAGAACTGCTGAGCACTGGACTGAAGAATTCAGATTTGGTGGCAAAGGAGTTTTTTGGACACTGATGTAGCAAATTCCTCTTCATCCTCCTGTGTGTGTACGAATATGGACACATATATGTTGCTATCTGAACAACCCTACAACTTTTCTTTTTCATCTGTTCCCTGTTTTATTTTGAATTTTGATGAAACTAAGCAACTAACCAAGACAGTCTAGTCAGATGAAATAATTTTAAAATTCAAAAGGAAAGATTGATTAAAGCATCACCATTTGATTCCTTGCTTGAGAATATTCTTTTGGTATTTCTTGCATTCTAACATTTATGGTTTTTGCAAATTATGGGAGTAACATGGTTAATGTGCTTCTGGACATAAATGCAGGTCATTGCTTCATTTCCTTGATCACGACAAGTTTAACAACAAAGATGACTTTGTCGAGAAGTACAAGAATTTAAGCTCTTTCAATGAAATGGAGGTATGTTTTGCAAAATGTTCTTAGTATGTTTTATCCCTATGTGGCAAATTTTCTGTTTTCAATAAGGAACATACTGCAATTTCCTTGCACTTTCTTTCAGCCTCTAAATTATTCTGGGGGTTTTGGGAATGCTTGGCTAATGCAGGATACTCTTGCTTTTCCTGTTTCCTTTATGTTCTTTGGTGTCAGATTGGCCCGCTTGTTTGATTTTTTCGAGGAAAGAAAATTTGCACTAGACTAACTTCTTTTTGTTCCTTTAGCTTGCAAATCTTCACAAGGAATTGAGACCTCACATTCTCAGAAGGGTTATAAAGGACGTCGAGAAGTCTCTGCCCCCGAAAATTGAGCGTATTCTTAGAGTAGAGATGTCACCCCTTCAGAAACAGTAATCACAATTACATGTCTTAGTAATTCATGGAATTATTCTGATTTTCCATTTAAGTTTTGTTACTTTCTGTCTTCTACCTGACTAGGTATTATAAATGGATTTTGGAGCGCAACTTCCACAGTTTGAATAAGGGAGTCCGTGGGAATCAGGTATACTAATGCCTTGAGTTTCATTCCCGGGGAAGCTCTGACTATGATGCTTTTACTCACTATATTTGTGGGACCACCCACTTCTCAAAAAAAAAATGACGCTTTTACTCACGGCTCTTGGATTTGAGTTGCACTCCCTTTATGTGCCACTTAACAATACCTAAAAGGCTAAAACCTTCGAAAACTAGAGGAATATTGGAAAATGATCAAATATTGGAAGGCTCCATATTTTCTAATTGTTTCTTTTAATTGCAGGTGTCACTTCTGAATATTGTTGTCGAACTGAAGAAATGCTGCAATCATCCTTTTTTATTTGAAAGTGCAGATTATGGCTATGGTGGTGATGCCAATACAAGTGATAGTTCTAAAGTTGAGCGTATAGTCTTAAGTAGTGGGAAATTAGTAATTCTTGACAAGCTACTGATTCGACTGCGGGAGACTAATCACCGTGTTCTTATATTTTCTCAGGTTGGCCTTTTCATTTATTCTGGATTTATTTACGTTGTATTGCATTCCTGTGTATGTGCATGTAGATGTGCTTTGTTCTTTATTTCCTACATAGGTCGCATATCTTCGCTGGTTTCTCATCATGAGGAACTTTGTACAATTCTTTGTACCGATCCAGGATAGAACCTTTCATTTCTCTGTAACATGATTGGCAAAACAAATTTTTTGGGATCTTATCCTCCTAACTGTCTTAGATGAAGCCTCCTGTTTTTTTGTTTTAACTAAAACTTTTGTGACGGTTTTTTCAGTAACCTTTATGTATGCAATCCTTGTGGGCTGGGGGTGTGGCACATGTACATAAAATGGAAAAGGATACATGTAAAGCTAGAAACCTTGTTTGGTCCAAGGCTCCAAGTTATTGATCTCCTGGAAAAGTAACAGATGAAGTTTAAGACTGCTTGTTGCTTGTGGGTATCAATGAAGTGTCATCTCACAAGGTGATCCTGTTCAAAATAGGGATGTTCTGCCTGGCAGTAGGTACACTTTACTTATCTGAGGCCACCTAGGTCGGCTATTTCTCCATTTTACGTATAATATTCGACTAAAATTGGTGATCAATGAAGTTGATAGAAGCTATAATCAGATATTTCACCATTCCAAGTGAAATTCTACTTCTTGAAATTTCGCTACAGTGCAGAAAAAAATAATTCCTAGAGGAAGATCTAAAAGTTTCAAGAAGTCTTCCTAGTAAAAACGAGGATGTGGGAAATAATTCCACCCAGTTTGCTTTTATATAAACAGGGCAGCAATTCATTCTGCCATATTTTTGTTTGGTTGGTCTTTAAATGGAGAATCTTTTTCTGTGAATTTTTAATATCAGCTGGGAGAAGGCAGTTGACCAGGAGCTCAGCATTTAGCCTATCTGGGAAGTTGGAACCCGACTTGAAATTAGTGCTTTCATGTGGATTTTGGCTCATAGAATGCTTCCCACCAAGTTATATCGTACTAAATGGGTTTTGAGCTGGAAACTTGTTGTAGCCTTTGTGGGAGGCTAATGAGGATGTTAGTGTTACTTCCTTTTGAAAGTTGTTTAAGAGTGCATTTTCTATGACATCTCTCATATAGAGTGCACTCATAAGCATTTCTAGTTGGGGAGCAAATTTTTTTTTTTAAAATTTGTGGTGTAACAAAAGAGAATGGATTGGAGAGCCTGTCTGTAAGGTGGAGAGTTGTGTTTTCTTAGAAAAGTGGAGAATTGTAACTTGCTTAATTTCATTTGTTGAGAGGATTAAGTGGGCACTGGTAATGCTCTTTTATTCTTCATTTTTGCATGGGGAATATTTTTGGACTCACGCCCTGCACATGTATATATATTTTTTTCAATTTTACAATTAGTGGTACTATGCAAGGTTTGGCGCATCTCCTATTCGCCTCGAATTGTTTTTTTAAAAATCCGATTCGATCATATGAATCGGCCCTATTCGCATGGGAATCGGGCGAATCGGGTTTCTCCTGATTCGATGCCATTCGCCCGAATCGGGCCGATTCGCTCCGCCACGACAAACCCTGGTACTATGCACTTTTGAGAAAATGGAACAGAATGGGGGAATAATATTGGTTAAATCTGACTATGTTGTTAACTTTGCAGATGGTCAGGATGCTGGACATACTTGCAGAATATTTGTCCTTGAGAGGATTCCAGTTTCAAAGACTGGATGGTAGTACAAGGGCAGACCTCCGTCAACAAGCTATGGAGCATTTCAATGCTCCCGGAAGTGATGACTTCTGTTTCCTCCTTTCAACTCGAGCTGGTGGTTTAGGCATTAATCTTGCTACTGCAGACACTGTTATTATTTTTGATTCAGATTGGAATCCACAAAATGATCTTCAGGTGGTTATACAATTCCATTTATTTATTTGCATCCTGGAGCTGTCCCTATTTTATGATACAGAAGACAGCCTGACATTAACATGGTTTTTGGCACCATAGGTTTTCATCATGCTGAATTTTTATTTTTTTCCCCTTGTTTTTCATTCTCAGGCAATGAGTCGAGCTCATAGAATTGGGCAGCAAGAAGTTGTCAATATTTATCGATTCGTCACCAGCAAAAGTGTTGAAGAGGACATTCTTGAGCGTGCTAAGAAAAAGATGGTAATTGGATTGGATTGACTGAGCATTTCACCTTTCTTCCTTCTCAGTCATGTTTGCATTATTTTGTTTATTCACAATTATTAATTTCTGCATTGCAGGTCCTTGATCACTTGGTTATTCAGAAGCTAAATGCGGAAGGTCGTCTGGAAATGAAAGAAGCTAAAAAAGGAGGATCTATGTTCGACAAGGTATGAAATAGGCATGACTGTCATTCTAATGCCCTGACTCAAGAACTGGAATATGAAGTTGTTGGCCCTGTATAGACATTATGAGCCGCCGTGTTCCTGATATTGGAAGTTTTTTCTTGCACTTGCTATTTGTTCTCATTGATCTTCTGTTTGTGTATGCAGAACGAACTTTCTGCAATTTTGAGATTTGGAGCAGAGGAACTCTTTAAGGAAGAGAAAAATGATGAAGAGAACAAGAAGACACTTGAAAGTATGGATATTGATGAGATCCTTGAGAGAGCGGAAAAGGTTGAACAGAAAGGTGCTGATGGTGAACCGGGAAGTGAATTGCTGAGTGCTTTTAAGGCAAGGATTTTGCATGATGCTCGTCCAGTTAAATGCATTTTATGTCTCCATTAATGTTACTGATGGAGTTAGAATTTGGATTTTGTGTTATTCTTGTATAGCTATTCTTTATATCCCTCCTTAATGCTGCAACAGTGGAATTATTGTTCTTAGTACTTGATGCAATGTTTTTAATTTCATTTTCATCTGCTTTTCCTCTATCCAGGTAGCCAACTTCTGTAGTGCTGAAGATGATGGAGCCTTCTGGAGTCGTTTGATTCAGCCAGAGGCAGTTGAGCAAGCTGAGGTATGAATCATTCTTCACTTATCATTGATTTCCTTTTGTTCTTCCATTTAATTGCTTAATGGATTAGATTTATCTTTGTTTATATTTTGAACTGTTACTCTCACTTTAGGAAGCATTAGCTCCACGTGCTGCAAGGAATACCAAGAGTTATGCAGAGACTAGCCAGCCTGAGAAAACCACCAAGAGGAGAAAGAGGGCACTTGAAGCACAAGATAGACCTCACAAACGTGCTTCAAGAGGCACAGATGTCTCTGCCCATACTCCTCCAATGATAGAGGGGGCTACTGCTCAGGTTAGGGAATGGTCCTATGGCAACCTATCAAAGAAGGATGCTGCTCATTTTGTCCGTGCAGTAAGTGCTTATTTCTGTGAACACTATATTCTTGTTTTTAATGTTTTACTAGAAAATTAGGTCTAAAAAGATCAATTTGATGTGATCATTAAAAAGAGGAAGAACACTTGTCCATTTCCCCCATTTATTGATGAAGATGTTGAACACAGTCACACACTCATCTAGCACTCGTGGAGGACCTTTGATACAGCCTGATTGGTGGAGGGTGCTTGAACTCCTGTATCAATTCTTTATTTTTCCTCTCTCATATTACTTGCATATAGCTGCAAATTGTCCTCCGTATTTCTTTTGTGCGTGTTCTCAGTTGCATTTCACATCTTGTCCCGTGCATCTGATGTGAGTCGTCTAACCCAATTAACATTGACAACTTTAAAATATGGCTCCAAATGGACTGTACAATTCTGCAGCCTTAGAGAAAGGATGACCCAAGGACTCCTAATAGTATCCAGAAAATGTAAAAGGATGTCTGATGTCTGACTTGAACTTGCTCACTGTCAGCTGGTGAAATTCTCCAAGTTATCTTCTGCACACAAAAAAATCTATTTTCATTGTATGTTTTGTAGTCCACCCCCGCTTGTAGCCTTGTGCCAAAGGTCTTTCTGTTCTCCTTGAACCAGTATGTGAGTGGCACACTTGACAGAAAACATTCCTGATTTTTCCCGTTTCCATCTTTTATTGTCTATATTTCCTTGGATTACACCCTTACTGTCTAACATCTGAGAGAATTGTTAGCAAGGAAGGTGGAATTGGATAGTGTTAAAGTTTTATTGGAGGGGGCCTCCCAACTCAAAACCTTAAGGTGATGAGTGGAGAGGCATCCACTATTATAAGCACATTATACTTTTGTCCCTTTACAATGTGGGGATATCCTTACACACTCTCTCACATGTAGACTGACTTTTAGGCTCTGGCACATGGACCATAAACTTGAGGTATGCTACCCAGATCACATCGTCGGCTTTGATACCAGGTTAAAGATTTATTATATTGCGCCTTCCAACGCAAAACCTTAAGGTGATGAGTGGAGAGGGCTCCACTATTATATGCACATTATATTTCTCTCTTTCTAATGTGGGAGTATTCTTAAAGATGGACTTGGCTGATCTGATCAGATTGTACTCAAAACGATTTGAACCCCAACCCCCAATTCTTCTTGAGGGTTGGCTGGACTGTAATGGATCGTAGATCAACTAGATTGGCTGAACAAAAGAAGAAAATAGAAGAAGCAGAGCAGAAAAAAGAAACTGCTTATTTCACATTATTGCAGTTACCATTGTGCTTGTGGCCCACCATTGTTGGCACAATTGTGGCCGCAGCATGCTGCTACGGCAGTGTTGATGTTGCAACCTGCTGTTGCTGTTGACATTGCAGCATGCTCCCCCAACCACCACTCTATCCTCCTGCTTCTTGTTTGGTTCCACCAGCAAAAGGGAAGGAAAATCTCGGGAAAGGAAAATTTAGGGTGGCAAATTGCAATGAAACCCCTCACATATTTATAAAACTATAAAGAAACCTTTGATGTTAACATAACTAGATCGTCCCTTGGGGTGGAAGAGTTAGACAGGTACTTCACTGAAACACTGAGGATGCAGTGTTGACTTCCAATATGAACATGCATATGTAGGTACTAAACCATCATGTGTTTTCGTCCTTATGGACTTTGCTGGACAGAGGGAGTGCACACTTTCCTAGAGAGTTTGGCTTTCCCAAAGCTCAGGCTTCCACAAGACTAGCAATTTACTTTCCAAGGTTGTTTTCTCCAGGCTGTCCATGCTACAAGCTAATTTGTTCATATATCGTTTCAGGTTAAGAAGTTTGGAAATCAAATCAGCTTAATTGTGGCAGAGGTTGGTGGTGTGGTTGGAGCTGCTCCATCAGAAAGCCAAAGTGAGTTATTTGGCTCATTAATGGAAGGTTGCAGAGGAGCCATGAATGGAGAAAACATAGGTCTCAAGGTTTGCACCTTTGTCCTCTTTCCTAATTGAACAAAAGTTATTTGCAGCCCTTTTCTTTGGTTCCACAATTCCTGTTTGATCTCCTCTTGCAGGGAGCACTTTTGGACTTTTTTGGTGTCTCTGTGAAGGCATCTGAGCTGTTAGATCGTGTAGAAGGACTTCAGCTTCTAGCAAAGCGCATTAAACGTTGTCAGGATCCCGTCAAAGAATTTCGATTGGTAACAAATAACAAAAGTCCACAGTGGGCTAAAGGCTGTGGCTGGAATCAAGGTAACATAAAATCTTTCACATCCCCATTTTTTGTTCTTTGTGGTCTTCATCTATGTACTAACAACTAAATTTTCTCTGTTGAGAACTCTACTAGTTGATGACGCGAGGTTACTGCTAGGCATTTACTACCATGGATTTGGAAACTGGGAAAAGATAAGGTTGGATTCTAGGCTTGGCCTTACTAGGAAGATTGCACCAGCAACACTAGGAGAAGGGGAGACTTTTTTACCCCGTGCTCCTAACTTGGACAGTCGTGCAGCTAATCTTCTGCAGAAGGTGCACCATTTTCTCCATTAGACGCACTATGCCAGATTTTTGAAGACTACATACATGTTTCCTTACCCTACTTGTGCAGTCCCTTCTAAATATTTTTGACATACTGTTTTCACATCTTAAGAACTCAGCTGTGGCATGCTTAATGTTTTACAACTAGCACAGCCTTTTCCTTCCTAGGCCCTGACTTCTCTTACCATGAATTATAAACTCTTTATATTTTGCCAATAGGTCATTTTTTTAATTTTAATTAGCAAATGGAATACTTCTTGCCTTTATCTGTTTAGCTATGACATGATGTGTGTTTCCTTAACTTCTTCTATCTTATATCTGGTATCATGGACTTTCATAGAAATTTGTGAAATTATCAGCAATTCTTTACATGTTCTAATAGCTATTTAAGCGCAACATCCAAGTCATTCTCCTAAATGAACAGATATTTTACCTTCCATATCTTCAAAGATGTTGGTACTTTTTTCTTTCCTGTAGAAACCATATCTGTTTTAGCAGCGAGTGAGAAAAGTATCTTGAAAATTATTGTTCTGAATGTTTTGTTATTCAATTGTTCATTCTACCTTTCTCTTAATATAGTCATGTGGTACTACCCACTTTCCCCCAAAAAAAAAAAGTTCATCCTACCTGTATACCTTCCACACAGGAAGAATACTACCTATTATAGTGTGAAAGTTTTGTTTTTTAGGACAAAAGCCTGAAAACAATGAAGTATTGAATTATGTAGATAATATGTATGGGTGAATTAGAAAAAAAGTAATGGAAGAGTCTTTCATTATCTTCCATGTTTAATAAGTATTCTATAGTGGAGGCCATGGAAGGCAGGATCGGAATCGGGATCGGGATCGACCAGGCTCGATCCGATCCTGGATCGGATCGGATCGCAAGATCCCATGGATCCAAGGGAAGTCTGGCCGATCTTGGATCGGCCAGTTTATAAAATGATTTTTTGGGGAAAAAATTCAGGAAAATTCAGGAAAAAATAGAAAAAAACAGCAAAAATGAGGGAAAATCTGATAAATTGAAAGAACTAATATTTGCATAAAAAACCAATCATACATGCATTCATAATATATGAAACATAAGATTTTGTGTATTATTACTACTATAATAATACAAGAAAAGTATAAAATATTAAAGACTTGGTGTATTATTAACCTAAATACCATTTAAGTAAATGTTAAAATTTGTAGTTTCATTTATTTAAGATATTACATGTAAATAAGGAAATATCCCCCATTTGAATCCAATAAAAATATTTAAAAAATCACATCTCTTACTAATAAAAAGTCAACTCTCCCATCCAAGAAGAAAATCGCAATTTTTGTGATTTTATCAAAGTAGCAACTTTCTAATCTCTCATAATTTGACATATTTAAAATTTTATAATTCAAATAAGTCTAATAAAATACTAAAAATCTAAAGTCCAACAAAAAAATCAAACGTGCATATGACTTCTCCAAGAAGCCGCTCTCTTACTGACAGCACTAAGTCTACTTGAGACCTCTTAGGATTTGGTCAAACTAAGCTATCATCACCCAAACTTATGAGTGTCATGAGTTGGGTGATGGTAGCTCAATTTGACCAAATTCTAAGAGGTTTGGATGATGATAACTTAAGTTTGACCAAATCCTGAGAGGTCTCAAGCAGACTAAGTGCTGTCAGTAGGAGAGTGGCTCTATTGGAGAAGTCACATGCACGTTTGACTTTTTTTACCGGACTTTGAATTTTTAGTGTTCCATGTGATTTATTTGAATTATCAAATTTTTAGATAAACTAAATTACGAGAGATTAGAAAGTTAGCATTTCGCTAAAATCACCAAAATCGTGATTTTCTTCTTCGATGGGAGAGTTGACTTTTTATTGGTAAGAGATATGATTTTTTTGATATTTTTATTAGATTCAAATGGGGGGTACTTCCTTATTTACATGTAATATCTTAAGTAAATGAAACTACAAATACTAACATTTACTTACATGATATTCAGGTAAATAAGGAGATCCTGACAACCCTACCTGAAGAGGATCCTGAAGGTAGCCTGAGGGAATCGACCTGGATCAGTCTGGATCGAGCCGGGATCGATCGATCCCGGTTCGACTCGAGCGATCCAACTCAGATCCTACTGAGTTGGGTCGATCCAGCCGGAAATGTGGGGTTTTGGGGGGCTTCAAGGGGGAATCGGTCCTTGGGGGGTCGATCCGATCCGGGATCGAGCGATTCTGGCTCGATCCCGGCGATTCTTCCTTCCATGGACTGGAGGCTGATAAGTAAATGGGTTTTACCTCAATTATTTATAGTCTCGAGCATGATGTTAAGGCGACCAAGGTGGGGCCTAACGCTTACTGCTTAGGCCAAGGTAAGGCGCCTAGGCAAAGCCTACTTTATCATTGTTCACTACCTATTTTATATCATGTCCATTCATTCTTCTCTTCTCAATGTATATAATGAGCTACTCATAAATATTATATATATATATATATATATATATGTTGTATGTGTAAGAAGGCATGAAGGATTCAAGCAATATAACATAATAAGACAATCAAACTGAACATACCTGCCAACTTGGATGAAAACAACATGTTTAATTCACCTGAAATATTACTAAGCAAATAATAAATACACTAATATAGTATTGTAGTAAACCATCACTTGTCAATTGTCAAACGTAGTCATTATATCAAAGTAGTTAAAAAAAACAGAAAATATTGAAATAGAAATAACAATCTGAATCTTGATGCCAAAACCCACGTCCTTATCAAGAGAAGCCCCAGCAAGTGGATCCCCACATGCTCTTCTCTTTTTTCAATGTTGTCATCTTCTTCATCAATCTCATCTTCATTAGACTCATCATCATCTTCAGTGTCAATTTCAGCATCTACCCGCTCTTGTTCTTCAACATCTTTTTCTTGTCCTTCCAAATCTAAAGCATAAGAAGTTTTGATGCGGGACAGGGCCGTTGGCTGGGCCGATTCCACTGGTGGCCCGACTGTGGTGGGGCGATGCAGAACCGCCTATGACGGCGCCAGGCGAGCAGCTGCAGCGATGGGGAGGATAGGGGAGAGCATCTGCAGGGATGCTGGCAGAGCGCGACCGAAGAGGGAGGGGAAGTCGGCGATGTCGGAAATGGGCCTCCCGGGGTTTCCAAGCAACCGGCAAGAGGGCGGCTCAGGGCTCTCCACGGTTGTGCCGCGAGCAACAATGAGAGAGAGGGAGTGGGACGTGACGATGGGGAGGGGAAGAGCGAAGGTGGGGGAGGCTTTGGCAGTGGAGTCTCGCGAAGGGGGGGGGGGGGCTGCGTCGGGGAGGCCGGGGTCGTGAGTGCCCCACACGGGTGTGGGTGACAACGTGAGAAGGGGGGGGGCTTCGGCTCTTCTTGGCGTATAGAGAGACGGGAGGGGGAGAGAGAGAGTGTCGTGGGAGGAAGGGGGAGTGGCGAGAGAGAGTGAGGGAGATGGGGTGATGTTGACACGGGGGGGAAGATGAGAGGGATTTTTCCGCTCTCCTTATTTCTTTCACACTCGGTTTTGCTCATTCGTTTTATTTGGTGTATGTATTCATTTATTTCCAACGTTTTATATTTTGATATTTGTGGGGCGTGCCAGCCTGTCTAACGGACAGAAAAAGAGTCCGCGCAATGCGGAAGAAGAATTTTTGGTGTCCGAGGAATGGACAGTATGGTGTCCGTGAACGGACGGGTGTGTCCGCGAACGGACGGGTGTGTCCGCGAACGGACGGGTGCGCCGTTTTTTATCTGAACTTCTTGAGTCCCATGTCTATTCTCATCAGGTGATTAGGGTAGCATGTGCTGGACCTCTGTCTCCATCGATCGGAATCGATGTTACATTACATCGAGTTAGGACACTTGGTATTATTTGATACCGGTCTAAACCCGAATACCATTTCATAGTAAAGGACGAAAAATATACATGTTTTTTCTTAGAAAATCCTGATTATGACATGTTTTTCCTTTCTTTTGATTGTTTTGAAATGCTTTTGTTTTGGATATTTTATTTTTGAAATGACTGCCTTTTTGGGAGTCCAAAGTTTGATTTCTTTTGAAAAGGGGAGCGGGTATATACCCTGGACCGATTTGAGGTTTTTTCTCTCCTTTTTGAAAAGGTTGATTATGGATTTTTATTTGGGAAAACATGAGGATTATTATTATGAACGGGTATATACTCGTGGATTTTGATTCTGAACTTGGGGGTGTTATAACCCAGAGCAACACTTCCGTATTAGAAAGGTGATTGTGCAAATTTTTATATGAGGTTCTTTTACAATGCCATTTCTGAGCAGAGTCCGAGTTTGAGGTAGAGTTTCTTTTCTCCTCATTTCATACTTGTGCGGGTATAATTTCCGGAGATCATATGGATGTATCTCCACGGAAGTCCTTGTCATATTGTGATTTTTGTCTGAAGTCCATTTCCACGGGATGGTTCTCGTGGAGATGCATATGTGCTCCCATTTGGGGTATCTGAGCAAGGTTCCTTTCTTATTTCCCTTTTTCTTTGGATGTGTGTATATTATCACAATCCTTTTTTTTTGAATATATGAGTATGTCTTGACGAGTCCCCACTTAGGCAGGATGTCCTTGTAATGGCGTATTTATATGAGCGTATACTCATGTCCATATGTTCTCGGGAGAAGCTTTGCCCGAAGAGATTTTACCTCGAAGAGATATATGTGTATAAACACAAATCTGCACATTGTGAATATATTCTCAAACGGTATCTCCATTTGAGCGGAGTATCCGATAAGAAGGTGCCCCCGTATGAACGGAGTCCTTTTTGAGAAACATATACAAATGGGGCATATTTGTGATTATATAGATATATTCTCGGGCAGAGTCTCTATTTGGGCAGAGATTCCACTAAGAAACACATTTACATAAATATAGAGTTTGTGATTATACGGATATGAATTTAGAGGGAACTTTTGTCCGGGCAAGATTCCTCCTAAGAAACATATGCGTACAGGCACAAATTTGTGATTTTATGGATATGTTCTTAGGGGAGTCTCCATTTGGGCAGAGTTTCCCCTAAGGAACATATACATAAGAACATAATTTGTGAATATACGAATATGTTCTTGGACAGAACCTCTGCTTGGGCAGAGTTTCCTCTAAGAAACATATACATATAACACGAGTTTGTATTTACATGGATACGTCCCCTGAGAGAGATTTTTGCCTGGGCGAGATTCTCCTTAAGGAACATATTTGTATAATTACAAATTTGTGATCTTTATATATTGTTCATGGACGGAACCTCCGCTTGGGCAGAGTTTCGTCTTAAGAAACATATATATAAGAACACAAATTTGTGAATATACGAATATGTCCTTGGACAGAACCTCCGCTTGGGCAGAGTCTCCTCAAGAAAACATATACATATAAGCACAAAATCCACCATCCCAGAGACTTGCTCGATGGGCGGGGAGAACATAGGTATTTAAATACTATGTGTCCATAGAGACTCGCTCGATATGGACGGCATTTAACCCCGGGAATATCACCCCACAGAGACTTGCTCGATGTGGGGGATGGAGATTAAGAAGGAATGTTGATGACGATTACGCCGACCGCTCTCCTCTCTGCGCCTGGCCTATCGGGCTAAAGAAAGGGATTTGTACCTTCACACACCGAACGGGAGGGGTTTGAGAATGAGAGAGGGAATGAGCAAATGCTATTTTCTATTTTCCTGGGATTTTCCCAACAGGGCTTCGCCGGAGCCAATTCCGAACCCCCTTTCCTTATGGAATAGGGGGGGTATTTATAGGGGATGAACCCCTTTACATTGCGTGGGAGAGGAGAGAGAGAGAGCCTAACCGATGGTGACCTCATGATGAGGTCACCATCGGTTAGGGGAGATTCCCCTTAACCGATGGTGACCTCATCATGAGGTCACCATCGGTTAGGGGGTAACCGATGGTGACCTCATGCTTAGGTCACCATCAGTTAGCCCCTTAACCGATGGTGACCTCATGAGGTCACCATCGTTAGGAGGGTCCTAACCGATGGAGAGAGAGAGGAGGGGGGATTTTGTCTATAAATACCCCCCCTACACCCTCATTTACAAGGCTATCTTGCCCAGGTGCTGGAGTTTTTCTTTCTGTCTCGGAGTTCTGCCCGACTTCTCGGAGTTTGCCCGATCGGAGGGTGCCTTTGCAAGCCTCGGAGTTCTTCCTCGAGCTTGTTCTTTGTATTCGGTCTATAGACCTTGTGCTGCCGGAGGTGCTGCTGGAGTCCGGCTCCGTTTCCTTGGTGCTTCGCCCTGACTTCTCGGAGTTCTGCCCGATCAGAGGGTGCCTTTGCAAGCCTCGGAGTTCTTCCTCGAGCTTGTTCTTTGTACTTGTCCTTCGTACTCGGTCTATAGACCTTGTGCTGCCGGATTTTTCCGTGCTTCGTACTTTGGACGGAGACATGTTCTCCTTGTACTTTCATTTTAACCGGGGATCCGGGCACCATTTTAAGGGCCGGAACTCCCCTGCTGAATTTTGGGGAAGGATCCCACTGAATAAATTTGTAACTTAAATAACCTTGTTGGTCATTTTAAATCACAACTTATCTGGCCTCTGAGCAGGCTATTGATAATCATATTGTAAGAAGGTCCGTTGATAACCAGCATTTAATCTTCACGGCTCAACGACCCCTTTTTATCATGTCCGTGACTTGAACGATTGTCCGCCAAGAATAGGCTTCAACTAGCCAAGTCGCCGGACCATCATCTGATGAATTCTATAATTCCTGCTGAAGTAAACGTGTCACATTTTTACCTTCCAACAGGTGACGGGAAGGAGGGAGAGGTCAGACAGTGAGAGGGGGGGGGGGGGGGTGTCGTGATTGTGAGGGGGGACTGAGAGAGAGTAAACAGAGAGGAGTGAGAGAGAGGGGATGTCTGGGGCGTGAGAGGGAGGGCGGATATCGTGGCGTCGACGCAACTTTTATGGAGCTCTCCAAGAACCCACTAGCGTCTTCTTCTTCATTGTTTGAAGATATCTTTCGCCGATGGAGAACTTGTAGCACCTGATAAATGAGGGTTTTCATTTAATATCCCTCATAATTGCTTGATGACTACAAGAGGGATCTCCATAAACACGTGGTAAAGTTCACATGGTTTTCACATGGGGAGATATACACATGAACATGTCTCGGGTAGAGTCTCTGTTTGGACAGAGTCTCCCCATGGAGGTACGCATATCATTTCATCCCCATGGAGTCCAGCTCAACATGGAGGTTTGCACATGAACATATGATCGTGTCTCGGGAGAATCTCTGCTTGGGCAGAGTCTCCCCATAGAGGTACGCACATATGAACATTTAAACATTTCATCCTCATGGAGTTCAGCTCGACATGGAGGTTTGCATATGAGCATATGATGAATATATGATCGTGCTTCGAGCAGAATCTTCGCTTGGGTAGAGTCTCCCCATGGAGGTACGCACATATGAACATATAAACATTTCATCTCCATGGAGTCCAACTCGACATGGAGGTTTGCACATGAACATATGATGAACATATGATCATGCCTTGGGAGAATCTCCGCTTGGGCAGAGTCTCCTCATGGAGGTACGCACACATGAACATTTAAACATTTCGTCCCCATGGAGTCTAGCTCGACATGGAGGTTTGCACATGAACATATGATGAATATATGATCGTGCTTCGGGATAATCTCCGCTTGGGTAGAGTCTCTCCATGGAGATACGCACATATGAACACACTCTTTTAGTTTGTTGTGCTTTTCTCTTCTTCGTAAGATTAACAACATTGGGATCCTTCTTGGATGCTTCATGACCTTTGTTTGTCATCACTTGACTTTCTTCTTCACCACTTTCATCTTCTTTTTCCATGTGTTTCTTTTGTATTTGAAAGTCAATCATGAGCTTTTTCTTTTTATTTTTCATCATATGGTTGTATAACTTCGTGGCAATTGTCTAATGGTGTCTAAACATTTAACAGCATCACTGAAGTCTCCAATTATGTGCTGTTTTTACCTCTTAATTCCTCCTTTTGATACAAACCCACATAGGTCACATTTAACCTTATTTTTGTCCAATGGGTTTGGCCAATAGGCATATTTTCAACCAAGATCATTGAATTAGTCTTCAGTTTGGAGGATTGATTCTCATGCACGTTTGGAATGCTTCCACCAACAGATTCCGACATTCTATAAGACAAAGGAAATCAAAACAAAGATAACTTGCACCTCAAATATTCTGTTTTGCATTATATTTAACTTGCATCTTATATTTATAATGCATGTGATGGGAAACAATTAAAGAAACTGATGATACCTTGTTTCCTTGTTCTAGCAAGATGAATATTAGAAAAAGGAGAGAAATGGAGAGAAAAATAAAAAAAAACTAATTAGTATGCATAGAATGTTGAATGTTACAAAATAATTTAAAAACTGATAAACACATCCTTATGATAGCCCAAAAAAGGAAAAAGGGGGGGGGGTCTGTTATCTAATGATGGCCAAGGTTCCAGCAAGGAGAGAGAGAGAAATAAGACCTGATAAAAAACAGAAGTGTGCAACGACCCAGCAAGAAGGAAAATACAAGAAAAAGGAGGAAGGGATATTAAAAAATAAAATAAAGATATAAGAATATGTATAGTATTTTACATGAGAAAATAATAAAAAGCTGACAAATACCCTTCATACGGTAGCCCCCTAAAAAGTTTAAAGGTGTCATTGTCTTATGGTGATGGTCCCTAGGAAGATGGAAAATGAAAAAACTGACAATAACAAAAAATAATTGAATAATATATATTAGACTTGCATGTGTCAAAAAAAACTGATAGATATAGCATGCATCAGCCAATGAGAGAGAGAAAGAGAGAGTGAGAGAGAGTCCCTAGGAAGATGGAAAATGAAAAAACTGACAATAACAAAAAAAATTGTAAAAAAAATAAAAACTGATAGATATTAGCATGCATCAGCCAATGAGAGAGAGAGAGAGAGTGAGTGAGAGAGGAGGGGGAGAGAGAGAGAGAGAGAGAGATGAATACCTTGAAGTTGAACTTTGGAGTTGGCTCGGGATGAAGATGCCGTACCCGTGCGGTTGGTGGGGAGGTTGTCTCTACTGCTGCTTGGGAGAGGAATTTGACATAGGAAGAGACGGATGAAGAAAAAGATGCCGTGCTGTTGGGAGAAGAGGAAGAAAAGTGTGTGCCAATATGGCCTGTTCGGGAAGAAGAAAGAGACCAAGGAAGGGAAGTCCGATGGTCTCTTGAGTCTTGATTTCCTTTCTATAATAACTTCCTCCTTTTACAAACAAGCCCTCTAAAAAATGTTTTATATCTTTTTGCCACACAATCACATGCTAAAAAAGGTGACGGATTTTCTCTCCATGGTGCGCAGGGCGGCCTCTAGATGGGCTGGGTGGGCCTAAGTGACCAAGTCGAATGCTGTTTGGGCTGCTCACCTAGGTGCCAACATGCCTAGACACTTGTCTAGTGCCCTGTTGCCTAGGCGACACCTTATAAACAATGGTCCTGGGAGATGCATTTGCATGTTATTTTAAGCACTACCCTGATACATCCTTATCATTTTTACCTATCACTTTTAAGAACCAGTTTTGGGAGCCAGACCAGTGCAGGCTTGTTTTGGTTCTCTGGCCAGTTAAGGCAGAGGAAAAAGGCCCATTGGGACTGGATTGGTTCTGGTGCCAATCGCCCCATTTTTAAAACCTTGATCTTTGTACCATTAGGCTACCAGTGAGCTATGTAATGTTCTCAAAAGGTCACTTCCTAAGTTAATGTTCGAAAGCAACTGGTCACACCCTTCTTACACAAGGGAAAAGAAGGAAAAGTGTAGACATTTGACTGTGGGTTGCCTTCTCAGTTCTCACCATAGTGCCATACTATATTCAAGGTCTTTCCCTCTCCAGTTGACGCCAAGGAAGGCAGGATTGGATTGGGGGTTCGGAATGGCGGATCAGCCGATCCTCAGGAAGTCCGACGGTTCCAAGATCGGCAATAGTAAAAAATTAGTTTTTATTTGAAAAAAATCAGGAAAAATCAGAGAAAAGGAAAAATATGTCTTCAATATATGCATATACTAATGTACATACACTAATGTATAAACATAATTAGTATGTATATCAATCATATATTAATGTGTTTGTGTGTGTTAATGTACAAAGAATCATGTATTAATGTAAATATAATAACAAGATGCACATATATATACATATCATATTATTGTATAAACATAATATGTATATCAATCATATAATCATATATTAATGTATAAATGTAATTAATATGTATATCAATCATATATTAATGGATGGTGTGTGTTAATGTACACACAATCATATATTAATGTAAGTATAATAACTACATGCACTTATAATCTTATATATAATTAATACATATATATTAAAGTATAAACATAATTAATATGTATATCAATCATGTATTAATGTGTTTGTGTGTGTTGATGTACATAGATCATATATTAATGTAAATATAATAACAAGCACATGTATATAGTTAATGCATATATATGTGCATATAGTTAATGCATGTATGTATACATAAATATGTAAATTAATGTATATTTAATACAAGTATTAATTAATATATATATAATATAACTGAAAAAATTGTATGGCAGAATCTGCCTGGAATCGGCTTGGAATCGGCCGATCCGGAATGATCTGGGCCGATTCTACCCGATTCCGGTCGATTTGGCCGGGATTTTGACTAAGTAAGGGGGTTCCCCCCTAGATCCGGAATCGGCCGATCCCGATCTGGAAGTTCTCACATGGCATCAGGGATAATATATGATATTTCTCTATATATATATCTGTTTTATCCCATTTTTATCTTCTGGTCTATGAATCTGCTTTGGTCCTGTTTATGTGAAACAGTGCATTGGGGTTTCCCCTTGTTTTGGTGTAATTTGTAAATCAACTTGGAGGTTGTCTGGATTCTTTTTGGGATTTGTATGATCTTGGGTTTCCCATTCTCAAGTGGTTGGCTTTTAGTTGGATGCTATAATATGATGACATAATCTTCTCCTCTCCTAATGTCGTGGATTTACTCAATTGTTGTTGATGATATCTTTTGTAGGAATTTGCAACTATTAATAGGAAAGGTTCAAAAGGTAAAGCAACTCGTGAAGTCATTAAGAGTGGGAGAGAGAACAACTTTAAAATATCAAATGGTCGTGTTAAAGATACACAAAAAAGATCTGGTTCTCCTAAATTGAAATTCAAAAACAAAGACCATGTTCAGAAACGTAAAAAGGTGGAACCCCAAGTCAAAGAGGAGGGTGAGTTATCAGAATCTGAGCAAGAAAGGTATCAACAGTTCAAGGAAGAAAAGTGGATGGAATGGTGTTCAGATGTTATGGAAGTGGAAGAACAGACATTGAAACGACTAGAAAGATTACAAACAACCAGTGTAGCTCTTCCAAAGGAGAAGGTTTTTCCTTTCCCTTTCCATTTTGTCCCTTTTATTTATTTAGTTTTTTTCTTTATGGTTTGTAGGACTTGTGATTTTATCTTGTTCTCCTTTTCAGGTACTATCTCGAATACGGAAATATTTGCAACTGCTTGGGAGAAAGATTGATAAAATTGTTCTGGAACATGGAGAAGCTTATAAACAATCCAGTAAGGATTCTCTGTCATTAGGATACAGATTATGTAATAAAAATTCTGGAACTTAATTTGAATTGTCATCCTCTTGTTATTGCTTGAAGTTTATTGAACAAGAGGCCTATAAACTATATAGTAAGGATTCTCCCAACTTAAGTTAGTTATTGCTTAAACATTGTAATTTGGTATAGAGCCCACTTGGTGATTAGAAATGTCAATCAAAAGTTGGTGTCTTGAAAATAATGCTGTGGAAAATGTTAAAGGAAAACTCAGATTAAGATGATATCATTACCAATTGGGTTTTCTCATAACAGTAGTAAATAGTTTGTAAGGTTAATTTAAGATGGATATAATTGGGCTTCCTAATGACATACAGGATATGGCATGGCCATCTACAATCATATGGGTATAGTTCAAACTGTTCTCTATGACTTTTGGTCTTGTGTGTATATTCCGTGTCTCCATCCTCCCTTGGCTTTCATACACCTGTATCTACTTGAATCTAGAGGTTTCCTTTATTGGTTACCTTGCATTTTAGACAGCACCATAGGGAAACCTTGTTCGTTGATTAGTTCATTGTCCACATTGTATCATGTTCGGGTACTTGGGTTCCTGATGACCTCATTTCCAACTCATATATGCACATGTTTGTCAATGTTATAGATTTGTACTGTTTGAACCTGGTGAGACACAGATTTGAGATGTTGGACCAGGTTTTTGCCTCCTCATCGTGCTTATGTTGCATATAGGTGGTGTCAAGTAAGGAAAGGAACTTTTCTTGTGAGTGGTTTGTTTAGGTAAAGGAATTTGTAGTATGAATGTGACGAAGTCTCCACCTATTGAGAGTATCAGAGAAAACTCCAGGAATTAGGTGCAACCTACTGAAATTGATAGATTATTCTGAAGACAAGTATCTAATCCTTATGCTTAGTATTGATTTCCAAATTTGCCAATTTCTCGTTTACTATATTTTTTTTTAATTATCATTGTGCAGAAATGACGATGAGATTGTGGAACTATGTCTCCACTTTTTCAAACTTGACTGGAGAAAGGCTTTTTGAGATTTACTCGAAACTCAAAGAGGAGCAAGCTGAAATGGGTGTTGGGCCTTCCCATCGTGATGGATCTGCACCAGGACCTTGTGACAGAGAAAATGATGCTGATCATTATCCTTTGTTCAGTGATTTCCAGAGTAGCAGAACCCACCGCCAAAAATTCTCATCTCAACATTCAGAAACATTTTATAGGGATCAAGCACCAGGAAAATCAGAAGCTTGGAAGCGTCGGAGGAGGACTGACATGGATATGCACCAGCCAGTGCAGCCACCTTATCCACACACAACAAACAGTAACGGTAACCGACTTCCTGAACCCTCAAATTTTGCTGGGATTCTTGGGTCTGGTCCACCAGAAGTCAGGCGGTTTGGCAGCGAAAGGCTGAACAGAGCACAACCAGGTCGTTATCCTCCGCGAACAGGACATATGCCTGAATTCAAATAATGGAAGTCGTCTTATGACAACCTTCATAGATGAAAATGGGCCAATCTGCTCATAAGTTGAATGAACAGGCACCGTGTTTGACCTGGAATATTCTTTTACTCGTGAAAATAAAGCCTTGCTGCTTCCAGTTCGCAAACTGTGGCTAGCTTGGAGCTGTTGGCCAATTAGCAGTTCGGAAGAAGCCATGGAATTGCTGGCATCGGTGGCCGAATAGGAAAAGGTCAGGGAAGTTTGCACATACAGCTACAGTTTGTAAGCAAGCATTTAAACAGTAAACCTGTATACAACCAAGTGACAGCCGGCTGTGCTTCATCCTTTTTGAGCTCGGGTAGTACAGATAGAGATGGAAAGTCAAAAGAACTCGTTGACTGACAGTATGCATTTATACATGATCCTTATCAGTTTTCCGCCCTAAAGAGATAAATGTATGCTAAGAATCTTAATTAAATGCAGTTTCCATTTTTCTGCATGCACTTTTTTTTTCTGTGCATGTGTACTCCTTGCGTAAAAAAAGGATGCTGTTTCAAACTGAGGATGAATGCAATTTTGTTATATACTACTATTGAGTGATATTTTTCTATGCATTGTCGGATTGGTTATCTATCATGATGATGCAAGTTAGTCGTTAGCAATGTTTTATCCTGCTGAACTGCAAAGTGATCAACTGGTTTTTCTTGGATTCAAAATTAAAAAATTGTACAAGAATGGCGCAAGATTCAGTTGCCATCCAACTGCAGACGCTCACATGTACTGGGTGATTGTTGGGTCTCCCTAACGCATCCTTGTGCAGTTTTCTTTGATTTTCAAGAAAAAGATGACGCACAACTGTCTGTGCATAACATGGACTGCTGAAAGGTGCTTCTTGGATGCCGGTTAAGTGTTTACTTCTTGATATCTGCTTATGGTTCAAATGAAAATTTGCGGCTGCCGATGCTGTAGAAGTTTGGCAAACTGCTAGTGGCATATGACACGGATGATCAGCTTGTGCTCCAGAGTAAAGATGTGAGAGAAGTAACTTGCAAATGAACACTCCGGCCCATGTTTTTGCTCCCTTAATCGTTCACTCAGCTGGGGCAGGTAGCAGCGAATTAAGTTCATTATGTATACTTTTCTTCAATGCCATGATCAGTTTCAATGTGGTTGTGTGTAGACAAGGCCTTGTTTATTTGTAGGACAAAGAAGATTGTATGGGCTGTAGTGTTCTCAGATGTATATTCTTGTCGAACATGGTGTTTAATAATGTTCATTGTGGAAACGAAAAATAAAGGTGAAGTAATGTATACTTCTCCTTGCGATGCCCAGAACCATGAAGGTTGTGCAATTCGAGATTTTTTGATGTTCCTTCTTGGATAAATCGGAATCATCACTAACCAATGTCCTGTGAGTTTCTTTTTGTCCTGGTCCCAATCTTTCTTTTACAGGCTTTTGCCCTTTCATCCCTTTTGTCATGTTCAAAATCTCGCCCTTGCACCTGTTCTATCTATTTATAACGAGTGGGTTACCAACATGCTTGAAGGTGGGGTTCTTGTACTCGCGTCTAGCTTCCATGTATCTTTTTCCATGCGACAGTGGCAGCTTAAACCACGGATAATGCGTGCATCTTGTACAATAATGTCATTTGTTCACTTGAGATGAAAAGATCGCTAATCTAACCGCTGCTAGTTCGATACGGCTGGTGGTCACGATGGTCAGGTTGGGTATATTTTTCATGTGATATGACCAGGTCGTGTGACATAACCAGGTTCATGACGTGTTTTGGTGTCACTGAAGTGGAAGTCTCCATTTTCAATTAATTTCACATTATATTCTTAATATTCTTGTTCTTCAAGAACATCTTTCGAAATATTTCTTCCCACGTTTTTTGCCCATGTTATTTTGGTGAAGTAACCACATGTATGCAAAAGAGATGAAGACCCGAAAGTTGTGTCAGGGTTTGAAAGGCGTGATTCATGTGTTTAAGAATGAGTTTGTCTCAATGCACACCCCGATTGGAGTGTGCTTGGGATGCCTCCTCTCCCTCCTCCACCCGACGCACCCACATTGGGTGTCCCAGGTCAAACTCTTTAAGAATACCTGGATAAAGGTTTCAGATTGGCAAAATTCTAAATCGCTAATTTTCTGTAATGTGTACAAAGTTCTTAGTGTTTCCCTTAACGTAACACTGACTTATTTAGACATTAGAGCAACTAGTTTGTAACTTAAAATAACTTGCTCAAGTCTGGAAAATTTTTACTTTTAACTTTCACACAACAGTCCACTTTCCGCTTTTTTAAGGACAGCCCACATCTCTATTCATCACCGTTCCAAACCCACTTTCCCTTGCTGTTAAAAATACATCTACGAAGGTACTCCTTACATCTTGCATCTTGTGAATACTCATCCACCTGATTGGCAACTGTTCATTTTACTAACGCTGATTTCCTTGTATTGCCGCAGACTAAGTGGCTTTTTTTTTTTTTTAATATCATCGTCTCACATCTTTATCTATCTTAGTTCAGATGCATCTCCAGTGAGCCGCTATAAATTCCTCTAGCTGCGGACACCTCTGTTAACGTTTTTTTAACATACATTTCCCCTCCAATTTTCAGAAAAAGAACTCACGTTCCTCTTCTTAGCAAGAGTTTCTTCGTCCTCTTTCATCGGCTATCCAGTTTCTTCAAATTAAGTCAAGCATGGATACATGGAAATGCACCAACAAGTCTTGAACTTCTTGTCGTCATCATGGCCACCATGTACAGAATCTGTGGTTGCACTTTGGACGTACAGTTAAGAAAGAAAAATCCAACCTATTAAATAGTTATATTACTTATCTTTTCAATACTACAAATATGAACATATATCCTAGATGCTTCAGAATTACTTTGCAGCACCAGAAAATATTATCCTCCACCGTGTCATGACATCAGCAGTCAGTGAGCAATATGCAATGTTAACCTCACCCATGACAGCAGTTTTAGCTCCCGAGATGGTCCGACGCAAGAAAAGGCCTTTCTTAATGACCAGAAACGAAGCATATATTCCCCCATCCAGAGAAGGCTAGCTTTCGGTGGGCATATCTTCTCGCCTGTGTCAAAAGGATCAAAGCGAAATCTTCCAAAGCTCCGCTATTCCATTTGCGGACAGATCTTCCAACACAGTACTTTATTCACCCATGCATGTTTCCTCTTCCTTCTCTAACATTCTGGTTGATGTGTGACTCCTGAAACTGGGGGCCTCGGGTGAAAGCGTCTTGGGGAAGTGTGGCTCGAAAATGCTTAAGAATTTTAAGGGCCGCGCGGACTCCACGTATCTATCCGAATCTAATTTAACCCACTCTTGGTATGGTTAAGATTAACTCGGGTTAAAAGAGGTTAACTAGATTAAATAAGGTTAGATAATATATCTTACTCAAAGTTAATTTTTGCATAACTCAATATTTACCCAGCAATATTACCCACTCTTAACTATGCTATCAAAGTGGCACGTAGCAGTGCGCATGGTGTGTACAAGTGGGTTGAGCCGGTCATCCAGATAGCGTTGAAATGGGGAAGCCAAGTTCACACTACTTTCAAGTGAGGTAAGCAGACGAGGAGTTGCGTATATTATGTGGGACTGCAACTCCTATTTAGATTCACCTGACAACCGTAAGTTTCTCCCTGAAGCTCATATCAGGAAGCCACTCCTGCTTGCTGTGCTTCGAAGTGTTAGAACAGGGAAAATGCAAACCACCGTGGATCAGCATGCGCCTCCCCCAGGTTCCTGTCTCTCTCTCTCACACACACATACACACACACACACGAGGGCTTCTCTCTTATTGATGTACTCCTTCACTTACCTATCCATTCATATATGGGTCAAGGTTTTGTTCTTAATGTCCTTGTGTTTGCCAAAGGGTACCCGAGTCATCAGAGACCTCCCAAGAAGAAGTCTTGCTGCCCCCGCAACAAGAAGAAAGGTGACAGAGGCTTCATTAAAGGATGGTGAGCTAGGCAACCTCTTCATCTCCCAATCATTAAGATCTTACACACATCATGCCTTCATCACAGTCTCCTCACTTAGTTTGGCAACAAAACTCGCCACCTCCTCAGGTTGATTAGGGCCATGCCAATATTCCGTCTTCAGGTTGATTAGAACACGTTTTTCCAACAAAATTCTGATGTAGTTTTGATGTTGGTCTTGGTACTGTTTACAGCCTTGCTGCCCTCTGCTGCTGCTGGCTGTGTGATGTCTGCTTCGACTAGAGACGCAAACTTCGCGCATGGCCGGTGGAGATGCTGAAGCGCGTTGGGAAACCTTATGCTATCCTAAATTATCTGATTATGTTATGCTGATGTAATATAGTTTCCATTATCACTGAGAGGCAGCTTTGTGTGTACTTCAGTTTAGAGGCTCTCCGTCTCCCCAAATAAATCATAGTTAGCAAACCATCTATGTAACTTGGCGTGCAACTGGCCACTTGTGCGTGGTTTCATATATATGTTTATGCATGAAGAGATATATACATTAAAGAAATGACACCTTAGAAAAATAAAGTGGAAATCTTATTCTCAAAGGATATGTTTAATGAGATGGTTCGAAGCTAATTTTGGCTTCAAGTTTCAGCGTGAAAGATGAAGAATGTGAATGATTATAACTGATTACAGAAGACATCAGATATTCTAAGCTACTCCCGAGTTCGAGAGGGGAGGGGGGGGGGGTTTCTTATCTGGTCTACATATATTTTTTAGTTGTGTATGTTTAAGATTTTTTCGGTCAAGTGAGATAAAGATAATATGGATATATGGAAAGTAAGAAGTGTCAGATTTTGATCTTGGGTCTATGATTATTAATTTTTTAATCCATAAAATCACACGAACGAGACGAGAGTTCCTCATTATATAAAAAAAAAGATATTCCTAACAATCTGATCATTTTTATCTTTTAGCTCGAGGTCAAAAAAGATACTAAGAAAAAAACTAGACTTCGACTTAACATCTAATGATGCCCCCCCCCCCCCCCAAAAACCCAAATGCGAAAATTGCTAGGACGAAACCTCTAAAGAGTAAAGAACCAAAGTACTTTCGAATGAAATGTGTGCCAAACATGAGCTAGATATGGACTAATGCACTCTAATGTTATGAAATAAAGAGACAGAGGAAATAACCAATCCCTTTAGAGAAACCAAATTTGTTGCTTGTGCAGTTCTCAGAACAGCTTCTTGTCAAAACAAAAACAAATAGATGTGGCCTGGAAGCTATCCAAGGGTGGGAAATTTATGCCGAGAGAGTCTTTGCAGTCAGGGTATATCGTATCCAAGCATCACAAGGGAACGATTTGGTTGTGAAACAAAATGACAGTAAGAAGGCTTTGTTGCTTTCAAATGTTGCTTACTGGCTTGGAAATAGAGAGCTCTTCCACAGCAGGATGATGAAGTTCGCCAACAATATCCATGCAAAGCCTCTGGTTGCTGGCCCTGCTGTTGAACGTAAAACAAACACCCTAGGGAACTCGTAGTATGATCATCGAACTGCAGAGCAATCGTACAGCAGCCACCAAGAAAACAACTTCATTCTGTCCAGTGAGACTGCATGCACAGCAGCACCAGCACAGAAAATGTGTAGGAGTAATACTTCGATGCACGCAATGGGGTGCATCATCCTGCAAACCGGCCTACGATTCAACAACTTACCGCGAAAGAACGACCAATCTGACCTGCATTCGCAGGTCAATTTGAACATGGACAACATTGCGGGGTGTGTGTCAAATGTTCTTCTTCTAATCACCTAGCCGAAGCATACTGTTTTAGCTATTGGCGTCTGTTGTTGGGTCTGAACTCTAACCCAAAACTCGGGTTGTGAGTTGAGAGAATCCCTCACATATATACCAGACAAATAACATGGAAAAACTCAATATAGAACTAATCACAACACTCTCCCTTGCCCCGATTTGGGGCGCACACAACGTAGGGGCATCCGTTCGCCCCGACTTGGAGTGTACACATAACTATCCCCATACGATCTAGAATAACCAGCTCTGATACTAAGTTGTTGAGTCCGAACTTTAAGCCGAAACCTAGATTGTGAGATGAGGGAATCTCTCACATATATACCAGATAAATAACATGGAAACCCAATATAACCACAACAGTATCCCACCCAACAATATTTGTTTATACCCTAAGAACCTGCTGCTCATTCACGAGTTATGATATGCACAGGAACTAAGGCTGTAGAGTGATCAAAAGTTGACTAAATATAATAACAAAAGAACAAACATATGGTATAACCAGCATGGAACTAGTCCTTAAATACAGGGGATCATGTGTTGTAATAAAAGTTCAGCCCTTTTTACAAAGTTGGCAAGCAGGTGAACCCGGCATTCATCTCAGATCCTTGAAGGAATCAAGGGTGTATTGTTCTGAAGGAAAGCAGCAGCTGCTGCAACTCCACTTCCAAGCTTGACAGGGTAGCCAACGTCCTTGAGTACCATCTCCACTCCACTCAGACATCCCAGTAATTGGAGCTGCAAACGGGCAGAGGAAATAAATTAAATGGTGCAACATTTGATGTGATTTCTTGAATGCTTGTACTAATACACCGACGGTCCCAAGCGTTGGTGACTGGATGAATATTAATAACTAAGTTAAAAAATGCAATCCAATTCTTATGATACTTTCTCATGCAATTAAGACGAAGGGAAGAAGAAACTACCTCATTGAGGTTTCCAAGATGCCCTATCCGGAACACCTTTCCAGCTACTTTGTTCAGGCCCAAGCCTAAGCTCAAGTTGTATCTCTTCCAAGCCCTCCTAACAATTTCTGAACTGTCAATGTAGGGAGGAACAACCACTGCTGTGACAGTATCACTGAACCACTCCTCCTTCTGAGTGCAATTCTTCAAGCCCCATGCCTCAACAGCAAGTCTACAACTCAGATAGCAAACATGTCATCCACCCTTTGCATTTACGAGCAAAATGTCCACAAGAAATATTAATCTGGCCAAACTTATAGTAGTAAGAATGGAAAAAGGAAGGGGGTTATTATGAAGAATGACCTTGTTGCTTTCCCCAAGCGACCATGCCTTCGGATCACATTGTCCAGCCCTTCCTCAAATATGAGATCTAGAGCAGCTCTAAGCCCATAAAGAAGTTGGATGGAGGGAGTGTAAGGCCAGTAAGTTCCTAGTTTGTAGAACTTAAGGTAGTCATTCCAGTCAAAGAATACTTTCACCGATTTGGCAGTCTTAGAGGCCTCCAGTGCTTTCGGGCTAGCACAGACAATGCCCATTCCAGTGGGCATAGAAAGGGCCTTCTGAGATCCTGTCAGTGAAACGTCAATTCCCCATTCATCCATTCGGAAATCAAGGGCGCATATTGATGACACTCCATCCACTAGGAGCAAAGCAGGGTGCCTGTAATCATCTGTACAAGGAAATAAAATGTCAATGCAAATTGTTTAATAGAGCCCCAGAAATATGCACAAAGGATGTGCAGCTCGATTGAATTCCAGAAGCTGATATATTACTGCTAGTCCGATGACTGAGAATCCTATGTATATAACATTGACACAAGGAAACAAGAATAAAACAAGTAAACTTATGACTAGAAACTCCTTTAGAAATGAAAATAAACATGATGATGGAAGGTATCATTGTTCATGCAGTATCTTTGGCTGGATGGCATGTCCTCTGGGGAAGGTGGCATAGAATAGGCCAAGGATTGGGAAGATGGCCACAACTTGATGGTTCATGGACTCATTTTAGAATGGGTGTCTGCAAAAGCCTGAACTGGAACCCGAACCAGATCCATCTGGAGACAGTTCTGGGATCCAGTTCTTGAACTTTGCCTAGAACTAATACGAAATAACAAGAGTGGGATGAGTTCATTGTGAGACAAGTAGTTTACTATGATTCTATGAATGAACATCTAACCTAATACTGAAAGGAAAGCACCCGAAATTTTCTCATTCTCTTAATACTAGTAGTGTCAGTCTCTGTGATCTTCTGTTTGGCGGGACATTATACATACATATGTTTTGATTCTTGGGCATACACCATTATTTCTTGTTCTTGTTGAAATTTGTTGCTACCATGGTGGAACTAATTCTTGCCTGTCACAAAATCTCTTAGCTGTCATGTGCTGAAGTTATGAAATGGTTCTTGAGTGTTCCTCTACCAAATTAAAATTCCTATTTCCGTTTGCCATTTACATAACGGAACTTTTAATCCACTTGGGAGGCGCACAAGCTCCTACAAGAATGGAGGGATGCCTACATGAGTAAATAATTCATGACCGGTGACGCATTATTCCATCTCTGCTATGCATGCCTTATATTAATTGTCAACAGTAAGATATAAAGAACAAGAATTTATTTTGTTTGATGGAAAATGGCAGAGATATCATCTACAGAATCATACAACAAATTCAAATCAACTGTCATCAGCATAGTCCAATGCAGTAAACACTTCCGAGGCATCAATCGAAATTAATCCCAATTTGCATGTTTGGTGAAATAAAATTACTGTGCACACCTAGAAGTTTCCTAACAGCAGCCAAATCATTGGTAACTCCTGTTGCTGTTTCATTGTGAACGATGCAAATTGCTCTGATAGTATGTGACTTGTCTTCTGCTAGCTTATCAGCCAGAACATCAAGATTGGCACCCTGTCCCCAATCACTTTCTATGACATCAACATTAAACTTGAGGCGCTGCTGCTGATCAATCCAGAGAAGACTGAACTGCCCAATCAGGAAAGATACAATTCGATCCCCTGGTGACAGTGTGTTTGTGAGTGCACTTTCCCATGCTCCAGTACCTGGATATCAAGATTATGCAAAACAGAGTTAGTAACCAAGGTACTTGACATTGAAAGGAAAATGAGATGATGACCACAGTATCTGCAACACCATTCTGTTACAGAAAATAGGAGGCTCCAAGAAAATGAGAAATTGAAATTTTCTGAGCAAATGATTGATATGGAATAAGATTATAAGCAATATTAACGCAGCAACACCAACAGCGAGGTTAACACAAGATCATTCCAAAGTTAGACCAAAGGAGCCAGGAAAATAGAGTAGCTCTAAGATGTAGTAGTATGTCAACCCAATCACAAGAAAAGGGAGAAGGGTAACTAAAACCTCAGGATGTCACAGCAGCATCCCATCAATGGCATATAATCCCCAAATTGCTCTCTCATGTTGTTTCTGCACAAACCTTCCCACTGAATCCCATTCAGACAATATTACTTACACAAGACAGTATTTAGTGCCAAGCTATGTTCATGACCAAAAATTTGTGCTATCCCATGTGTGCATTCACCCAAGAGATCTAAAAAATTTTCCATGGAATGTTGCCACACACAGTATTTTCTAACAGAGATAGGTATACCAACAGACAGATTAAACAGAGACATAGAAGCGATTAGGGTTGCTTTAGTTTTCATGAAATCTAGACGAATCAGAGAGAGGATTACACAAATCAGAAGGAAAACTTCCCCATAGAACCTTATTCGGCCAAACAACAAACATGCCTATCAAATGCCACAAGAAATAGTTATGAATATAAATTCACAGTACCTGTGGTGGGGATCAGGAACGGGGTTCCACTTGTTGTCTTGAAGATCTTCTTGATGTCCTCAAGAAGGACCTTGGTCAGGGCAGGCACGGCAGGGGAGCGGTAGTCCTCATTGTTCCTGTTCATGGCCCGTATAACAGGGTCCGGGATGTTCACCGGCCCCGGCACGAACAGGTGGTTCCTCCCTGGTGCATACACGTAGTCCATCTTTCGCCTTCACGCAAACACAAAGCAAAAAAGAAGAAGAAAGATGAGTAATTAACATCCAGGGAAGGAATTGAGGTCATGCATGCAGAAGAATGAGAAACGAATCAAACCCCAGATGCACTTAAAAACTTCCTAGAGGAAGAACCTAGCTAGAAGTTCTCCCACATCAAACTGCAGGTATGGCCACTTGTTTTGTCATGCATGAAAGCGGTACAAAAGGAACACTTGCTTCTTCCCGCACCAATCCACATGCAGGTATCGCAGACGACAAGTGGAACCAGGACTGGGAGTCCCGGCTGGAACTGAGGTAAGGATTAGATGGTGGTGGCAGGAATCGTTGTAAGCATTGTCCAGAAAGAAAAGGACCATAAATATCCATGAAAACATGGTTGTGGATAGTATAAATCATAGTAAATTGCCAAAAAAAGGGGTATATAAATCATGTCATAGTCTTACAGCCGCTCAAAGAAGATATATTACTATGTATTATAAGCACAAGCATACGAAGAAATCATCTAGAGAAACATCTATACTATATTACCAAATCGGAGTTCTCTACTACCAAATGACAAGCAGGAAACTCTGTTCTCTCTTCTCTTTTTTTCATCATTTTTTTGGGGTCTGAAACTAGCACTCAACATCCGTACATCACAGGAGAACTCTACTAGTTCACAATAAACGAGAGTACCAGCCCGGAGCAGCTCAAAAGTATTTCTCTAAAGATTTGTCTGCTCTTCTTCTTCTTCTTACTCGTCAGTTTCAATGAACCAAGACCGAAGAATAAACTTAGCAGATGGAATACTGTAAAATTAGAATCTTATTTTAGCCCAAAAGAGAGTTAGAATCTTATGATACTCTACGTTAAATTGAACGGTTAACTTCAGTTCAACAAATGGATAACGGGGTTTAGGAAGAGACAAGGAATGAACGAATATTGGCGGGGAGTGCCTTCCATTTGCTGTGTGCTCTGTTATTATTCTTTCTCCTCGAGAATGGAAAACAAGAGAGAGAGAGAGAGAGAGAGACCTGTGGTCCTACAGAATGAAGAGTACATGTATACGTCTTCCAACAGCTATGCAGAAGAGAGACAGAGACAGAGAGATACAAAGAGAGACCTCTGGTTCTATGTAATGAACAATACAAGTATACATCCTCCCACAGACAACTATGCAGCAGAGAGAGAGAGAGACCTGTTGTGCTGTGAGATGAAGAACTACGAAGAAGCTGGCGAGTCGTGTGCGCTCCTCTACTCCTGCTGTTAATCTCTTTCTCTCTTTCTGCTCCCACCCAAAAGAAAGAAGAAAAAAAAAATCAAAGAGTGTGCACTGAGTATTTCTCAACCCCAAGATTGGAGGGAGAGGATGAGGAACCAGTGACCCCCACGAGACGTGGGAGAGCGGGGATTTAAAGGGCCGTGCATGACCGCGAGTGTTTTGGTGCCGGCCCTACTCGGAACCCAACGTGGCAGATAAGAGCCCGGGGAACCTCCCGAATCTGCGGCCGAGGAAGGAGAGGTGTCTGCATCGTCAGCGGCCTGTTACAGAAACCCAACGGTGTGCCTAATGCTTCTGGAGGATGATGTCCTCACTACCATCTCTGTGTGTCTGTGTGTCTGTGTGTGTGTGTGGAGAGCAGGAGAGGTGAGCTCTGGAACGTGGATCACAGGTAAGCAGTGACTTAGTGTAACCAGTGGTCTTTGTAATCCCAATCGAACGCTAGGACAGGGTGGGTGGCTCGTGGCCCCTTGCAGGAACAGATGAGGATAACAAAGTCCTCCTCGCCCACACACACCACCGCCTGTCCTCCCCCATCTTACCACCTTGGCCGGTCTCCTACGCCTCCCCCTCTCTCTCTCTCTCTCTCTCTCTCTCTCTCTCTCTCGCCAATGCACTTGTGGATTTGATCAGTACGTGGAGGTGACAAATATTTTACTTGCATATATCCCACAAGTACTCGATCCCAACACCCACCTCTCATAAGGATTCCAACTTGAGCTTTTTCGATTGTTTAAGATGAGAGATTTAAGTGGACAAATTTGGAGAATACATATCTATCTAGATAGATTTTTCTCCTTAATTAAAATAAAGGCTGCCGAGATTTTGTCGTCTGTGGGTGGGGCCTTCAAATTGAGATTACTCAAAACTATACGTACATGAATATAGTTTAACATAAAGAAAAATGCGCATGCAGAGTATATAATGAAAGGACTATTACCAAGAAAAAGGCTATCCATCCATCTATATATCTACATATTATAAGATTCTCTCTGTGTAAAAAAAAATCTCAGGACGGTAGATTTGATATGTTGAAGAAACCTTCATCTTCAAAAATAAATAAATAAATAGAACAAAAAAGAAGAGGTATATGGATGGGTTCAGAACATGATCAGAGCGTTCCATTGCGCGCAGCATGGAATTAAACAGGCTGGGTACGTACCTAATTCCACAGTTCATGCGAACAGCCGCATGAAGCATAGAGGTCAAACTTCCAATTAAGAACACCTCCTAATTTCTAGCAGCTGGAAACAGCTGAACCCAACGAAACTCCTGATTACTCCACAACAAGTAAAACTCACAATTAGAAAACTATATTTCAATGCATAAAAAGATAGGAGAAAAAAATCTATGAAGGATCGATAGAAGGAAACCAGACACGTACATTGCACCTTGTCAGATATAAAACCAGACACGTACACTCCACAATATATATATATATATATATATATATATAATATATATATATATATATCTGACTAGATTAGGCTTAATTTGGAACACCACCAATTGTCTTATCCTATGCCTACATATCTCTGCCTTGTGGAGGATTGCTTTCAACTTCTACGCTGATCCACATAGCTCCAAGTATTTTCTCTTGTCAAGTAAAAAGAAAGGGTGCAGTAATGATTTAAGATCTTTGCACAGAAGTATCATCTCCTAGTAAAAACATGCTTGGCAAAACATTTGGTTAGATTTTAACATGAGATTGATTGGGTGAAAGTAGTTATATCTGGCCGCTTCAAGAGTTTATAGTAGCTAATTAAAATTGTTCTTAACATCATATTCTTTCTCAAATTGAGAAGAGTAATGTTATGCTCCCGGTAAATCGGGAGCAAAACATTAAGTGGAAGGTTCGCACCCCTCTCCTATTGGGCCATGTGGAGGGGTGCACACCAAAATATATTTAATGCACCTCTATTTTTTACTTAAAAAAATATATATATATATTATATAATATATATAAATGGTGATTTAGTGTACACAAATATCACAACAGTGAACACAAAATAATGTAAATTATATTTGTGTGTATTATTATGTTATTTGTGTGTACTAAATTATTATTTATGTGTTTTATATTATTTATTATACTTTTTTAAGTAAAAAAAAAGATAGATGTGCATTAAATATATTTTGAGATACGTTCTTCCACATGACCCAATGAAGGAGGGGTGCAGACCTACCATGGAATGTTTTGCTCCTACTATGGGGAATATAGTATTACTCATTTAAGAAACCCCAATGTGAAGTTTCTTGAGTCCAGTGCCATTCCAAAAGAACTTATTGAAACAGATAGAAACCTAAAAAATTGCGAAGGATTGCATGCTTTACCAGATACGCACCTCACTCATGTTTGGCATATCTTTCCAAGTGGCAAGAAGTTGTTTGGACTATGTTAAGCATTCGATTTTTGTACACGTCAAAGCTTTCCTAGTCGCTTACGATTATCCTAGTCTAAGAATACTTATCTGGAACTTTTTGGTTACACATCACCAAATAGCACGTAAGATAGAAAACTTCCAACCCAAATCCACATTTAGCATGTAAACATTGAGTTGGAAGTTTTTATGACTAAGCGTCGGCGGTCATACTGAACCTTTTTCTCAGCAACGTCTATAATTGTTTTCCAATCTAATAAAATGTTCTAGTTCATAGTTTTTTTTAACTAAAATAAGAATTGTTTTCCTCCACTCCTTGGCAGGCATATAACAAATGATGAGCTGAACTTGACCTCCCATGAGTAGGCCTGTCAATGGATCGGATCCCGGTCGGATCCTTGGTGATCCAAATCCGAATCCGAAGATATGATTTATCTGGATCTGCCCCGAATCTGAAATGTGGACAAATGTTGGATCCTGATTCGGATCGGATATGGATTTGTCACCATCTCTGTGCTCCCCGCTCTCTTCATGTGTGTGCATGTTCACCCTGTTCGTGGGGGGCATCGCCTTGCAGAGAGGTTGGCAGGCAACTGTCCTACTTGCACGTTACCCAGCCACGGTACACGGCATACAAGCAGACGGAGGAGGGGCAGCATGGCAATCAGGAGAAGGGGAAGCTCCCCCATGTTTTCAGAAGCTCGCCGATGCCATTATAAGGGCTTCCGCCTGTAGAGCATCTCGTAAAGCACGACCCCGAGGCTCCACCAGTCCATTGTGAAGTCGTAGCCGCTCCAGTGGATGACCTCTGGCGCCATGTACTCCTCTGTCCCCACTCTCCATGAACGAGTTGGGCTTCCCGGTGTGCTCCCCGAAACCCGAGGCGGCACTTCCGAAGTCGGAGGAGGAGGACAACAACGAAGCAGAAACCGTGTCAATGATGGTGTCTCAGTGCAGAAACTGCAAGAAAATGAGAGAACAAGAGATAGACGCACACTGGATGACCTCATCGGACAACATCTTCTCTGTCTGTCGCCGCCTCAACACACCCGGATCCCCCCTGGGGCACCGCTTCATAGCGAACCCGATAACTTTCTCCATCGAGACAAAACCACGGAGCTCCGAGAGGAGGGGGTGTCGAAGGGTGCCCAAGACATCACACTCGAACCAGATCCAGCGGTACGCATCCTCGGTGTCGCCGGCCCCGTGGGCCTTCTTCTCAGTAGCTCTCGATGCCTTCAAACACGAAGCGCAAGAGCTCATCCGTCATCAACTTGTGCAGCAACCTGAGTAGGAGATTGTGCAGAGCAGCAACGTCTCCATGGCCGAGGACATCAAGGTGCTCTTTGACAGAACCTTCGAGCGAACGGTTGCTGGGAGGCCTTCGAGCGGATAGTCGCCGTCAACATGTGGGGCACCTTCCTATGCTATCGAGAGGTCGCAAACTGGCTGGCCCCCAGTGATGGGGGGAGGGTGGTCACGATGTCGTCCTCGACAACGATGGCGCTAGCCGCTAGGTATGGGGTATGGGGTGTCGAAGGCGGTGACAACAATGCTGGCTATCTCCGGATCGGGGCATCCCGCAATGAGAACCCGCGATTGAGGATTTTGAAGCAAGGAGAAGTGCCTCAAAATCTAAAAAATGGTTTTTTCGGATCAGAACATATGACCCGAATTCGATTTTAGTCTCTGGATCTATATCAGACCTTCGGATCTAACAGATCGATTGACACCCTACCCATGAGTTTCTTTTTAATGGGTAATGGACCTAGCATGAGCTTCTCCAAAGTCTTCACATTGAAATACATAAACTATTATGAGAAATCCAGGGCAGATAAACGGATTGAGGCCGACCAATTACTATATCTGCCGTCCTCCTTACTCATCAGACAACTCCTAGTTCTTTTGATGCTACAATTTTATCTTTACGTGTCACAGGTTTGTATTTTCCGAGTGCTACACTTTCCATATAGAAGATGCATATTAGATGGCATGGCAACGTATATATGCAATATATTGTGGAAATGGAAAATTTAATTTCCTAAATCTTTTAAAGATTAAAAATATATTTATCATGTTGCTCTTTTTCATGGATGCGTATTGCTAATCCAAGTCCCGCTGATCGCTACACGAGCGACGATGGCGTGAGATGAATCAGCAATTCGCATAGCGCGGGCATGCCAGTCACCGAGGTGACAACAGATGGTTTGCCTCCGAGCCGGAGGGCTTTGGGTCTATTGTGCGCGCCGTTTGACTTCGTCAAACGAAAGTGAAGTGTCGGGTTCTGGACCAAAATCTCGTCGTTGCCTAGACGCAACGACGTTAATTACATCCCTCTGAGAGGGAAAACCCTTGATTAATCGCCAGATTTAGAAAGCCTCATGACCTGAAGCGGAGACATCCGATAGAGGTGCGAAACGTAATTTAAATTAGAGCTAAGGCACTATTAAGCGAAACGAACGCCTATTCAGACTCATTTGATCTCTTACTTGGTCGACTACCGAATCTCTTTGCCTATTGACTCATTACTTCTTTTATCATGAGAAGTTCAATTTAGTCCATTGGGTTCATTTGAGAAAGACAGATTGAGGAACGGTCTATTGGATCATTTGTTAAAAGTAATTTCGATTTGGCATTTTGTTGAAAACCATTTCGATTTGATCCCCTTTTTTTTGTTGTAAAACATGAGATGATCTTTTGTTTCTTTAGAGAAAATTCAATTTGATCTTTTGTTGAAAACAATTTCAATTCGAGTCTTTTATCCTGTTGTAAAATATGAGGTTGATCTTTTGTTTCTTTAGAGAAAATCAATTTGGTCTTTTGTCTTTTGACCTCTTAAAAAAAAAGGGTTCAATTTGATCTTATGTTTCTTTCTTTGAGACATTTGAACATGGGGTGGTTGATTTGCCTTTTGTTTCTTTTATCATGGAAAGAAAGTTTTCAATTTGTTATTTGGTTCTTTTTGAAACATTTAAAAGAAGTTCCGCTCACGATTCGGCGCAGCTGGGCCGTTTAGTAGTCACTTGGCAACCGGGGCACACTCGATACGGCGCAGCTCAGGGACGGCCCTGATTCGGCGCGGCAGACAACAGAAAAAACCGAATCGGCGCAACCCCACTGAAGTGATAGACTTCAATGAATCGGTGCTCGTTTGCAACGTTGCCGACTCAATGGAAGCTAATGACCTCTTTTGGGATTTTTGCGCCAACTAAACCCTCGCGGGGAAAATTCGGCAGCATTTCCCCTTATCGTGGTCGATAAGGAGAAAGCGCGGTACTCATCCACCACAAATGGAGATGGCACCAAAAAGAGAGTATACATCGTAGACCGACATAACTCCAATGGCACATGACCCCGATCCCTCAGGCACGCCTACGGAGATTCGAGCGACATCATGACCAAGCAATCCCACGGGACAGATGAACAACATGTAAACCCACCGTCCGGACATAGACATTATACTGTCCAACCCGGGGGTGTGGATGGGTCTTATATTGAGTTATTTGACTATTGATTGACTTATATCACATTGAGCAGTGGTTTTGCTCATGTAACCTCAGCCATCATGATAACCACAGGATGCCGAATCGGCGCAGCCCTTCCTGGTCCTGCAAGACTACCAAGACCAGTACCGGCCGAATCGGCGCGGGTAGCTACCTGCACAACAGGTGACAGCCGCCTCTCTCCTGGAGCACCCTTGCTCATGGCAGGGATGATCCTTGAACTTGAGACGATTTGAAGCCTATTGTTTGATGAACTAAATAAGAGGCATTGGCATTGTTTGCCCAACCCCTTTGCTAGCAAAAATGGGCATGCATTGACCGAAATAAGACTTTCATGGGGACTGTTTGATATCGATTAAATGCACATCGAAAGGGGGCTGAAGAAGCAGTGGAGGGGATTATCTATTGAGAGGGCGAACAATGGCCCATTGGGCTCTTAATGGGTCTCTTGGAGATGATGCCTAGACAAGAAGGCATGAGCATTATTTGCTCAGCCCCATGCCTAGCACAAAGGACAAGCATCGACCCAAAGGAGGACTCTTGGAGGGCGGTTTTGACAGTAATGAAACAGTCTTATACAGGGCCAAAACAGCAAGAAACATGGCTTATTGAGGAGAGAAGTTTAGCATGCTATGCATGCATTGAATGGGAGAAGAGGTCCCATACCCCCATGGCCTCATTTATTGAGGTATGGGAGGCATGGAAAAGTCTCATTGGAGGGGTGTTAAAGGGGAGGGAGACATCCCTCTATGAAGAGGAAACCCCCATCCCGTGACCTCCTTTTGCAAAGAAAGAAAAATTAAAACCAAGATAAGATGGGGGAGAACATGCATTAAATGCTATGCAAATGATCCATCACATCATGGAAAGGTAGAAAAGCATATAAAATGGTATTCTCTTGTTGAAGGAGTAAAGAAGATAAAAAAAACTCCAAAGAAAACAAAGGGGGAAGACCCCAACGTGGGCACCTCCTCACTCTCCTCTCTTGATGGGACAAGACAAGGGGGGACAATAGATAACAAAAGGAGTACTCCCTCTCTCCCCCTTTCTCACCTCACCTTCCTCTTCTCCCTTTTTCTTCTTGCAGATGGCCTCACGGGTGGAGAACTTTGAGCAGAAACGTAGGAGCTCTCTTGCTGGTTCCTTGCTCTCCTCCTTCCCCTTGGTGAAAACCGAGAGCCCCTTTTTTTTTTGCCCCTTCACGTAACCCCCACTTGGCTGCCCTCTTCCCCAAGTCTTCTAGAAGAGAGGCTTTGCCAAAACCAGCCCCCACCAGTCTCTGGCGCAGCAAGGTGGCAAGCCACCTTTTTGCCAAAAAAGGGACCCCTCTTTGGGAGGAGTTGCAAAAGCTTATTCTCACCTCCCACTTTATAGGGGTGGATAAGCCTATTTTCACATGGGCCTTTGAGGTCTTTTGAATGGGCTTTTGTCCCCCTTTTTGCACAGCCCATGAAGGGCTTGGATCGGTAGAGGATAATGGCCGGCGGTATGGGGCCCAACAACCGATTTGGGGTGTCCATATATATTATATATATATATATATATATATATATATATATATATAATATATATATATACAAACGGCAGTTATACGCCTACATGCTACATGATGAGCCAGGCGTACTGAACATGCATTGTACTCGAATACGTATAAAATGGCTATTTAATACGGCCCATTTAGGCCCAAACGTTAAAGGAGCCCATTTTAGTGCTGAGACGTATGGACCACAGTTAGGTCATGTTTGATAACACTTATTTAAAATGTCTAAATTTAATTTCACATCTATTCTCTAAATCTGAAATTTAAAAAGAATTTAATATATGTAAGATTAAGTTAAGAGGTGTTTGATAACTGACTTAAATAATATTTGAAGTGTAATATAATTGGTTAAGATGCTACACTAATATTGAGTAGGTCTTGGGTTCAAAACCCAAAATTGTCAAAAAAAAAAAAATTTAAAATTGAGTCACCAGAGCTGGCCGACGATTGCCGTTCGCTAGAATTCAGCTCCGGCGCAGCCGACTGGCGGCAAACATCATCAAAATCCAGCGCTTAGCTTAAAAATTAAGTAGTTTTTATACTTAAGTGATTAATTAAGATGTAATTTCAGATATTTTATCAAATAATTTAAAATCTTAAAAATAAGTATTTCAGACTTTAGACTTTGAATAAGTGTTATCAAACAAGCCAGTACATAGTTGAAATGGGTATCTGAAGCACTTTTCACACGGACTTTTTTCATAGATCTTTTTGGCCCAGCGTTGAACGGCCCAATCTCTTTTAATTCCAAGCCCACTAGTTTCCCTTGCTCTGTACCTATCATGTCCGTACATTACCCAACGCTTTTTCCTTCAAGTGCAGATCTTCTAAGTGTAAAGGAGGAGGGGACTCCAGCAGTCACCAATGAGAGGGTACCAAATGTCCCAAGTCCCTTTTCCAAAACACCTTTTTACCTGTAAATCGGTTCTCCGAGTGTAAAATACACTCGTAAACAATATGATATAATTATACGCACCAAAATACAACTATAAAATATTTGAAATATAAATATTAAAATATAACTATAAACACTTGAATACAACTATAATATCAAAATACATCCGTAAACATAATGTTGTATTCAAGTATTTATGGTTGTATTTTAGTGTTTATATTTCAAATATTTTATAGTTGTATTTTGGTGCGTATAATTATATCATAGTGTTTATGGGGTATTTTAATCTAGAGAACCGATTTTCAGGTAAAAAAGTGTTTTGAAAAAGAGACTTAATTAAGACACTTGGGCACCCTTTCATCAGTGACTGCTAGAGTCCTCTCTCCTTTACATTAAAGAATCTGCACTCTTTTCCTTCTGAGAAAGACTTTGTGTACTTTTCAAAGTGCAAAAATGCCATGTCATCTTGCACTTCTCCCCTCCCATTGTGAAAAAGAGGAGAGAGATCCATGTGGCACCTTGATTCCCACTAATAGGAGGGGGGAAGTGCAATATGACATAGTATTTTTGCACTTTGAGAAGTGCACAAAGTCTTTCTCTTTCCTTCTCGTGTGTCTGGTACGAGACTGTTGTAAAAATTAGAGGCCTCCCTCATCTTATTTTATTATTATTGTGTTTGAACGACAGATAACATAACACAATGATACACTAACTTGCGCAGTGTTTAACAGACTCAAGTTCAACTCTTATGTCCTACTCAACATTTCTTTTTTCTCCTGAAATTAACAAACTCGGGTCTCAGATTGTATGGTAGTAAAAGATATGTACTTGCACTAGTATTTTAGTAAAAATAAGTTATGTACAAAACAATAATGTAAAATAAATATAATTATCCAATACTAATTATCAAGTAGAAATGAAATAGTTTTTTTAAGGAAATTGATAATTTAATCTAGGATCCTTTGCAACACTAGTTGACGACGACTATTCATTAATTTCTTAAGAGGAAATCTTTTATCCGTCCATAATGCCCAGGTACAAATAGGGTGGGCCGTAGTCACTTTAGTGATTGCAGGATTCACCTCTTTGTACTTGAGTGGATGGTAAAATTTTATTTCATTTCATAGATATCGCCTCCTTCTTTTTGGATTCTAACTTAGCATTTATGCCACTTGGCCCCACCTCAATTGTGAAGTCTTTGAGTTTCATAAATGTTATGCTTATTAGTTTATTTTTTCTCTACAATTTATAATAAAAGGTAAATTAAAATAGTCTCTGATGGTACTATAAGAGGTCTATAAAAAATAATATTTATTATATAAAAAGTATAATTTTATTAAAAAATAAAAAAATCAAATATTTAATAAAAACTCCTAATTAATTTATCTTATTAAATAAATACTGACCGGCCTTTTAGATGCCCGATAGGCGCCCCAAGGCGGACGCCTTGGATCGTTTGGGCGCCTTGGTTGCCCACCGGACTCGGATAACCAATAAGGCCCACTCGAACCAACCCAAGTCTGGATCCAACTTAAAACCCCCGTTCTCCACCCCCGATGGCTCCTCCCCGGCCGCCGCGACCGTCTCCCCTTCCCAGCGCTCCTTCCCCATCGCCCACGCCACCACTGCGCAGCCTACCCGCCGCGAGCCCTCCCAAGCGCCGCGGCGACCTCCCCCCCCCCCATTTCCCCTTCCCACGTCCTTTTCCCCCATCGCACACACTGCCACCGCTGCCGCCTACCCGCTTCTGGAACCGGCGCCGGCCAGCACAGAGTTGGACTACGCAGTCAGCCCCAGCCCCGCCAGTCGAAGTTCCATCGGCTGAACCAGAAGCAGCCGACGATCAGGGACGGCCCAGCACGTCCATCGTCCTCGCACCGCGAGCACTTGCGTCATTCTATCGTACCTCGCCGCGTGAACCTCCCAAGACGCTCTGCTCGTGGCCTTCGCAGTTCTATCCCTCCAGCCTACCAACAGCGCAGGGCTACTTCAAATTGGGTGGTACGTGCTTCTCCACAGGCTCTCATTCTCTGTGCGTTATTGCCATTGGGGTTCAACACGCCTTTAGCCTTACCATTTCATTCATATACATTGTTACATCTGAGTTCCAAATTGAATCCATAGCCTTGTTACCTTGCTCCTGTACTCACAAGTCTTGAATGGGATAGTTGAGGAAGACCCTAGTTGATGGTGCTATTCATCGCCGATCCCCTGTTGTTTTGGTTTTGCATCGTTCCATGC
Organism: Colocasia esculenta; assembly: GCA_014218235.1. Lineage (NCBI taxonomy): Eukaryota > Viridiplantae > Streptophyta > Magnoliopsida > Alismatales > Araceae > Colocasia > Colocasia esculenta. The sequence continues at coordinate 12,042,375 of CM024763.1, forward strand.
TTGCCACCGTGCTGATTTTCTAGTTTTAGCTTCCTGCATAATCACAGCTGAATTAGTGTGGGCTTGAACATTCAAGTTGCTGAGATTTGAGTTCATAAAATAAAAATAAAACAGAAAATAATCTGCATTTAGATAAATACACAGCACGTGTTACATCAATCAGGTTCACCAGTGACTTGATTAATTTGTACGTAACTGATTATATGCAATGCAGACCATTCTTCTCCAACTTAAGTTGTCCGAATCTGAGCCAGACAGTTGAGGTGGAAATGGGAACGAACCAGAAGTCAGATGGGGTTTTTAAGGATCTGGTGGAGAAAAGTCGGTTTTGAATCACTGTTTAGTTGCTAAAATTCAGATTTTTTTTTAATGGAAGATAGCCATTGGAAGATTACCGACTGCTGACAAGATAAAAGTAATTTTCACTATTGGCAGTACTTTCTGTGTCTTCTGTGGTATGTTTGAAGAAGATATGGACCACTTATTCTGTGCTTATGGAATCACTAGGGTATTAATGTCAAACGCTTCTCGAGTGTGTCGGAATTACAGGTGTAGTACCCTTACTCATACAAGATCTGTTGACCTGGTGGACGGCTATTAAACCTTCCCATGCAGCGAAGGAGGAATGGGATATCATTTTAGCAGCACTGCTCTGGGCTCACAAATGAAAGAAGACTGTCAAATGTCTACAATTCTGCATTTAGTATTCTACGGAGAGCCGTGAATTGGACTATTCAATGGCATTTATCCCTTGGAAAGCGCAAGACTGAATTACTTAAGATACTGACTGTTTGAAGAATTATTGTGTTAACCACCCATCTTACATTCTTAGTATGGTGGATGAGGGATGTGCTTTTCTTTTGCTTTGGCTTTTGTTTCTTGGTTTGGTTTCTTGGTTTTTCTGCTTTTGTACTGTCCTGGTGTTACCTGATGCTAAGTCTTGTTTTCTTCCTTATTATTAATGAATCGTAACCTTGGGTTGCCTTCCACAAAATAAAAAAATCCTTACACTTTAAGCCTTTCAAATGAAATACCAACTGTTTGTGTATCTGTATCGCTTGCTGTCTCAAGTTTTTGTCTATGTTCATGGCATTGCAATTGCAATTGCATTGTTTTTCTATCTTGACATTCAAATCTCTTGGTGTATCTCTCTCCATCCTTGTGAATGTTGTTACTTTCTAATCATAAGTTGTGCCTGTCCAACTTCTCTGCAGTTATGCAGTTGGCATCACTATACTTTGGTGCGAGAAAGCCCTTTTGATCTTCCGAATTGCAACTGGTGATCTCATAGGTGGCTGTGCTTGCAAATCTGACCATTTTCTTCACGTATATTTGCTGTTTTGACACGAACTATGAGAATCTCTGTCATTCTGAGGCATGCATGTGACCGTGCCACTTATCCTAGCAGATCTGTGACAACCACCCTTCAGTGCCGGCACTTTTATGCAGATTTTGTTCCGCGAGATCCAAAGTCCAAGCCAAAGAGGTACAAATATCCTGAAGTTTATGACCCATATGGCCCTCGACCACCTCCATCTGATAAGATTGCTCAGCTTGCCGATCGCATAGCGGCACTCCCTCCTGAAGAGCTCAGACAGATCGGCCCTTCACTTCGAGAAAGGTTGAAGCATCCCAAGTTGCAACCCATCTCCACAGATGGTCTTGATTTGGGGCCCCAAAGCGGGGGACCTGCAGCTAAGGTTGAGGAGAAGAAAGCAGAAAAAACAGCATTTGACGTGAAATTGGAGAAGTTTGATGCTGCAGCTAAGATCAAAGTGATTAAGGAGGTTCGGGCATTTACAAATCTTGGGCTGAAGGAGGCAAAAGATCTCGTTGAGAAGACACCTGTTCTACTGAAGCAAGGGGTAACAAAGGAGGCGGCTAACGACATAATAGAGAAGATAAAGGCTGCTGTGGTGTTGCTATGATGGAGTAGCGCTTTCACTCTGCTGGTGGTGTTGCTGTCATGGAGTAACGCTTTCACTTCTAAGGTTCTTTCTCATGCATTTTGATGTAAAACAATAAATTATAGATACCGCAGGTAGCTTTTGTCAGTGTCCTTTGAAGGAAGTTTGTCAATTTTTCTAAAGAGAAGACAGCCCAATGAGCCCATTTCTTAGCATTTTATGGTTTTTCCCTTGCAGTTTGCATCTTTTGGCATAAAACTAGTTATGAAATGAGCTGTTTGGTCCATCAACAAATTTGGGTTCTGTGTCACTGATCATCAAGGGATAGGATATAACCAAGTGTGCCCAGGAATGCTTTTTGTCATAATTTGCAGTACAAATTGAACTCACCATGGGGTTGAACCAAGATTAAGGGTGACCATCTCTACTCTGTTCGTGGTTAGAATAAGTGGCAACATAATCCTTCTCGCAAGAAAGTGACTTCCGCAAGTTGTTATCAGCTGTTGCCATTCTTTCTTATTGATTGCACTGCAAGTAGGTTTACAATCTGATCTTGACAAATTACATTATTTTTGCCTCATGCCATCCTTTTTTATTACATTTAGTAAGACTCATACAATCTAAATGATAAGAGGATCATTTGAAGAACTCTTTTAATGTGGTTTTTATGCAAGTGATGCATCGAGTTAAAAAAAAAAAAAAAAAAACTCTTCTCATGATGGTGTGACATGGTCGTATGATGGCAGTTCTCTCTTATTTTTAAGTCCCTATTAATTATGTAAGCTCTTCTAAAACTATGTAAATTCCTTCTTCTATAATTATGTAAATCAAAAACTTAAAGATAAGGATTGATTGGTAATCTCCCTGTAAATCAAATGTGAAGGAGATTTGAACCGCTGTACATAAAAGAATCTACCAACTTTGTCACCCAATGTACATTAAGGACCCTTTTGTTTTTTTGACAATTTACATGAAGGACTTTACTAGCTTGGAACGGGACACCATTCTATATCGAGTTCTCGGAATCGGCTTGGTAAGTTGGGGTACCAAATTGCGTGATATTTGTTAATTAAAAAATATTTACAACCCATCTTAGATGACATGTAATTATCCATGGGATTGTAAGGGCACAAATCAATTTATGTACTAGGCGCAGAGAAAGAACATTCAAATTAGCAAGAAAAATATCTACTACTCGTCCTGAATATATAAGGAATTGTAAAGACACAAATCAATTTATTTACTAGGCATTTTTTTAACAAGAGAAATATTTACCACTTATCATCTTAGGCACGGAAGTAATTTTTAAAAAATAGATTTTTGGACAAAACGGATTTCTTGAACTATCTGACTTGTCAGAGCTTTCTCTTGCAATTTTCATGCCCTTCGCACCTCGTTTGAGACACGCAACACCCGATCTCATGAATTTTCATAATTACCCTTCCCTTCCCTTCCCCCACCCCTCCAACACCAGTCAAATGGTAGGGATAGTTTTGAGATTTTCTTTCTGAATCAGTGAACCCCCCCCCCCCCCGAAGCGAACTCTTTCCCGCTTTTTGCAATAAAGAGAGAGATAAAATGTTGTGTCTATCTCTCTCCACAGATGGATTGTAGCTCTGCACAAAATCATGTACAAGGGCAATCATGTTTGGAACTGAGGTTGGATTTGTCAGAGCTTTTTCATCTCAAAATCTCCCCAACCGCACTCCCAAACAGTGCCTTAGATAGATAGCAAAAACATCCCGTGCGTGATGGGATTGCCCACGCAAAGGTCTGCGGGTCTCACCATTTGGGGAAGAGTCTAGATCCTCTCAAGACATGGGAGAACTGGACTCCATAAATCACTAGTGGAGTGAGGGGATTTGGGTGGAGTCGTCTATATTTTACAAAAAACTTTAAATCGAAATATGATAAAGTTTTGAATTTTAAATTTTTTATAAAATCTCTACGAATACTTATGGAATCTGATCCTCTCATGTATTGAGTCAGACTCCTTAGGGAATGACATCTGGAATGGCAACTAATATGAGTGGAGAATGTGAACCTCTTGTCCGGGCAAGTCTCATCCTGAACAGGTGCTTTTCCATACAGTCGAGTAATAAATATTTTTCTTCTTAATTTGGTTGTTCCTTTTCTGCGCCTTATAAATAAATTGATTTGGTGTCTCTACAATGTCATGGACAGTTACATGTTGTTCAAGTCGAGACATGCCTTTTCCCCCGAATGAAAATGTTACTTCCTTTGGACTTAATTAAATAATCTCGATGAATATTGACCATCTCATTTTGTAGCCTTTTATTAATCCAATTCAATAAAAAAAATAACAACTAGCATAATCATCTATGTGAAACCCTGAATCCAAGACTCTAATCCAACTTAACATCCCCCTTCATAACCATAAAAAGGGAGGATTTTATTTGTGAAATTATCTTCTTCTTTTTTCATGTAATTTTTTCATTAATATATTGACGATAATAACAAGATACGCTATAATAAGCATATTTCTACATGATTGGTACATATAAAATTGAAAGACAAGATATTTCTGATGTAATATTTTGTCTCACAAAGATGTCATTCTTACGTCTCACATTTTCATGTGTAGTTGTAGTGGTCGAAAAGCAGTCGCATGATTCCCACTATCTGATCTCTATCGGTTTCTAAGTTTATTGGTGTTGAGAATATCACTCACATCTACAATCAAGTGAAAATCATTGGGGACTACAGAGTAATCTCAAAGGAGAATCTTTCAATGCTCAACTTAGGATATTGACAAGAACAAGGGTAGTTGAATGGGGAGAGAGAGAGAGAGAGAGAGAGAGAGAGAGAAGGAATAGGGTGCTCCTCCTGTGTGTAGGTGTGAGAGTCTAGAGCTCACTTACCTCTTTAATCTTCTGTCGATCCTCTTATAAGTATGTTGGAGGTTCCCCAACGTCTATTGCCCATCTCTATCCCATGTTGTCTGGATAGTAGAAGCATAGGGATGTTGATAGAAACACGTCTCATGAATGTTCCCAGGGTCTCAATCTAAAGAGACTTGGGGCAGGTCGCATCATCCCCGCACCTCTTGGGTCATATTCCCAGTATCCCCTACGTATTCATGGGTAGTGATCTGTCGCTAACCAATGCATCATCCACACCTATAGATTCCCAACCTACATGGCGATCTGCATCGAGTAGTCACAGTTGCTCCTAGCCAACAGTTGTTTGATGCCTTGACACTTCGATGGCCCACCACGACTATAGCATCCCTAGGAAGGAAAGGACCACTATAGCAGGTTCTAACTATTGATTGGTTCCAAAGTTACATTGAAGGAAGAGTTGGGCCAAATATTGACACCTATATTGGAGCTGTAAGGTAATATCCATTGATCTCCCTGCATCCCCTCCAAAAACGAAGCTTTCATACTTGAGAGTGGGGAGGCAAGTGTGGAGAAATAAAGTTGATTCGGCCTAGTAAAGCCTATTCATTAGACCCATTAAGATCAGAATGGGTCTACAGCCGCTAGCGTCGACCTGCTCTCTTGCAGTAGCCCATAAAGAAGGAAGTGAGTAGATCTACCCCATCAGAGTTTGATCCGCTTGACACATAAGAATCCCCGCACTAAGATTAGAGCGAGTTTGGGCAACCCCACCCTAAGCCCATCATCCTCAAGTGATCATTCAATCACTAAGATCGAGTCCTCGACCTTGTGGGTCACATTAAGGTTAACCCTTGTAATATTAAGAGTATGATCACGCTAACAACTAGGCACGCTCTGTTAAGCTAAGATAAGGTTACATTAAATCATCCGGCACACCTTTGCCATGTTAAAATATTGTAGTGCCACTTTTCTAGTGCATCCCCTTATTTTCGAAGTTTGGCAATGACGGCAAGGCATCTCTCATACTTGATAGACTAGGTTAGTTAATGCATCAACCTAAAGGCCACTTTGATCCTGCACACATCTGTAATTACTCCCAATAGCTAGACACCATGACACGAAGAGGGGCAATAGGCACTGAGGAACTCCTAACATACTTAAAAGTTGATCGACGGAGGACTAAGGAGGTAAGTGAACTTTGGGCTCTCACACCCACATAGAGTAACACACACACACACTCTCTCTCTCTCCATTCGGCTATCCTTGATCCTATGAATTCTATAACTCGACTGTCGAAATCACTCTTTGACTTCCCCTCTTATGGTTCCCTTGTAGCTGTGGGTAACTAATGTAGAAGCTTTGTGGGGCGGACGGTGGAAGCCACTTTCTAACCTCTACTGTAGTGAATAGGTGGAGAGAAAAAAAAAAAGGAAGCAAGGCGTAAGAGCGCTGCAAAATCTTTGTTATAGTAAAGAGAAAATTTCCAATGCTTTCCTGAACTCTTGCAAAAAAAAAAATTACCACTTTATGAAGAATTATCTGTATCCGGCTCCCTTCCAAAAGCTTCCTACGTCAAACTCATGCGCTTATTTCTCCCTACTTTAGTGGTGGTCCATGGAGCACATGTGTGTGGGCAATGCAGAGTTACTCACCTACGGTTTCTGCGGCATTTGCTATATCCATGAAGTAGATTTTAATGAAATGACATGGGATTCATATTTCAGAGAACCAACGTAACTTATCTTAAAACCATGTAAGTATCATCTTCAAAACGTAAGCATTGTATAAAAGATTGTGACCTAGTTTCAAATCAATCGATATTAAGTTATAAGATATCCCGACATAAATATACATGGCGCTATTCGCTGGTTGCCGCGGTGAAGACGTTCTCACGGTTTGCCGAAGATAGCTCTCTGTTCACAACTCCCAACTGGTTCTTGCTTGTACTCGACCTTTCCGCGGATAGATGGTTCTGCTCGCCTAATACTGGGCTTCCAGGCTGCTCCCTTGTGTCCCACACTGGGTTCCAGGCTTCGCCTCTTCTTGCATGCATCATCTTGGCCTCCAGTCCACACGCCGGTGACTTAGTTGGGTATCGACTCACATGACAGAAGACAAGGTCCAGAGAGAGAGAGAGAGAGAAGAAGACAAGGTCCAGTTCAAAGCTTGGAGCTACCTTGGCGTCTTCATTTTACCAGAGACGAGACAAACATAACAGGAACAGCCTAGAGAGAGAGAGGGAGGCGAGGGGATGTTCCCACAGTGGAGCGAAGGAGATAGCCGCAGACATCTCTCTCTCTCTCTCTCATTAGCCCACCCAAGTAAGTCTTGACCCCGTCGCCTCCCTGCTCGCCGGCCCCAGACGGCATTACCCGTCGCTTTCCTCCCCCTTCCCCACTCCTACGCCCAAGTTAGAGTCTTGACCATGGAAGTAGAAGAAGAATTCCAGGCCCAGCCTCTCTCCACCCTTCTCTTCCTCTCGCGATGGCTTCCGACGACGCCTCGAGCTTCGGGGACCTCCTCGACGCCATCTCCACCTCCGCAAAGGAGGTCGTCTCCCTCGCCAGGGCGCCCCCGGCAGGGAGTCCCGCCCAGGCCCTTCTCTTTCAGCTCGCTTCTCTAGTGGAGAGAGTGCCCCCCACCCTCCGCCAACTCCTGCTCCATGAAGACGACGGGGTTGCTCTGCCCAGGAGCGTGGCGGAGTCGCTACAAGCCCCTCTCCGCCGCCTTAGAATGCTGGTCGAGGACGCCACGTCGTCAGGGAGAACCCCGACGGCGCCCACACTGTCTATCGAGGGCGCCGCGAGCGAACTGGGTAGGCATCTTGGCCTGGTACTCCTCGCGGCGGGGGACGCGCCCGCGGACGTCAGGGAGGCGGCGGCGCTCCTGCAGAGGGAGCTGATGGCGGTGCGCGTTCACCCGCCGCTTTCCTCCCCTCAGGCGAACCCGGGGCAGTGGGGATCGTCGCCCACTGGGGACGGGGTGGCGCCGGATCTGGAGGACCTGTTGGTGCGCGTTAAAGGGGCCAGCGAGGAGGAAGAACTCGCCGGGGCGCTGGAGGACCTGGATTATCTGATAGGGGGCGGCGTGGTGTGGGAGGGTGGAGGTGGTATCGTCGCAGCTTTACTGAAGAGGCTGCGGTTCGCCGGGAAGGAGAACAGATTAAGGATCATCTTGCTGCTGAGGAGCCTGGCTTCCCAGAGTGATGACCACAAGGTTAGAACTTGGCATGTCTTCTTCGTATTTTCTGATCTGCCCTCAATTTTGATCCTTCTTCCCTACCTTCTAACAGTATAAATGTTCCAAAATGCCAATCTTAATATGGGTTAGACGATATGTAAAATCCTAGTGTTAGATGTTTCTGTTCTTTCATTGGTTAGAACTTTGAATGTGTCTTGATATCATGTTCTCCATTAACTTCTAGTTCAACCTTTCAACCTTCAAGAGAAGGCTACTAGTACAAGTGACTGTTGGTTTATATATCATGGCTGAGCAGAAAGCTGCACAATATAAGTTACTCATTGCTGCATGAAATAGAAGTAAGAGGACAGCTTAGGAGCTCAATACTCTGTTTGGCGCTTGAAAGTTCATGTGTCTTGCTCTGTGGTTGATTTTCTTATAGTATTTGCTAGTTTACAGGAGAACATGGCAGATGCTGGATCTTTGTCTACTATTGTTCGGTCTTTGACTAGAGACTCTGAGGAGAGTAGAAAGGCAGTTAGGCTGCTGCTGGATTTGGCGGTGATTCCCAGAGCTCGACAAAGAATGGGAAAAGTCCAGGGGTGCATAGTGATGTTGGTCACATTTCTCAATGGGGAGGGCCATTGTGTTTCATCTGATGCCAGGAAGCTATTAGATACCTTGTCTACCAACACTCAGAACGTGCTGCTTATGGCGGAGGCCGGGTACTATAATCCACTGGTGCAGTAGCTGAAACATGGTACTTGCTGTGAAGGGTTCTGCTCTTCAACCTTTTAAGTTCTCATTGCCTACATTCCGGCTCGTATGTAATGTGTAGACAACATTCGTGTTTACATTGTGGTCTTGTATGATGCCTTTGTTTCCATTGCGGAGTTGTTTCGGTTCTCCGTTTGATGCCTTTGCTGTTCTGATCTTACTAGAATAGTGCCTATTCAAATGATAAATTAGACCAATATCCCTGGGATAATGCTCTGCTTGATATGCAATTCTGTGAGCAACAAGCTCCCCAGGTCAGGTCAACTTTGCCCCTTCTGGTGTTATGGTTATGGTATTTTCTATATACTTTGTAATCATTTCTATGCGTGAGATGAGGATAAGTCTATAGTAGTGGTTCACTGCAGCTGTTTCCATTTTAGGTTGGCGTGATCATGATTTGCTGATGGACCCATGTTCATTCAAATGATCATTAAATTTGTGAATGCATGGAACAATATTACATGTCTGCAACTGGTCATCTAATTTGATGGTGAATGGAGAATTAACTGATCTCCAGAGGAGAGATACAAATAAGGGGCAGCCAGTGCCACAAGGTTCTTTCTAGTGCTGGTGCTGAGAAGGGTGCACTGTACACAGCTTTCCCTTGCTTTCATGCAAAGAGGCTGTTTCCAGTTGTAAACCCATTATTTCTAGGTCTCAATGGAGCAACTGACCGTTTAACAGATAAAAATGCAAAGGATGCATGTTCGTCGTGTTTGTTCAAATGAACTCAATGTAGAAAGTGGCAGTGAAGATATGATCATTTACTTCCTTTCCTTTTTCATGGTGATGATGGCTCATCCCTAGAAAATAAGGGGAAAAAATAGAGAACTAAGGTAATCAAGATATTTTGTTACCTGATGGTTGCAAAGTTCTGCAGAACTAAATGAAAATATAATCAGTAACCAAGTGTAGTCTTCAAAGTTGATTCTGGTGGGTGGATGATAGAATGAGTTATAATAACACAGTGAGATTCACCGACAGGAATCATTTTCGAAGTCTATAATTAGGACGAGAACACCGGTAGAATAGCAACCTCAGTTCTTGAGAGGATACTATATTGTAGATGACCATGGAAATTGATTCTTTCTCATCTCCTAGTTTATGGTGCTAGAATGTGGAAAGATAGTGATCATACAAGTTAAGTAGTGATTGATGCTGTAGCTTTCCTAGTTTGTCAAATACACATGTTCTACAAGGACCTATTTCCGAATAAGATTTAAGTTTTCCCCACTGAAGTCCATTATAAACAAAAAAGAAAATGCTTTGACACCTACCAATATCACTCTTTGCATGATACTGTCAATCACTGATTCACAAATTAATAATAAATTTATATTCACTTCAATCTCATATAGAATGAGAAAATATGATCATATGCGAACTAAACAGTTCCAGTGATATCAATTTTTGTCTGGCGTAAAGAAAACCCTATGTTGATCTCTACATGGAAGGGAAGAAAAGTTTTAGCTCTTCTTTAATGAAGCCTCTTACCATGATTAATCTATCTGTAGCCTTCATTTCAGTTTCAGATCCTTCAAATCTTAAATAGACATATCCAAATCTATTTTGTGATGTTCCTCCATTATCTCTCTTAGTTCAACCAAGTTCTTAAACTACTTATTTTAAATTCAGCTGACATGGATTATGCGGAATCATTACTTTTCACCAGAAATTTCGTCAAGTCTTAACTGTGGGTACCCTGTGGTTGCTTCTTTTGGCAGGTTCTGACATGAATAAAATTCTCATGGCAACAGCACTTTCACGTATAGAGCTCTCAGAACAAATGAAAGCTGTCTTGGGAGATGAAGGATCCATTGAGCCCCTTGTGAAGATGTTCACCTCAGGAAAGCTTGAAGCCAAGCTTTCTTCATTAGCTGCAATCCGAAAACTTTGTACCTTAAAAGAAAATGTGGAACGTCTCATCAATTCAGGCATCATATCACATCTCCTTCAGCTACCTTTTCTGTCGCAGCCTGCTGCAGCTATACTTGCATGTTTAGCACAATCAGAGTTGATTCTCATGAAGAAGAATATAGCTGAGCAGATGCTCTCACTTCTTAATATATCCAGCCTTGTGATTCAGTGTCACGTTCTACAGGCACTTAGTAGCATATCTGACCATCCTGGTGCTTTCAACGTGAGAGTGAAGATGAGACAAAATGGTGCAGTACAGGTTATCCTACCATTTTTATCAGAGGACAATGCTGAAATTAGGTGTATAGCCTTGAAACTGCTCTTCAATCTCTCGAAAGATTTCTGTGATGAGTTAACTGAAAGGTTGGCTGACAACCATCTGAATATTATAGCAAACATCATAACAACATCCAAGTCTCCACATGAAAAAGCTATTGCTTGTGGAATATTCAGTAACATACCTGTGAGTGACAAAAAGGCAACAGAAGTACTTAAAAAAGCCAATATACTTCCTATTCTTGTCTCAACACTCGAAGAAAGTGTCGCATCTTCATCAATATCTACAAGGGCATTGTTGGTTGAGAGTGTTTCTGGGGTTTTTGTGCGGTTTACAGTTCCTTCGGATAAAAGGTTACAGAGAACATCAGTAGAGCTGGGATTAATTCCCTTGCTTGTTAAAGTACTACAGAATGCATCCCCCATTGCCAAGTCCAGAGCAGCAACCTGCTTGACCCAGCTTTCACAGAATTCCCTAGCTTTATGCAAGGCAAAAGCATCAAGATGGACATGTGTACCTCCTTCAGAAGCTTTCTGTGAAGTTCACAATTGTAGGTGCAGTACCAGACGTACATTCTGCATCATTAAGGCTGGCTGTGTCCCCCCATTGATACAAATGTTGGAAGGCGAAGAGCGGGAAGTCGATGAGGCAATACTTGATGCTCTTTCAACTCTGATGCAAGATGAGATCTGGGAAAATGGAAGCAAAGTCATAGAGAAAAATTCTGGTGTCCAAGCCATCATAAGAATTCTAGGAGTAGGGAACCCCAAGGCTCAAGAGCAAGCTGTTTGGATGCTGGAAAGGATATTTCGGGTTGAAGATCATAGAGGAAAATATGGAGCAGCAGCTCAAGTTCTGCTTATTGATCTTGCACAAAAAGGTGGTCCTACTTTGAAGCGAATGATTGCCAAAGTACTGGCACATCTTCAGCTTTTGCCGGTGCAATCAAGCTACTTCTGAGAAGCTTTACTCTCTGTATTTTTTTTTTCTTTTCTTCTTTTTTTTGGCTTTTTTATGTGGGCTTTATTTATTTATGTATTTTTCATTTTAATATGTAGATATGTTCGTGTCAATCTTGCACCATCTTCACTGTGTATATGTGACTAGAAGAAGAGTGCACCTATCTTTCCTTGAAAGGGTTTTCCAATTCCATTCAACTTTGGAGTCTATATCGACAATGTTCCAAGAGTTAAATCCTTAATTTATTTTTAGAATATAACATAAAAGGAATTACAGATGGTGGGATAGAGCTATTGTCTACCAAGATGATAGATACCTGCTCCCCACTACTTTGACCTAGGGGCCTCTTCGATAATCGGCTAGGATGACCTCTCTTTGATAATAGTGGTTGCTCTTACACCAAAGCCAGAGAATTTTCACACCGAAGATATGAGCAACTGCGGACTTTCGCTCGTTTAATAGGTCGAACAAACATTTTAGATATGGGAAATGCTAGCTACTCGGGCACCCGGATAGCCAGCATGACGTGGAATGACAGTGCGGCCGACCTAATTGGTCGGCCGCGTGGGCCCCACGTCACCCCACGCTTTGGTTTTGTGGGACCCACACTGCGGCCTACCAATCAAGTCGGCCGTGCTGCCATTCCAAGTTGACTTGTTACCCGGGCGCCCGGGTAACAAGCATTTCTCTTTAGATATTGAAAATTTCAGGCCGCTGTCCGAAGACTAGTTCCAAGTTAAAGCATGACCACACTGAATTAAAAGTGGCCACAACAGAACTGGACTCATTTAATGTACTACAATCCGAACCCAAAAAAGACAGCTTGATATCAGGCTAGCAGTGTCCGAACGGGACAAAAGTATGCTAAGTTCCTTCTGACCCAAAGAAACGTATATGGTAAGTTACACGGTTGTGCTTCGTATTCTTCTTTTCTATTCATATTTATTATTAGAATGTGCAGCAAGCACCTTGCCATAATTAAAGGGAAAAGAAGCTCAGCAACCAATAGAATAGGAGATGTAAATAACGGATGGGCAATGGAAATTGCCAGTTACTCTAAACAACTACAACAGTTCTGTACAGTTGAAGATATGTTTTCTGGACAGCTAAGAGATGGGATCTGAAAGTTACAAAAGCAAAAGCAAGGAACGAGTCCACTCTCACAACGAATGGATCAAAGTTCGCGTTTATAAAACAAATTTCATACATCAGAAGAATAGAAGGAAAATGTTGAGCAATTGACCAGCTTCCCCAGTGTTTGCCTTATTCCCCATGGAGGGGGAGAGAGCAATTTGCCCACCAACTTTGGCACTGATTTCTCCTCTTCGTCTACCAGTACATTTTGCCTTATTTATAAGCCCCCAGCATCCAGCATGATACATGATGCCTCTAAACAGTTTCAGACAATGGAAACAGCTTTTCTAGCATGCCATTAGATAGAATTCTGTTGGGATCAAGCTCTTTGCGTGCTTTGTTGTATGCTTCAACTGGAAATCTCTTCCTTAGTCTAGCCTGGAGTGCAGCAAGTTCGTCCTTATCCCTTGGTACCTGCACAACCAGTTGAACAACTCGAAACTAGAGAACATATAATAGCCAAAAATGAAGCATATGAATGCATTTCTAGCTGATGCACTGGGAAACTCATCAAAAGCAGAGGCATGGAAAGACAATACAGACAATGAGAGAAAGAACAGCAGATCCCTCACGTAGTAAACAAGAAACTCCCTGTAAAGTGACAATGTTCAACATCTCACAAGTATGACCAAGGAATTTTCCTAACATACATCTGTGGTTGGTCAAAAACCAACGAGATGTTGGAAGGTTATTCAGGAAATTACTGCATAATTAATATTTCCCCAGACACGAAAGCTGATTAAGACATGGAAAAAGGAAGCACACTTCTATTCCTAGGAAATAGGTAAGATTCCCCAGAGTTTGATTAGCAAGGTTAGGTCCTGTGGTCTCGCAATGAATGTTTTGTAGCTTCAACTTGGAAGTCGTTCTAGGCAATGCTGGAGTGGACATGAAGGGTTTGGCAGCATCAGTTTTGACTATTAGGCTCTTCAACTCCTGACCATCAGTTCTTTCAGCATTTTTTGGGAGCTCCAAAGTGGAGCTTGGAGGGAGAAAAATCCACAGTTATGCTGATACAAGCCAGGTGGAAAGACTAGCTTCATCCACCCCATGCAACAGGCTGTTTGTACCCGATCCAGGAACACCGCTCATTTATAGTTGGCAGCTGAAGACCACATTCGGTCTCTGAGTGGTTGTGGCACAAACAAGTAAGCAGAGACCCCTTTTAATTTCTTGTTTAAAGGTAAAACTTTGGAAACCAAAGCCAAATGCCTATTGCAATATATTCTAGCAAGCAGGTCTAAACATCAAAGCCCAAGTATGCATGCCTACCTCGTTCTTGAAAGGAAAAATGTGCAGAAAAAGAAACTATTCTAGGTACAAAATCACCAATCCAAATCATGATGGACTAATACCTCAATCTTTGCCCAATGTTCATATGCAGCATACTCATCCCACAGTTTGCTCTGTGTCAGGTGTCTATAATTGAAGAATTCTTCTGTAATCTGCTTCCTCTGCCGAGCATCCATTGTAGGCAGGTACATAATTATACCAACCTAAGGAGGCAGGGAGAAGGGACAAGTTAAAATTTAAGGGGATTTATGCAATCAACCAAAAGTTCAAAATGGTCATTTTTTTGAATGAGGGAAAGATCCACTCAAACCTCACCAACCCTATGAGAAATTCACATTTTCACTCGCGCAAAAAACATGGCCTATGAGCAGTTTAAAAGACCTGCTAATAATTAATAGCTATTGCATCAACTGAAAGATGTTAGAAGATGATGTTACCCAGGAGAAAATCTCATCTTGTTCAGAGCTTGAAGCAGGGCTCATAAGACTTCTGCTGCTAGTTGTCCAACGCTGCTCTATAGGAGCAGGTGCAGGTATCCCCTCACTCTCTATGAGCTGTTTCAACTTTTCTATGTATTCTAGGTCTCTCATACTAGGCTTTGCTAGAGTCCCTGCAGGGAAACAGGTTTCAGAGACCCACTGCTGCCCTCCACAATCAAAACCCAATATTTCGTCGCTCCAACCCACTCGATACCCCTCTGACTTCCGCCAGAAGTCAGCTTCTGCTTGATTCACTTTTATGACATGATCTTTGTCGAGAGGATCAAGTGCAAGAAGTT
>CM024763.1:12057561-12310513 GCA_014218235.1 Colocasia esculenta
GGAATGCTTTTTGTCATAATTTGCAGTACAAATTGAACTCACCATGGGGTTGAACCAAGATTAAGGGTGACCATCTCTACTCTGTTCGTGGTTAGAATAAGTGGCAACATAATCCTTCTCGCAAGAAAGTGACTTCCGCAAGTTGTTATCAGCTGTTTGCCATTCTTTCTTATTGATTGCACTGCAAGTAGGTATACAATCTGATCTTGACAAATTACATTATTTTTGCCTCATGCCATCCTTTTTTATTACATTTAGTAAGACTCATACAATCTAAATGATAAGAGGATCATTTGAAGAACTCTTTTAATGTGGTTTTTATGCAAGTGATGCATCGAGTTAAAAAAAAAAAAAAAAAACTCTTCTCATGATGGTGTGACATGGTCGTATGATGGCAGTTCTCTCTTATTTTTAAGTCCCTATTAATTATGTAAGCTCTTCTAAAACTATGTAAATTCCTTCTTCTATAATTATGTAAATCAAAAACTTAAGATAAGGATTGATTGGTAATCTCCCTGTAAATCAAATGTGAAGGAGATTTGAACCGCTGTACATAAAAGAATCTACCAACTTTGTCACCCAATGTACATTAAGGACCCTTTTGTTTTTTTGACAATTTACATGAAGGACTTTACTAGCTTGGAACGGGACACCATTCTATATCGAGTTCTCGGAATCGGCTTGGTAAGTTGGGGTACCAAATTGCGTGATATTTGTTAATTAAAAAATATTTACAACCCATCTTAGATGACATGTAATTATCCATGGGATTGTAAGGGCACAAATCAATTTATGTACTAGGCGCAGAGAAAGAACATTCAAATTAGCAAGAAAAATATCTACTACTCGTCCTGAATATATAAGGAATTGTAAAGACACAAATCAATTTATTTACTAGGCATTTTTTTAACAAGAGAAATATTTACCACTTATCATCTTAGGCACGGAAGTAATTTTTAAAAAATAGATTTTTGGACAAAACGGATTTCTTGAACTATCTGACTTGTCAGAGCTTTCTCTTGCAATTTTCATGCCCTTCGCACCTCGTTTGAGACACGCAACACCCGATCTCATGAATTTTCATAATTACCCTTCCCTTCCCTTCCCCCACCCCTCCAACACCAGTCAAATGGTAGGGATAGTTTTGAGATTTTCTTTCTGAATCAGTGAACCCCCCCCCCCCCCGAAGCGAACTCTTTCCCGCTTTTTGCAATAAAGAGAGAGATAAAATGTTGTGTCTATCTCTCTCCACAGATGGATTGTAGCTCTGCACAAAATCATGTACAAGGGCAATCATGTTTGGAACTGAGGTTGGATTTGTCAGAGCTTTTTCATCTCAAAATCTCCCCAACCGCACTCCCAAACAGTGCCTTAGATAGATAGCAAAAACATCCCGTGCGTGATGGGATTGCCCACGCAAAGGTCTGCGGGTCTCACCATTTGGGGAAGAGTCTAGATCCTCTCAAGACATGGGAGAACTGGACTCCATAAATCACTAGTGGAGTGAGGGGATTTGGGTGGAGTCGTCTATATTTTACAAAAAACTTTAAATCGAAACATGATAAAGTTTTGAATTTTAAATTTTTTATAAAATCTCTACGAATACTTATGGAATCTGATCCTCTCATGTATTGAGTCAGACTCCTTAGGGAATGACATCTGGAATGGCAACTAATATGAGTGGAGAATGTGAACCTCTTGTCCGGGCAAGTCTCATCCTGAACAGGTGCTTTTCCATACAGTCGAGTAATAAATATTTTTCTTCTTAATTTGGTTGTTCCTTTTCTGCGTCTTATAAATAAATTGATTTGGTGTCTCTACAATGTCATGGACAGTTACATGTTGTTCAAGTCGAGACATGCCTTTTCCCCCGAATGAAAATGTTACTTCCTTTGGACTTAAATTAAATAATCTCGATGAATATTGACCATCTCATTTTGTAGCCTTTTATTAATCCAATTCAATAAAAAAAATAACAACTAGCATAATCATCTATGTTGAAACCCTGAATCCAAGACTCTAATCCAACTTAACATCCCCCTTCATAACCATAAAAAGGGAGGATTTTATTTGTGAAATTATCTTCTTCTTTTTTCATGTAATTTTTTCATTAATATATTGACGATAATAACAAGATACGCTATAATAAGCATATTTCTACATGATTGGTACATATAAAATTGAAAGACAAGATATTTCTGATGTAATATTTTGTCTCACAAAGATGTCATTCTTACGTCTCACATTTTCATGTGTAGTTGTAGTGGTCGAAAAGTAGTCGCATGATTCCCACTATCTGATCTGTATCGGTTTCTAAGTTTATTGGTGTTGAGAATATCACTCACATCTACAATCAAGTGAAAATCATTGGGGACTACAGAGTAATCTCAAAGGAGAATCTTTCAATGCTCAACTTAGAATATTGACAAGAACAAGGGTAGTTGAATGGGGAGAGAGAGAGAGAGAGAGAGAGAGAGAGAGAAGGAATAGGGTGCTCCTCCTGTGTGTAGGTGTGAGAGTCTAGAGCTCACTTACCTCTTTAATCTTCTGTCGATCCTCTTATAAGTATGTTGGAGGTTCCCCAACGTCTATTGCCCATCTCTATCCCATGTTGTCTGGATAGTAGAAGCATAGGGATGTTGATAGAAACACGTCTCATGAATGTTCCCAGGGTCTCAATCTAAAGAGACTTGGGGCAGGTCGCATCATCCCCGCACCTCTTGGGTCATATTCCCAGTATCCCCTACGTATTCATGGGTAGTGATCTGTCGCTAACCAATGCATCATCCACACCTATAGATTCCCAACCTACATGGCGATCTGCATCGAGTAGTCACAGTTGCTCCTAGCCAACAGTTGTTTGATGCCTTGACACTTCGATGGCCCACCACGACTATAGCATCCCTAGGAAGGAAAGGACCACTATAGCAGGTTCTAACTATTGATTGGTTCCAAAGTTACATTGAAGGAAGAGTTGGGCCAAATATTGACACCTATATTGGAGCTGTAAGGTAATATCCATTGATCTCCCTGCATCCCCTCCAAAAACGAAGCTTTCATACTTGAGAGTGGGGAGGCAAGTGTGGAGAAATAAAGTTGATTCGGCCTAGTAAAGCCTATTCATTAGACCCATTAAGATCAGAATGGGTCTACAGCCGCTAGCGTCGACCTGCTCTCTTGCAGTAGCCCATAAAGAAGGAAGTGAGTAGATCTACCCCATCAGAGTTTGATCCGCTTGACACATAAGAATCCCCGCACTAAGATTAGAGCGAGTTTGGGCAACCCCACCCTAAGCCCATCATCCTCAAGTGATCATTCAATCACTAAGATCGAGTCCTCGACCTTGTGGGTCACATTAAGGTTAACCCTTGTAATATTAAGAGTATGATCACGCTAACAACTAGGCACGCTCTGTTAAGCTAAGATAAGGTTACATTAAATCATCCGGCACACCTTTGCCATGTTAAAATATTGTAGTGCCACTTTTCTAGTGCATCCCCTTATTTTCGAAGTTTGGCAATGACGGCAAGGCATCTCTCATACTTGATAGACTAGGTTAGTTAATGCATCAACCTAAAGGCCACTTTGATCCTGCACACATCTGTAATTACTCCCAATAGCTAGACACCATGACACGAAGAGGGGCAATAGGCACTGAGGAACTCCTAACATACTTAAAAGTTGATCGACGGAGGACTAAGGAGGTAAGTGAACTTTGGGCTCTCACACCCACATAGAGTAACACACACACACACTCTCTCTCTCTCCATTCGGCTATCCTTGATCCTATGAATTCTATAACTCGACTGTCGAAATCACTCTTTGACTTCCCCTCTTATGGTTCCCTTGTAGCTGTGGGTAACTAATGTAGAAGCTTTGTGGGGCGGACGGTGGAAGCCACTTTCTAACCTCTACTGTAGTGAATAGGTGGAGAGAAAAAAAAAAAAGGAAGCAAGGCGTAAGAGCGCTGCAAAATCTTTGTTATAGTAAAGAGAAAATTTCCAATGCTTTCCTGAACTCTTGCAAAAAAAAAAATTACCACTTTATGAAGAATTATCTGTATCCGGCTCCCTTCCAAAAGCTTCCTACGTCAAACTCATGCGCTTATTTCTCCCTACTTTAGTGGTGGTCCATGGAGCACATGTGTGTGGGCAATGCAGAGTTACTCACCTACGGTTTCTGCGGCATTTGCTATATCCATGAAGTAGATTTTAATGAAATGACATGGGATTCATATTTCAGAGAACCAACGTAACTTATCTTAAAACCATGTAAGTATCATCTTCAAAACGTAAGCATTGTATAAAAGATTGTGACCTAGTTTCAAATCAATCGATATTAAGTTATAAGATATCCCGACATAAATATACATGGCGCTATTCGCTGGTTGCCGCGGTGAAGACGTTCTCACGGTTTGCCGAAGATAGCTCTCTGTTCACAACTCCCAACTGGTTCTTGCTTGTACTCGACCTTTCCGCGGATAGATGGTTCTGCTCGCCTAATACTGGGCTTCCAGGCTGCTCCCTTGTGTCCCACACTGGGTTCCAGGCTTCGCCTCTTCTTGCATGCATCATCTTGGCCTCCAGTCCACACGCCGGTGACTTAGTTGGGTATCGACTCACATGACAGAAGACAAGGTCCAGAGAGAGAGAGAGAGAGAAGAAGACAAGGTCCAGTTCAAAGCTTGGAGCTACCTTGGCGTCTTCATTTTACCAGAGACGAGACAAACATAACAGGAACAGCCTAGAGAGAGAGAGGGAGGCGAGGGGATGTTCCCACAGTGGAGCGAAGGAGATAGCCGCAGACATCTCTCTCTCTCTCTCTCATTAGCCCACCCAAGTAAGTCTTGACCCCGTCGCCTCCCTGCTCGCCGGCCCCAGACGGCATTACCCGTCGCTTTCCTCCCCCTTCCCCACTCCTACGCCCAAGTTAGAGTCTTGACCATGGAAGTAGAAGAAGAATTCCAGGCCCAGCCTCTCTCCACCCTTCTCTTCCTCTCGCGATGGCTTCCGACGACGCCTCGAGCTTCGGGGACCTCCTCGACGCCATCTCCACCTCCGCAAAGGAGGTCGTCTCCCTCGCCAGGGCGCCCCCGGCAGGGAGTCCCGCCCAGGCCCTTCTCTTTCAGCTCGCTTCTCTAGTGGAGAGAGTGCCCCCCACCCTCCGCCAACTCCTGCTCCATGAAGACGACGGGGTTGCTCTGCCCAGGAGCGTGGCGGAGTCGCTACAAGCCCCTCTCCGCCGCCTTAGAATGCTGGTCGAGGACGCCACGTCGTCAGGGAGAACCCCGACGGCGCCCACACTGTCTATCGAGGGCGCCGCGAGCGAACTGGGTAGGCATCTTGGCCTGGTACTCCTCGCGGCGGGGGACGCGCCCGCGGACGTCAGGGAGGCGGCGGCGCTCCTGCAGAGGGAGCTGATGGCGGTGCGCGTTCACCCGCCGCTTTCCTCCCCTCAGGCGAACCCGGGGCAGTGGGGATCGTCGCCCACTGGGGACGGGGTGGCGCCGGATCTGGAGGACCTGTTGGTGCGCGTTAAAGGGGCCAGCGAGGAGGAAGAACTCGCCGGGGCGCTGGAGGACCTGGATTATCTGATAGGGGGCGGCGTGGTGTGGGAGGGTGGAGGTGGTATCGTCGCAGCTTTACTGAAGAGGCTGCGGTTCGCCGGGAAGGAGAACAGATTAAGGATCATCTTGCTGCTGAGGAGCCTGGCTTCCCAGAGTGATGACCACAAGGTTAGAACTTGGCATGTCTTCTTCGTATTTTCTGATCTGCCCTCAATTTTGATCCTTCTTCCCTACCTTCTAACAGTATAAATGTTCCAAAATGCCAATCTTAATATGGGTTAGACGATATGTAAAATCCTAGTGTTAGATGTTTCTGTTCTTTCATTGGTTAGAACTTTGAATGTGTCTTGATATCATGTTCTCCATTAACTTCTAGTTCAACCTTTCAACCTTCAAGAGAAGGCTACTAGTACAAGTGACTGTTGGTTTATATATCATGGCTGAGCAGAAAGCTGCACAATATAAGTTACTCATTGCTGCATGAAATAGAAGTAAGAGGACAGCTTAGGAGCTCAATACTCTGTTTGGCGCTTGAAAGTTCATGTGTCTTGCTCTGTGGTTGATTTTCTTATAGTATTTGCTAGTTTACAGGAGAACATGGCAGATGCTGGATCTTTGTCTACTATTGTTCGGTCTTTGACTAGAGACTCTGAGGAGAGTAGAAAGGCAGTTAGGCTGCTGCTGGATTTGGCGGTGATTCCCAGAGCTCGACAAAGAATGGGAAAAGTCCAGGGGTGCATAGTGATGCTGGTCACATTTCTCAATGGGGAGGACCATTGTGTTTCATCTGATGCCAGGAAGCTATTAGATGCCTTGTCTAGCAACACTCAGAACGTGCTGCTTATGGCAGAGGCCGGGTACTTTAATCCACTGGTGCAGTAGCTGAAACATGGTACTTGCTGTGAAGGGTTCTGCTCTTCAACCTTTTAAGTTCTCATTGCCTACATTCCGGCTCGTATGTAATGTGTAGACAACATTCGTGTTTACATTGTGGTCTTGTATGATGCCTTTGTTTCCATTGCGGAGTTGTTTCGGTTCTCCGTTTGATGCCTTTGCTGTTCTGATCTTACTAGAATAGTGCCTATTCAAATGATAAATTAGACCAATATCCCTGGGATAATGCTCTGCTTGATATGCAATTCTGTGAGCAACAAGCTCCCCAGGTCAGGTCAACTTTGCCCCTTCTGGTGTTATGGTTATGGTATTTTCTATATACTTTGTAATCATTTCTATGCGTGAGATGAGGATAAGTCTATAGTAGTGGTTCACTGCAGCTGTTTCCATTTTAGGTTGGCGTGATCATGATTTGCTGATGGACCCATGTTCATTCAAATGATCATTAAATTGTGAATGCATGGAACAATATTACATGTCTGCAACTGGTCATCTAATTTGATGGTGAATGGAGAATTAACTGATCTCCAGAGGAGAGATACAAATAAGGGGCAGCCAGTGCCACAAGGTTCTTTCTAGTGCTGGTGCTGAGAAGGGTGCACTGTACACAGCTTTCCCTTGCTTTCATGCAAAGAGGCTGTTTCCAGTTGTAAACCCATTATTTCTAGGTCTCAATGGAGCAACTGACCGTTTAACAGATAAAAATGCAAAGGATGCATGTTCGTCGTGTTTGTTCAAATGAACTCAATGTAGAAAGTGGCAGTGAAGATATGATCATTTACTTCCTTTCCTTTTTCATGGTGATGATGGCTCATCCCTAGAAAATAAGGGGAAAAAATAGAGAACTAAGGTAATCAAGATATTTTGTTACCTGATGGTTGCAAAGTTCTGCAGAACTAAATGAAAATATAATCAGTAACCAAGTGTAGTCTTCAAAGTTGATTCTGGTGGGTGGATGATAGAATGAGTTATAATAACACAGTGAGATTCACCGACAGGAATCATTTTCGAAGTCTATAATTAGGACGAGAACACCGGTAGAATAGCAACCTCAGTTCTTGAGAGGATACTATATTGTAGATGACCATGGAAATTGATTCTTTCTCATCTCCTAGTTTATGGTGCTAGAATGTGGAAAGATAGTGATCATACAAGTTAAGTAGTGATTGATGCTGTAGCTTTCCTAGTTTGTCAAATACACATGTTCTACAAGGACCTATTTCCGAATAAGATTTAAGTTTTCCCCACTGAAGTCCATTATAAACAAAAAAGAAAATGCTTTGACACCTACCAATATCACTCTTTGCATGATACTGTCAATCACTGATTCACAAATTAATAATAAATTTATATTCACTTCAATCTCATATAGAATGAGAAAATATGATCATATGCGAACTAAACAGTTCCAGTGATATCAATTTTTGTCTGGCGTAAAGAAAACCCTATGTTGATCTCTACATGGAAGGGAAGAAAAGTTTTAGCTCTTCTTTAATGAAGCCTCTTACCATGATTAATCTATCTGTAGCCTTCATTTCAGTTTCAGATCCTTCAAATCTTAAATAGACATATCCAAATCTATTTTGTGATGTTCCTCCATTATCTCTCTTAGTTCAACCAAATTCTTAATCTTCTTATTCTAAATTCAGCTGACATGGATTATGCTGAATCGTTACTCTTCACCAGAAAGTTCCTCTGGTCTTAACCGTGGGTACTAATTAGTCCTGCGGTTGCTTCTTTTGGCAGGCTCTGACATGAATAAAGTTATCATGGCAACAGCACTTTCACGCATAGAGCTCTCAGAACAAATGAAAGCTGTCGTGGGAGGCGAAGGATCCATTGAGCGCCCCTTGTGAAGATGTTCACCTCAGGAAACCTTGAAGCCAAGATTTCTTTATTAGCTGCAATTCAAAAGCTTTGTACCGTAAAAGAAAATGTGGAACGTCTCATCAATTCAGGCATCATATCATATCTCCTTCAGCTACCTTTTCTGTCGCAGCCTGCTGCAGCCATGCTTGCATGTTTAGCACAATCAGAGTTGATCCTCATGAAGAAGAATATAGTTGAACAGATGCTCTCACTTCTTAATATATCCAGCCCTGTGATTCAGTGTCACCTTCTACAGGCACTCAGTAGCATATCTGACCATCCTGGTGCTTTCAACATGTTAGTGAAGATGAGACAAAATGGTGCAGTACAGGTTATCCTACCATTTTTATCAGAGGACAATGCTGAAATTAGGTGTATAGCCTTGAAACTGCTCTTCAATCTCTCGAAAGATTTCTGTGATGAGTTAACTGAAAGGTTGGCTGACAACCATCTGAATATTATAGCAAACATCATAACAACATCCAAGTCTCCACATGAAAAGCTATTGCTTGTGGAATATTCAGTAACATACCTGTGAGTGACAAAAAGGCAACAGAAGTACTTAAAAAAGCCAATATACTTCCTATTCTTGTCTCAACACTCGAAGAAAGTGTCGCATCTTCATCAATATCTACAAGGCATTGTTGGTTGAGAGTGTTTCTGGGGTTTTTGTGCGGTTTACAGTTCCTTCGGATAAAAGGTTACAGAGAACATCAGTAGAGCTGGGATTAATTCCCTTGCTTGTTAAAGTACTACAGAATGCATCCCCCATTGCCAAGTCCAGAGCAGCAACCTGCTTGACCCAGCTTTCACAGAATTCCCTAGCTTTATGCAAGGCAAAAGCATCAAGATGGACATGTGTACCTCCTTCAGAAGCTTTCTGTGAAGTTCACAATTGTAGGTGCAGTACCAGACGTACATTCTGCATCATTAAGGCTGGCTGTGTCCCCCCATTGATACAAATGTTGGAAGGCGAAGAGCGGGAAGTCGATGAGGCAATACTTGATGCTCTTTCAACTCTGATGCAAGATGAGATCTGGGAAAATGGAAGCAAAGTCATAGAGAAAAATTCTGGTGTCCAAGCCATCATAAGAATTCTAGGAGTAGGGAACCCCAAGGCTCAAGAGCAAGCTGTTTGGATGCTGGAAAGGATATTTCGGGTTGAAGATCATAGAGGAAAATATGGAGCAGCAGCTCAAGTTCTGCTTATTGATCTTGCACAAAAAGGTGGTCCTACTTTGAAGCGAATGATTGCCAAAGTACTGGCACATCTTCAGCTTTTGCCGGTGCAATCAAGCTACTTCTGAGAAGCTTTACTCTCTGTATTTTTTTTTTCTTTTCTTCTTTTTTTTGGCTTTTTTATGTGGGCTTTATTTATTTATGTATTTTTCATTTTAATATGTAGATATGTTCGTGTCAATCTTGCACCATCTTCACTGTGTATATGTGACTAGAAGAAGAGTGCACCTATCTTTCCTTGAAAGGGTTTTCCAATTCCATTCAACTTTGGAGTCTATATCGACAATGTTCCAAGAGTTAAATCCTTAATTTATTTTTAGAATATAACATAAAAGGAATTACAGATGGTGGGATAGAGCTATTGTCTACCAAGATGATAGATACCTGCTCCCCACTACTTTGACCTAGGGGCCTCTTCGATAATCGGCTAGGATGACCTCTCTTTGATAATAGTGGTTGCTCTTACACCAAAGCCAGAGAATTTTCACACCGAAGATATGAGCAACTGCGGACTTTCGCTCGTTTAATAGGTCGAACAAACATTTTAGATATGGGAAATGCTAGCTACTCGGGCACCCGGATAGCCAGCATGACGTGGAATGACAGTGCGGCCGACCTAATTGGTCGGCCGCGTGGGCCCCACGTCACCCCACGCTTTGGTTTTGTGGGACCCACACTGCGGCCTACCAATCAAGTCGGCCGTGCTGCCATTCCAAGTTGACTTGTTACCCGGGCGCCCGGGTAACAAGCATTTCTCTTTAGATATTGAAAATTTCAGGCCGCTGTCCGAAGACTAGTTCCAAGTTAAAGCATGACCACACTGAATTAAAAGTGGCCACAACAGAACTGGACTCATTTAATGTACTACAATCCGAACCCAAAAAAGACAGCTTGATATCAGGCTAGCAGTGTCCGAACGGGACAAAAGTATGCTAAGTTCCTTCTGACCCAAAGAAACGTATATGGTAAGTTACACGGTTGTGCTTCGTATTCTTCTTTTCTATTCATATTTATTATTAGAATGTGCAGCAAGCACCTTGCCATAATTAAAGGGAAAAGAAGCTCAGCAACCAATAGAATAGGAGATGTAAATAACGGATGGGCAATGGAAATTGCCAGTTACTCTAAACAACTACAACAGTTCTGTACAGTTGAAGATATGTTTTCTGGACAGCTAAGAGATGGGATCTGAAAGTTACAAAAGCAAAAGCAAGGAACGAGTCCACTCTCACAACGAATGGATCAAAGTTCGCGTTTATAAAACAAATTTCATACATCAGAAGAATAGAAGGAAAATGTTGAGCAATTGACCAGCTTCCCCAGTGTTTGCCTTATTCCCCATGGAGGGGGAGAGAGCAATTTGCCCACCAACTTTGGCACTGATTTCTCATCTTCGTCTACCAGTACATCTTGCCTTATTTATAACCCCCCAGCATCCAACATGATACAGGATGCCTCTAAACAGTTTCTGACAATGGAAACAGCTTCTCTAGCATGCCATTGGATAGAATTCTGTAGGGATCAAGCTCTTTGCGTGCTTTGTTGTATGCTTCAATTGGAAATCTCTTCCTTAGTCTAGCTTGGAGTGCAGCAAGTTCGTCCTTGTCCTTTGGTATCTGAACAAACAGTTGAACAACTCGAAACTAGAGAACATATAATAGCCAAAAATGAAGCATATGAATGCATTTCTAGCTGATGCACTGGGAAACTCATCAAAAGCAGAGGCATGGAAAGACAATACAGACAATGAGAGAAAGAACAGCAGATCCCTCACGTAGTAAACAAGAAACTCCCTGTAAAGTGACAATGTTCAACATCTCACAAGTATGACCAAGGAATTTTCCTAACATACATCTGTGGTTGGTCAAAAACCAACGAGATGTTGGAAGGTTATTCAGGAAATTACTGCATAATTAATATTTCCCCAGACACGAAAGCTGATTAAGACATGGAAAAAGGAAGCACACTTCTATTCCTAGGAAATAGGTAAGATTCCCCAGAGTTTGATTAGCAAGGTTAGGTCCTGTGGTCTCGCAATGAATGTTTTGTAGCTTCAACTTGGAAGTCGTTCTAGGCAATGCTGGAGTGGACATGAAGGGTTTGGCAGCATCAGTTTTGACTATTAGGCTCTTCAACTCCTGACCATCAGTTCTTTCAGCATTTTTTGGGAGCTCCAAAGTGGAGCTTGGAGGGAGAAAAATCCACAGTTATGCTGATACAAGCCAGGTGGAAAGACTAGCTTCATCCACCCCATGCAACAGGCTGTTTGTACCCGATCCAGTGAACACCGCTCATTTATAGTTGGCAGCCGAAGACCAAGTTGGATCTCTTAGTGGTTGTGGGCCTTGTGGCACAAACAAGTCCTCAGAGACCCCTTTCATTTTCTTGTTTAAAGGTAAAACTTTGGAAACCTAATGCATATTGCAATAAATTCTAGCATGCAGGTCTAAACATTAAAGCCCAACTATGCATACCTACATCACCCAAGTATGCATACCAACATCGTCCTTGAAAGGAAAAATGTGCAGAAAAAGAAACCATTCTAGGTACAAAATAACCAATACAAATCATGATGAATTAATACCTCAATCTTTGCCCAATGTTCATATGCAGCATACTCATCCCACAGTTTGCTCTGGGCAAGGTGTCTGTAATTGAAGAATTCTTCTGTAATCTGCTTCCTCTGCCGAGCATCCGTTGTAGGCAGGTACATAATTATACCAACCTAAGGAGGCAGGGAGAAGGGACAAGTTAAAATTTAAGGGGATTTATGCAATCAACCAAAAGTTCAAAATGGTCATTTTTTTGAATGAGGGAAAGATCCACTCAAACCTCACCAACCCTATGAGAAATTCACATTTTCACTCGCGCAAAAAACATGGCCTATGAGCAGTTTAAAAGACCTGCTAATAATTAATAGCTATTGCATCAACTGAAAGATGTTAGAAGATGATGTTACCCAGGAGAAAATCTCATCTTGTTCAGAGCTTGAAGCAGGGCTCATAAGACTTCTGCTGCTAGTTGTCCAACGCTGCTCTATAGGAGCAGGTGCAGGTATCCCCTCACTCTCTATGAGCTGTTTCAACTTTTCTATGTATTCTAGGTCTCTCATACTAGGCTTTGCTAGAGTCCCTGCAGGGAAACAGGTTTCAGAGACCCACTGCTGCCCTCCACAATCAAAACCCAATATTTCATCACTCCAACCCACTCGATACCCCTCTGACTTTTGCCAGAAGTCAGCTTCCGCTTGATTCACTTTTTTGACATGATCTTTATTGAGAGGATCAAGTGCAAGAAGTTTATCTCTTAGTTCTGTAAATGAGAGTTGGTTTATCTCAGAATCATCAATACTTTCTCCACCTCTGCAGAAACGTAGAAAATGAACATTAATAAACTAAAATACTTACCAAGATAGCAGAATTAAAGAATTTAAATTGGTAAATGTTACACGAAACACCAAAAGATGTGAAAATTGGACGTGGAGACTCCACTAAAAAAAATGAAGTGTGAACTATTAAATGGGAAGCATTAGAAGGACATAGATAACAGGTCCCACTTTTGGGGAGTGGTAGGAAATGTCAGGAGATGAACTCAAAGCAGAATCTGTCAGACTTAAGCCACAAAGTTGGTCCGAGTAGCAACTTGCTGCTACCCATTCAAACATTGGTCTGAGTAGGCAAGAACTAGATGAGGGACAAAAGAAAATGAACATTAAGAAACTGAAATATCTACCAAGACAGAGGAACTAAATAATTAAATTGGTAAATGTTAGGGAAATCACCAAAAGAAATAGAAATTGGACATGGAAACTCGAGTAGACAAACTCAAGTCTAAAATACAAGTGTCAAATATTGAAGGCCACAGGTAACAAGTCTCTTTTCTGGACTGGTAGGCGATGTTGGGGGATGGCCTCTAAGCAGAACTCTGTCAGACTTCAGCCACCAAGCAATTATCTTTGGTATAAGTGGCGCTTGCTACAACTCATCCAAAGTTGATTGAATAGGCCAGAACTAGATGACTGACCTTCCTTGGAATGACTTTCACTCGGTATGACCAATCCCTTGACACAGAGGTACAGAAGAAAATAGGAAGAGGAGAAACTATTCTCTGACATATCACAGGAATCATATGAGCAAGCTCCCAAAAATAAACAACATGAATTAGTATTTCTGCATTCAATATTTACTTTCAAGTCATCGCGAACACTATACCAAGATACTTAACCTGTACTTCTTAAGTGAATCACAGCAAAGTTCACGAATATGCTGCAAAGAGTCATTCTTCCCATACTTAGATTCTAGCTTTGGTTGACCTTTCCACTTTGAAAGAGGGTTACACCGTACAACCACAACTGTGTCAGTATAGGGAATCCACAAATATTTTATATGCTTATTTTCTGCCAGCCATTTCCTGTAAACAAAAGAAAGATGAGATACTATCCAGATGGTGTAACACCTCAGGGTATCTAAGCAAATATAAAAGGATAAGAGAAACAATATTTTAAAATACAATAGTAAAAAGAAAAAAATGGGATGAAATACCAATAAAGTAATGACAAGATAGAAATCAACTTCCTAGTCAAGTAAGAATTGATTCCTTCAAGTAATTTGAATCAATTTCCTTATGATAATCCACCCTTAAAACGGATTCTCAAAGCTATAAGAATTGATTCCCTTAATTATTGAGAAATTGTTAAAAATCACAATTTTAAAATCATAGACAGATAGATCAAACTTGTGTTTTCTGGATAAAACAAATTAACTTAAATTAGGAAATTTAGAAGGGACTATCTAGGAATTTAAAATCATATTTAGAAAGTGAAGTGCTATGAAATTATGGAAGTATAATTCAGTAAAAGTCCAATTATACTCTCAGAGGAGACAGAGCAGTGTGGTGGCTCATTCTCCATGCCACCTTGTGGATGCTATGGGGAGAAAGAAACAGTAGAATTTTTAGAAGAGTTTCAAGGGATGGGGAGGCTGTTTTCAAGGCTTTATGTGTTAAAGTGAAGGAATGGGCGGGCATACTTTGTAGTTTGTAGTGTGGATTCCACTACTTCCTCTCTTTTTGTTTTGTTGGGGGATTAGTTGTTTCCACACGATCTATGTGTGGTTTTCTGATGTACAGGGCGAGAGTTTGTTTTTGGGTGCATACCGTCTACACTTGTACATTCTCCTTTTAATACAATTGTGGTACTATCCACTTTCAAAAAAAAAGTAGAAGTCCAATTATAAGAATTTCAGGGAAGGGCATAAACACAATTTCCAGAAATGGAGGGAAGGAAATTTAAATGAAAATTAAGTGGAGGCCACCTCTAGAGTCCTACCTGCCTAGGGAGTGATTGGCCCAACGACAAAGACATCACCTATATAAGAGGGGTAGATTGTAACACCCTCAAGTATAGTTAAGTTGTACTCAATATTAACGAGGCGCCTTTTGAAGTATCGGCTCGGTTCTTGTAAAGAACTTAGTGGTTAAGTGAACTTCATGGGGGGTAGTCTTGGGATGGGTGACCTTGTGATGAAGTCCCTACTCTGGAGCCGATTACTGTTAAAAAAGGGACAAAACTGTGAGCCCGGTAGGCCAAAGCGAACAATACCTCGACGGTGTAAATCATTTATCAAACACCAAAATGATATATGTTTCATAATCGACAGAATATGACAGAGACACATTCTTACTTGTGATTATTCTTTATTTCCTTGATATTAGACACAAAAGTGTGTTCAACAAGTTCATGCCGCTCAACACACTGAATGGTAACTTCAGCAA
Source organism: Colocasia esculenta (assembly GCA_014218235.1). Taxonomy (NCBI): domain Eukaryota; kingdom Viridiplantae; phylum Streptophyta; class Magnoliopsida; order Alismatales; family Araceae; genus Colocasia; species Colocasia esculenta. The sequence continues at coordinate 12,072,902 of CM024763.1, forward strand.
CAACTCCAAGACCTCCAAGACCACAGCGAGCAAGATAGAACAATTCAGGATCTTTCTCCCTTGAGACTTCTATTGTCCCCTTTGCAGGAGTAACAAGTTTCATGCTGACAATCTGCTCATCAATGGGAGGCAAGTTCGCCCCAGTACCATGTGCACCAACCTGTAGTCGCATATTATCACAAGAAGTTAAATTGTTTCCCATAACAAAAGAACTTACTTATCGCTATTTATATACTTGTGAATAGGGCTGCCGATGGGGAGTTAGAAATGGAAATGACACTTTCCACATCCATTTCCTATAAGAAAATCAAAAATAGAAAGGAAACGGAAATAAAATGGAAACATCTGCTACAATCTAATAGTGGGTGCAAGTGGCACTAGGAGTAGTGGCAAGGAGGATGGGTTTGATAAAGATAAGCACAATGAGTACTAGAAAAAGGGTGAATGAGCTAGATTCCATTTACAAGTTGAGGAGGAGCCGAGGAACTCAGTCTAGAGTTTCTCAATATTAAAAAATAAGAGTTTAAAAGTACGTGTTCTATAGATAAATTAATTTTATATATTATCAGAAACAGAGACAGAGAAATAAATGCTGAAATGATTGTTTCCACATCCACTAAAAAACGTTGAAAACAGGTCAGAAACTCAGAAAGCGGATATCCATAGGCAGCCCTACTTATGATGGAAAGATACGATTTTTAATATCTCAGAATGAAACATCATTGTACCATATTTGACATGACATAAAAGCAGCAGCATTTTATGTGGTCATCTCAAAACAATAAAGAAAGAGAAGTTGCAAGGATCAGGAATGCGCACAGGATCAGACAGTCTGGGCCAACCCATGTCAGGTTGTGGCACCAGCAACTTCTCAGAGGATCCAAGAAAGTGTCCAACCTGGACAGCTAAAAAGAAATGTCAATGATGGGCACAGCCAATCCCAGATGCGATAGATGTAATAACGAAGACAGATAGCATAGAATGAAAATAATCTCGCCCATCCTCTTTTCTCTTGTTTCCTTCCTCAGTCTCGAAGAGGCCAAAATCAGTCTGAATGAGCAGAGACTTGAACGGGTTCAGCTAAAAGCCTAGGCAGTCTGCCTATTTTTAAGAATGTGTACAACAATATAATAGAAAGGGGACAAATTCCTGGTATTACAAATAGAAGATAGAATGAGGCAAAATGCTGAGACTAATTGTTCATATGAGAGCAAATGCACTTGACGTGTGCAATGCAAAAGCATACGGTGAAGATTTGACTTATGTCGGAAATATCATGTCCAACTTAGTATTACGTCGAGACAAGTTACATGCTAAATAGTTGGGTGGACCAGGCCAATGTGGGTAAAAGGAATAAGAGTCCTAACAAAAAGCCCAGCAGACATATTGTCGGGACAAAGTAGTTTTCATCAAACAACTTACGACCCGATTGGTAGGCGAAACAAAATCAGAACGCCGATCCCGCAATTAAGTTGTTGTAGGTAAAAAAAGTGCTTTCCCTATGTTATCATTTCCGCGCTTCCGGAGGAACACTTGAGCACAACCATTCATTGTCCAGTTACAGCACAAGTAGACAAAGCAAATCTGCAAACACAAGACGGGCGCAAGCAGAACAGGCAACACGCAGAAGACGGACCTGAACAATGCCGCCGACTTGCTGCTCCCGGATAGAAGCGAAGTTCTGGAGGGTGAGGCCGTGCTCCCGGAGCGCATCCACCAGCTGCGACACCCTGGCCCCCGCCTGGACCCGCACCCTCCGCGCCTCCTTGTCCACCTCGAGCACCTTGTCCATAAGTGCCAGGTTCACCATGCCCGCCCGCTGCAGGCCTATCCCGTTGGGGGACAGCCCTGATCCCACCGGCCGTATCCTGCTCCGCTTCTCGTGGGCCTCCCTGACGGTAGCCTCCAGCTCCTCGATGCTCTCCGGCTGCAGGAACACCCGCGTGTGGACCTCGTGGGTGCCGCTCCAGTTGGTGACGGTGTGCAGGTCCTCCGGCAGCGGGGCGTAGCGGAAGATCTGCGCCTTCTTGTGCTTGGCGCCGTCGGGCAGGGGGAAGGAGTAGTACGTGGCGGCGCCGCAGCCGAGGACGAGGGCGAAGTAGCCCAGGTACTTGCGGACGTCCGCATCGGACACGGACGACGAGGAGGCGGTGCCGCCAGCGGAGAAGGCGCGGGGGTGGAGGATCAGAGGGGCGGCGGCGGGAGAGGGGTTGGGGGAGCGGAGGAGGGCGCCGGCGGAGCAGCGCCTCATTTGGAGAAAGCGGAGCATCACTTCTTCTTCGGATTCTAAGCTTTCTGCGATGGCGATCCAGTCATCTTCGCGAACTCGTAGTTGGACTGCAGTTGTTTAAGGGATGGAGCAATGACGAGGTGCGAAAGTGTTGATGCCGCCTCTTTTAGCTCCACGCCGCCGGAAGTGGAGTGAGAAGGCGGCGACCGTGCCGTGGCCGGAGTCCAAACCTCGGAGTTGTTTGGCGGCAGATTGGTGTGAGAAGCAATTGGCTTATAAAACCTTTTTTTTTAAATAAAGAGGAGGGTTTTATTATCAGCATGGTAAAATAAGAGTGGAGTATAAATTATCTTGGAATTTATATAGCTTAATCATTCTTTTATCTTGTTAGATTTTCTTCTCAATTCTAGTGACAATGTGATATTAAAACATTATATGTAGTGTGGTGTCAAAATTATATCATATAAGTTATTCATTTTTACGAGAATTTAAATTTAAATCTTAATTTATAACATTTGATTAATCGTGTGTCTTATGAAAAACGGATAGTTTATAGTGAGAGGTCAAAATCTGAGACTCAAAATTAACTTTCGAGTTCATTAGAATTAAATTTCGATGCAACTTTAACAGAAGAGATCTGTTAGATTCACAGAATATCTAAAATATTGAGGATTTACTTGACATTTGATGAACAGAATTTTATATTTTAATACTATTATTTTAATCCAAAGTGAAATTTGGAGTTGATGGTATTTATTAGAATGGTAAGAAAACAATGTGATATATATGTATGAGTGTCAAAAGAGCTGCATATGTGAGAAAATAATTCAAAGTGTATTATTTTTATACATAAGAAATATTTATTACAAGAGAGATGTGACACATCTCTTTTGTGGCCCAAGTGTTGGTCTCGTGTGTCATGTCTTAGTTAGTCAATATACGTGCCACACAAACATCTAAATATGTGTTGACTAATCAATATATATCATACAAAAAAGGATGTGTCTTATTTCTCTTATAACAAATGTTTCTCTTTATATAATATATATATATATATATGTATATATATATAACCAAAGGACATATACCCATGAATAAACAGTAAGATATAACCATAAACACATACATTCATTCGACAATAAGTATATACGTACTAATCTACAATCATAAACAGATACATATAACATTAAGTATCAATGTATAGCCATAAGCACTAATATACAATAATAAGTGCATATATACATATATAAGGGTAAATTAATTAAAAATTCTTAATAAATATTTGACTTATTTTCTAATTCCTGATAGAACTGTAACTCATTATAGTAAGTGTTATTATCTGTTACAGTATATGTTAAATCATGTTACAGTAAAAACTTCCATATTATAGTCAAGGACTTCTAGTTAATTTCCCCTATATATAATCACATATATACGACTATTGGCATAAATATATATAACTATAAGAAATTATATTAAAGATCGATCTGTACAATCATAAAAACTAATAAATTATCATAAGGACATATACATAAGCATAAGCATGTATACACAAAAAACAACATCAATATATAACCATAAGGACATATACACATGCAATAGCACTAAGATATAACCATAAATATATACATACAATTAGAAACACATATATATCTTGGTCAAAAAGAAAGAAACACATATATACAACTATTAGCTCAAATGAAGCGTCAATACATAATCATAAATACTAATATACAGTCATAAACATAAATATACAACTATGAACGGGGAATAATTTCATACGACCATGAACACATATATGCAACTATAATGAGAATTATGCAATAATAAATCTTTATTAGATTATTATTCTGCACTGATTAATGCTATTTGATTACTTTCATTGTTCTCTTCTAGGAGTTGGCCACCCCTAAACTAGCAGGCAGTAGTCCCAACACCCCCCACCCCCAATCTTTTAACTATATAATCAAAGAAAATATAAAACACAAGAGAGTTGCGGGATTGAACCGAGGCAGGATTTTCGACCCCCGAGGGGCTGCGGCCATTGAAGTGTGCAAAGAGATTTGTTTAAGGAGATACTGTGATTTGAGATAGGGTTGAGTGGGAGGGACCTCAAGACCTCCTACTTTCAGACATGTTAAGTCAAAATAGCCGAGCCACTCTGGCATACAAAAAAACACAATGAGATTTCTTATATAAAAAAATACATAGGGGTCATTCATTTGGCAAATATTTGAGAAAGTACGTAAATTTTCACTTTTGATAATCTCAGACTCGTGAATGATGTGTATACAAAGGGTTAAACTCAGTCCCAATGATGCCTTTTCGACTTTACAAGCTATACAAGGGTCACAAGCCCTGACTAGACGGTAAGAAAATTATGGATCTACGAACACTGCCCTTTGAGAGAATAAACCCAAATTGCAGCAAAATAAAAGAGGATTTTTTTTTCAAAAAACAAATCATGAAAACCCAGGAATTATACCATGTATATACAGAAGATAAGGGATTTCAGTTTCCACAAGTTAAAAATATTTGACAGACTTGTTACATTGGGCATCGACAACCCAAGAGACGGACAAAGTGTGACGTGTACTCTATTGCAAGGGCCTCTTTACACCCTTTTGTCATGTCACCGCTGATGTCAAGCACATGAGATCACCTATAAAGTCCTTTACATGACATTCATCCTAAAATGGACAATAGATGGACAATAGTATGGCTATTGACAAGCCAGGGATCCGATCCTAGGATCAGATGGCAACAGATGTTTATGTTTGTATGAACAGACTGCCACAGCAAGTTTTCCAACTTACAGGTAGACTAATTAGTTCAGTCACAGTTTGCGACCCATGAGAATATCGGATGCTCAAACATGCAAGGTTTCAGCATGATGCAGTTAAAAAGAAAACCTCGTGGTAGCACAACCCTTTTGTTGCCAGAGACATATATTTACAAAAAAGTGGAAAGACAGATTAAAACTCAAAGTAATCAAACATCAAGTGTAGGATCCAGCAGCCCATCTACCTTCATATCTCCCACATGAGTACTCCGTGGATGGAACCTCAGTTAAATGAAGAGGGTCAGGCTCTATTCCATAGTCTGTCAATGGCCTGTGTTCGAGAATGTCATCATGACTCTTCACAAATTCAGGAATCTCAACTTGTCCTTTATTTATATCATCCCAAAGATACTGCAACCTGCTAACGTACTTGATTTTCCAATATAATCTGCAAAGATTAAAGCACAGCCAAAGATCACAACCAGCCATCAGCTTAATGAACTGTTCATAAGCATGCGGGAGAGAGGAATGATTGTAAACGCAAGACGCCTAGGCAAAACCTAGGTTATGTAACAAAGTATCCACTAGCCAATATCATGAAAAGTCTATATTCCATGAATATAATAAGGTGTTAACAACTATTTAGCACATATATATATGCATAAGAAGGCAATAAGATAGAAGAAACGACAAGTATTAAGAAAATAATAATAAGACAATCATTGAGAATCTGAACGTACCTGTTGACCAAGATGAAAAGTTTAAACGAAAGTATTGCTAAGAGTAACATAATATTTTCTTAAAATTCATCACTTGTAATTGTCAAACATAGTTATGTACATCAAATTAGTTTTATAAAAAATAAAATGGAAATAAAAATCTAAATCTTGATCCCAAAAGCCATGTCCTTGTGTAGTTTAAAGAAAACCACTTAAATTTTATGCTTTTACACCAAAACCACATGGCACATGCCAAACAAGGCAAGGTGACCTCACGCAAAAGTGGGCTGGGCAGGCTCAAGGCAGGGCAAGGCACACCCAGGCGGCCCACGCGAGCACCTTATTGGGCTGCTTGTCTAGGTGCCAAAATACCATGGCTGTTGTCAAGCACCTTGTTGCATAGGCGAATGGAGAGGGGTAACGCAATTCAAGATTTCTGAAGCCAAGACAAGTTCTTTCTTTAGCTAGCAGGTTTCTAACAAGTTCACAATTGAACAAGTCAAATATGGGAAGAGTTGAAAATGCAGAATGCGAAATCAACCTCCGCCAAACACTTTTCAAATGACCACCTTTTAATGAGCATTGTAACATTGAGATAAATTTATATCTTCCAGGCGTCATGCAAAGTTAAGAAGATTAATCAGTGTGTGAGCACAGTTGATAGCAACTTATTCGGACAGCAAAGGTGTTGCATGCCAGTGGGTAGGAATTGGGCAGCAAGTTCTGATAGGGTTATCAAGAAGACTCTAATATCGTGATGAAATGAGATGTTAATTCTTGGTCATCGTGCAAGCCACGTGCGATAGATGCAAAGATAATTTCTTGAGAAGCCAAGAAAGAACATGGCAAAACCAATCATTGAATGCATACTAACATAAGTACTTCAAAGTAGCCCAGGGCTGAACTTGCAATCAGCAGCAGCTATATTTAACAGATCATTAATAATAAATAAGAGTCATTGCATATAAACTATTCCTGGAATAGAAAATGCAAATTCTCTCTCTCGCATCTGCATTTGCATACACATAATTAAAAATGTCAACAATATGCAAAAAGTCCACGGAATGGCCTTTCTGCATCATTTTATAAGTAGAGAAGAATATTTAAGTATTGGCAAAAGGTTCATTTGTGGCCTTTTTGCACACTACTGCTACTTCTAATCATGTGTTCAAGCACAGATGGAGCAGTGGTAAGTCTGTGCATGTTGATTTGTGGCCTGTGGGAAAAGAAGATTTTGCAACCAAGGTGGCACAGGCAACTCTCAACTAGGATATTCAACGTTTGTCAAAAAGGCAAAAACCAGATAGAAAGTGTAGCCTGGGTGAAAAAATATGTTTAGCAAAATATACCGGGGAAGGGGGTTCATCACACCAAGTTGGCAAGATGAACAGAATTATAGTGCTGATAAAATGCTTATCTCTTGTTCCTAGGCCTTCGTATATACCTCTTATTGTTACAGAGGTAAGAATTTAAGGAGCTGAAACAAATCAAACCTGTTCTACTTCTCTTTAAGGAAACTACTGTGGCGTTTCTAAATGCGATCTCTCTGCATTACTCACTCAATTGACTACCTTGTAGTACGCATCTATTAGATTTACGTAAAAATGTTCATGTGGAACCAAAAAGAAAACATAAGCTTTCAGTTGGTTTACAGTTTCTCTAATAATCAACTTTCAATTTAGCCTGCAATATCAATGTTCTAAAGCACAAATTTCTGATACTAATCATAAAGTTTTACACAATTTAAGGTCTCGGGAGAAAGAATAGTTAGGGGTAGGGGAGGTACTGACCCTCCACTCAAAAAGAAACGTCCGAGTGTCGCAAAAACAAGCCTCGACCTGATCCCAGGGTGCAGGAAGTACACAACGCTGATCCTCTCCTTAACGTCAGGGTTGAGTCCTTCGTAAATCCACCTTAGCACAGAGAGGCCCGGAGAGTTGTCTGCCTTCTGCACAGCACTGTGCATGTAAACAATGCAGATCGGCCCTTCCGGCAATTCTGTGAACATCTTGTGGTAGATGTATCTCTTCAGTCGATCTCCACTAATGACGAGAGCTAGCAATTCACAACACACAATAAGTTTTACCGACAAATACAAAATTGCCGCAGATTTCGCAAAAATAACCTGATCTCTAGAAAGTAAAAACAAAACTACAAATGGCACATCCGAGAAGAAGAAGAATATTAATATACGAGATATCAAACAGATTTTTAAAAAACATCTTTCTTGCGCGGAGATGACAAATCACGAAACCAAGGATAAACAGAACAAAAAAAAAGCGATGGAAAATCTCCATAAGAGGATAGCAAGAGAGAAGACTAATCAGAAAGAGGATAGATGGACGGACCTGGGAAGAACTTCCCAACGATGCGGAAGATGCGGTTGCCGGCCTTGTCGGAACCCTCGACGCGGAAGGCCTGCAGTGCCTCGAGGTCCGAGAAGTCCTCATCCAGGGATCCATACCCGCCGCCTGGAAGGTAAGGAGCGCAATCGTGCCAGACGTCATCCGGGGCCTCATCGTGACCGCCCGAGGCCGCCGTCGAACGCGGCAGCAGCGGCGAAAGGAAGGACTGGGCGTCGACGCCGAGGTCCGACGCCAACACCACCACGGAGAAGTCACGCTCCTGCTGGTGCCCCATCGGCTCCTCGCCCAGCGTTTCGCCGCAGAGTGTTTGCCGTAGACGGCACCGGAGCGTGATCAGGGAATGGAACCTGGGAAGCTGCGGGCAAAAGGGGATAAGTAAGGCTGCTGTCGTAGCGCTCGCAGTCGCAAAGAGTGACGGGACGAATACGGAAGCAACAGACGCGGCGCGTGCTGATTAGCTAAACGACGGACCATTAAACCAACAATTATGGGGCAGCAAAAACCCTGCGGCGAAACGCTCCGGTGTGTTTGGGGCATTCTCACATTGAAGTGTACCTTCAATATTCTTCATTGTTCACCTACATATGTGTTGTTTGCCTTTTTTTTATTACTTACGAGTAACTTAATAGTTGTTTTCTATATACATTTATATTGTGACGTCTCAAATTCACATCTTATTGAGATCAGATTTATAATAATATTTAAAAATATATATAACAAACTAGTTTTAAAAAAAGGTTTTCACAAGGCACATGTTGCCATTATGATTATCATAATGGTTTGATAAATATTATCAGTTTTGGAATGGTAGACTTTGTGGGCAGTGCATGATTTATAAAGTATATATATTTTTAATATAAAGGAGGGCAAAATATTTTTGAGGTGGGGTAAAACTAGACAGTCCCATTAAATTCTGCCCACCTGGTCTACCAAAGTGAAAAAGGATAGGCTGGCCCAAGCCATCGTCCCGCTCTTTAGCAGCAGCCCATGCAGAGGGACAGATGTGGCCATGTGGGCTTAGCCGACTAGAGCTCCGTCTCTTTAGCCACCAAGTCTGTCATCTTTGGACAACCCTGTACTTGCCAATGGTGAATCCTCGCCTCGTGGGCTACGCCAAGGCTCCCTTCTCCAACGTGCAGGACGCCCACTTCAAGGCTTGTCCTTGCCATGCCAATGCATGGCCAACTGGCTATATGATATGTGCATATGGCGGCAAGGAATGGCTTCCTTTCCTACCCAGCATGTCTCTTCTCTATCTAAGAGAGGTCAATGGCATCCACAAAGCCTCGCCCATGTCTCAGGAGCAATGCACGCCAATATGTCGACCCACTTTGGTGACCACTTTCGTATAACACACGTCAAACCATTCCCCACGGCTCATTTGCAAGGTCAGAAAGGAGGTGACATGGTAAGAAGACCCTCAACACACGCTTAAAAGAGACTAGCTAGCAACGGAAGAAGGAGAGTGCAAAACATAGAGCCCATAGCAAGGCAAGCATAATAACTTGCTTCGAAGGGAAGGACCCTAGTCCTCTCTCTCTCTCTCTCCAAATTCCCTATGTTCCGACTACCTTCTCTGTAGTGTCTTGGGCCCTTATTGGACCCTTAATGGGCTTTCTACTGCAGTGGGGGTTGACGGAGGTATCGGTTGCTGTTAACCTGAGTTGACGGCAAGAACGACTACTGTCTAGATGGCGTTGGCGGCAGGATAGGATGTCGTCTATGTAACGTCCCGACGCGGAATATCGGAGCGAGAAAATAAATGCAAACCATTGCACAATTGGATAACACCAAATAAACTCCAATTTCATTAATAATTCAACAATCTCCATTACATTCACTAATAACTCATCATCTTCATAAACTGACTAATACATCAACGTATCAGAGCCAAAACTAGGGCCCAGAGTACTTTATTCAAAATCAAACTATTACATAACGACTAACTGACTCACTAACTCATAACTACGCTAACAGACTACTACTAGATAGCACTGGTTGCTGAATGGTCACTCCTGAGCCTCCTCATCGGTCTCATCCTCATGAGTGTGGTCATGATCCGACTCACCTGAAACACATTAAATATATAGGCATGATGAGAGAATAACGTCCAATAGAACTTAATATCTCATGAACACAAGCATGCTTTAAATAGTTAATGGTTTAATGGCAGACTAACTAGAGAGTAAAGTCATGTAAAACATGTCATGTTAACAGGAGAACAATAGCAAGTGGCATAGGGAAAATAGTACAACGAGAACAACAATAGAATGGCCATGTAACGATATAACATGTAAATTACACAACGGTGCACTAGTAACAATCACGCTTGCACTTGTAGAGATAGTACTTTGATTGTCATAGATTAATCTAGATAGTATGCTGGCACTGGATGCATGCCGTAACACATCCTTGATCATTTTAACTCCCATGGGCACTGGCACTTTTCGGGCGCTCCTCCCGGGACCAGATCGGGCCCTATTGCGCTGGCATTAGTCATTTCTTTTATCTTAGACAATCACACGAATGGGCAATAGAGTACTAAGAAGAGATAAGAGAGTACTAGACGAGATAGATGAGAGTGTAGAGAGAACGTGAACAGATGAGAGGATATAGAGAGAAGATGAGATAGGGTATTATTGTAAAATCACGTTTAAACATTGATAGTACAGTTGCACGGCACACCACCGCGGGCCGGCAGTCTGGTAGCAATCATCACCGCCCACTAGCCGTGTTATGTACACATGCTAGATGGTCCGACATGATCAAAGATAAGGAAAGAACACACTAAGGCCATAGATCGTACTGATCCCTAATGTGTATCGGGTTTTGGGGTACAACCAGCTCGTTGACTAAGGACGTGCGCCAAAGCCAAGAAGACTTACAGAGGTCTTGACAAGGAGTCTCTGGCCCAGTCGAGAGTATTCCCGATGGAGAGGTTGTCCAAGTCAAGAGAAAGTGTGTAGAAAATGGGTCTGTCGTGCCTCGAGTGCTCGAAGCCGAGGGAAAACGATAACGGTATTTAAAATGCGCGTATAAAACGAAGACAATTGTATTTAATAAAATAGGATAATTTAGTCATTTATTTCACTAATTTACCGAATATATTATTGCATAATTTATCAGGGTCAAATGTCATTTAATAATGTTATGTGTGTGTAAGTGTAAAGAAATCTTGAGGATATGACAAGTCATGCAAATGTCATTTAAAATAATTAAATTTATATCGTTAATGCCATTTATTAACGTACCAAGTCGAATTAACTATAACATGGGTTAATCATGGCTAATTAAGGGGTATAAAGCTTAAACAATAGGGCATATGCACTTTTTTTTTTCAATTCTAGTCAGATTCTTGAAAACGCGGCGGACTTACCCGTCGCGATTCAAATCGCGACGGGGCGGCCAGGCGCGACAGGTGGACTGGGAATCGCGGCGGCGTAAGCCGCCGTGTTCTTGACGCGTCGCCATCAGCCGGCGCGACCCCACTGATATCGCGGCGGATCGCGCCGACGCGATACCAGGTGGGATTGCCCTTTTTCCCTTTTTCCTAGGGCAAATCCTCTTTGATACATAGACGTTCTAAATTCCATATAAAATAGCACAGTGATTCAAAAAGCACGAAACTAGTTTTAAACGAAAGTAGACATATAGATCTATCAACATGCACGATTAATTTGAAAATAAACAAGGTTTGGGCATGATTTGATCAGGTTACTTTTTGGTGACCTAATCATGCATAGTCAGGGTTCAATGAATTAATTAACAATGAATACATGATAAAAAATTCCGAAACTAGGGGCGTTCAAAATCTAACAAGATGTAGTATTTATGATAATTTTATCATGGTATGAAGTCAAGCATGAATGAGGTTCACAAACAAACAAGAAGGGTCGGGTGCATGGATCTGACAGGGATTCAAAGAATTAATTCTCCCTCATGGGAGATCGAAATAGAGCGAAACTAGGGGCGTTTGAAAGCTAGTATGATGTAGTGTTAATGATAATTTTATCATGACAGGAGAACAAGTACATGCGGGGGTATATAGCAAATATGAGGTTTTGGGTTCATGGTAACAGCAGAGTTCAAGCAATTAATTCGCCCAAATGGATTAGCGAAATACAACGAAACTAGAAGACTTTTGAAGAGGTTCATGAAGTCTACCTAGGGTAATTTTTACACGAATTTAGCTTGAGAGATTGCCTATCTTTTGTCGAATCCAAGAAGAACCCTAAGTTGGAGATGAAAACTCCTTTGTCTAAGCTCCCTTCTCCAAGCTCCCACGATCTCCAACCTCTCCCCTCGTCCTCCAAAGCCTCTACTGCGGTTTAGGGTTGCTAGGGACGAGTTTTAGGGTGTTTTGATTGCTAATTAGAGTCCTTTCTATCTAAAACTCTTCCCTCCTATTAAAAATCCGAATTTCCATATTTATCTTCCCACTTTCTCTCATTTATCCACCTAATAAGGTTGGGAACATATCTAATTTCGTGGGTAGGGGGTTAGGTAAGTATAGTACTCCTTTTTAGGATATATATGGGTTATTTAGTATTTATCTTAACCATTATTTATTTATTTAATTAATTAGGTACGAATTTAACCTAATTACCTCTCATCCCATGATGGGCTCTCCTCTTTTGGGCCCAATAAACCATGTTTGGACCATTAGGGTAGCCCATTTAATAATTTAACTTAATGGGTATTAGTTTAAATCCTTTCTATTTCTCTCTATTTCTATTTATTCTCCCTTTATTCAATTAAATCAATTTATCTCATTTATTTAAATAAATTTTTATTTTTCTTGATTTTAAAAATCAAGGTTGCTACATTCTAGGTGTGTTGACGGCAACTTATGTCGTCGTCTACTTGGTTGATTTTCGAGGGTTCCTGTAACGGCCCTAGATATTTATACCTAATAAGGCTCCATATCCAAGTCCGCCTCCTGCGATCGGATTGAAGTCTCGTAAGGGATATGTAGCATACTGACCGTTCGGATCGTGGCTTAATGGTTATGGAGGCCCGTGTGTGTGGCCCATTAGTATGTGTTTCAAGTGTTTGCGCAGGTTGTGAGGCTTTGTGGGCCGGCAGTTTGGGCCCAAAGCACTCACATGTTCACTGTCTGTGAACGCGACAGTGAGGAACGTCGTGTTCTGAACGCGATGGTCCTGGGTGTCGCATTCATGGAACCGTCGATTTGAGTCATCGTCTGCATGCGCGCCGCGTGTCGCACGCTAGGCGGCTTGCTGACATCATGAGTGGGAAGGCGACAGCCTCCTACGTCGCGTTCAGGTCGCGACGGCAAGGTACGTCGTGTTCCCAACCAAGCTGCGTTTTTAAGTAGGTTTTGGCTGAACAAAGCTTTTGCAAGCTCTGCTCAGCCAGGGAAGGAGATTTCACCAGGGTGAAGGACGATCCAACGTTTTGGAGGTGTTTTTGGCGTGTTCTCGCCGTGAGAACGTTGCGTGGAGCGGGGGAAATGCCGTGGGTCTCGTTCTACGCGGAGGTAGGGAGATTCTGTAATGATACGCTCATTCGGATCCGGGTTCATCGGGTCTATGTGTGGTGCTTTTGACCAAGAGATGGCCAATGGGTTGTTTGTGTGGTTTGTGTGCACAGGGTGAGCAGTGTGGGCCAGATATGCCAGCCCATTTGCACTGCTAGTTCACTGTTTTGAAACGAGGCGGAGCCAGGCGACGCGATTTGAACGCGTTGGCCTTGCCCAACGCGATTCAGCGAACCGCCTCTGTGACGCGTGTCGCGCGGTTGCTTTGTGGCGTCGGCTTGGGTGGACACGTTTAAAGAGCTTAAACGTGGCATCTGCCCTGGACGCGATTCCGTTTAATGTTTTAAGTGTATCGTTTCGGCCAGACGGAGCAGAGGAGCTCTGTCCGGCGCAGGGGGAGATGCTGCGGAGCTTCTTCGGTGGATTCTGGTGGTTTTCGACCTCGGGTGGCTCGTGCGGCGCGGGAACCACGCGAGGATGATGCTCGGAGCATGGGCGTGCCGTCGACGATGAGGCTTTGGGGCGTTCTTCAGTGTTTCCTATTGGTAGGGAGACTTCCTACCCTTGTTTATCGTTTAAAGGCATGAATGGATTGGGGATTAAGAGATGGATCATGTGTGGGTGGTTTGCCTTGTTGGGTTTATCCTATTTACAATTTTAATGGATTGAATGATGAGAACTGTTGTGGGTTTTCTCGTGGGGGAGAGTGGGTTTGGCCTGTGAGCTGAGCTCACTGTCGAGCTAGAAACGCGTCAGGGTTCCCGACGCGATTCTGTTGAACGCAGCATATGTTGTCGACGCGTTCCGATTTCTAACGTTAATGTGAAGTTGGTTACATGAACGTGACCTTGTGGTCTGTCGCGTTAGTGTTAAACGTGGCGACAAGGTCAGACGCGATTCAATGAAAAGTTTATTGTTTTATTATCGACGTCGTATGAGGTGGACGCGGTTTACCGTTCACTGTCGGTGGTGACGAGTCGGGCCGTCGTGACTTGGTCACGACAGTGTGCCCTGTCGCGTTAAGCTGGAGTCGCGTCGGGTATGGTCGACGTGATTTGAAGTGCGGCGTCTGTGTTGGACGCGTTTCAGGTTCCGTGGCTGAGTTGTGCTGGCTGGGCAGTGAGGTTCTGGTGTGAACTTAGCCTAGGCCTTGTGGTTATTGTTAAGTAAGATTTATTACGGTTGATTTGCTCGGTATGTGTATGTTGTTAGCATGCTTATGGTTTAAGTTAAGCATGTATATGTATTTAGATGTGTTGGTTAATGAGTATAGGTGTGGCATGTGGTCTTAGTGGTCATGCGATGACCCAGTAAGACAATGACAGTGTTAAATTGTGTTATCGTGGTTAATGAACAATTGTGTATAGGATGGCTTAAGGGTCACAGGGTGACCGATGATAAGCTATTTTTACCATTTGTGTATTGTGGTTTAGTAAAGGTCGTATAAGTATGTATACCGTGGTTTGTGTGCTTACCAAGTCTGGTGGTCCGACGCCTATTCCGGAATACCTCTCTAGTCGGCTACCCTAGCACCGGGTGCTTAGGGCTTGTCCCGGTACCAGAGTACCATCAATGTGACGGATCGCCTCGGCCAAGCCCGCTAAACCGATAACGTACTTGATCTGAGTCCGCCTCCCGCGAACGGGCCGAAGCCTCGCAAGGGATACCAAACCACAGTCCGTGTAAACATAAAGGAACACACCACATTTCATATATATTTCACAAGTTTACATAGCCAAATTTCCACAAAAACTAAAAAGAAGTACAAGAGCCTGGGGCATACCCCAAGGTACAACTGAAGAAAGTAAACAACTACAAAACCACACTGCTGGAGTTACTCTGTTGGAGGTGCTGACCCTGCACCGCTACGACGCGGCCCGGACTGGACGTCGGACGAGAGACGTCCTCCTCGCTCTCACCTGTGGGAGTAGGGGTGAGCCTCTCTAGTCACTGGCTCAGTAGGGAACTCCCCAAAACCGAGCGAAACAAACACCACGAGTACGAATAGTAAACAGCACCAACAATTAATATAACAGCTAAGCAGGTAAGTAAAGCTGTAAAAGTACTCACCGTCTGCCGACTACGAGAAACAACAGTAATAATTAAACGGCAAACCAGTACAGGTGTACAAGCTAAAGTAGAGACAGCCAACACGAGCCACGTGAACTGGTTCGCGACACCAGCAACTGACTCGGACAACTAACACAGGTCTACCTCTCAGCCTCGCAGCCACGAACGAAAGGTCCAGCTGCCGCTCCACGTAAAAAGGTCAAGCAACTGTGGAGACCAACTAAACACCACCACCTGTAGACCACACGGTCACAGGCCCATGCCTGGCACCTCCAGAGACCCTGGCCTGGGCTCGCTAGAGTGAGGCACTGGAAAAGGACTAGCTGGGGTCCAGTACGTCTACTGGTGTCCGTACCCCCAACTATGAGCGCGCTACAAGTGACTAAAACAAACTCAAGTGTCACTGTCCCACTGTCGTCTTTCCCTCAGCGGACGTACAACTCTAACACAAGAGTGAGGGTGTCCAGGTCAGACGACACAGACCTCGACGGTACAGCACAAGTACCGGGACAAAGCCCCGAGCTAACAGCCTGGCTCACAAAGAACCTGGGGCACCCAACTGGAGAGGTAACCACGGTAGGCATCGTACTACTCGCCACGTACACAGAACCTCGTGCACGTCACACACAAACACGTGAAACCCCACGTAAACCACAAGTAACCACTGGTCCACTACACGTGAACCCAACTGACTCGCGTACACAACGCGCAGTCACCGAAGTAAACAACTAACAGCATACCTTGTATGCTAAACACGTAAACCAAGTGCACTCAGTACACCTCATGCGTCAACACACATGCAATAACGATAAATACTGTACTTAGTCATTTCTGCTCATATAGAGGTAGGCGGCCACATCGAATGCCGCTTACAAGGAGTCAACGGCAAGGGTCCTGGCCGTTAACCTCCTAGCTGAGGATCTTGGCGACAAGCGATCTTGACGCCAAGTTCTTTGGCCATAAACCCTGCAGAAACCCTAATCCGGCTCCGCGGGCTTTCTAACTGTTCTAACTACTGAAAAACATGCAAATGCAATTCCTTTAGCATGCTAGAACCCAATACAACCCACTAAAACATGCTTTGAACATTAAATAACTCAAACCACCCTTTATCCCGCATGGTGCAACTTGATCCAAACATGCATTATCATGCTGGTTCAAGTAATTATGATGTGTTTTAATGTTTCTACGGAGTTAAACGGGTTCGTCCCCTACCTCAGAACGCGTTAGAATCTCTTGCAATCCTCCGGTTCACGCCGAGCCCTCCGCGAGCTCCCACGCGAATTGCACCACACCGCGACATTTCCTCGCGTAATTCAGCGATGCCGCGCGTTCTACGATTGTCCAACTATTCCTCGGAACCTGTTAGAAGCTTCAGAAACACCAGGGCGCGAAGCTGGGGCAAGAGGGGAAGAGAGTGAGCTGAGAGAGCTGCCCTCAGGTGAGCCTATAACCTGCAGAACTGTCAGGTTGGCGTCAACCCCTATGCCGCCAACAGTGACCGCCACCCTTAGCGTCCACAACTACTGCCGCTAAGTTCATGAAGTAAACGTCCACTAACCTGGACGCCAACAGTCGACGACCACCCCTGGCCGCCAACTTCAACAGAACAGCAGCATGTCCTATTTCATTTTAGGACCAACCCTGCTCTTCACCTGCTCAAGCCACGCATCCACACCATGCATTCCACACAACCGACTCACACTGGCCTCACAACGGCCGCCACAACCACAATTCACAAGATTCGCATGGATCGAAAGGCACGCGACGTTACAATCAAGGCCTGTGTCGTCTTCCTGGACACCCTCAATCCTGTGTTTGAGTTGTACGTCCGGCTGAGGGAAAGACGACAGAGGGCATTGACTTGTGTTTGTGGGTGTGCAGTCGCTTGTAACGTGCTCGTGGTTGAGGGACGGACACCAGTAGACGTACTGGTCCTCAGCTAGTCCTGTTCCAGTGCCTCACTTTAGGGTTCTCGGCTGGAGCCCCTAAGGTGTTAGGTTTGGGCCTGCGGGGTGTGTGACCTGCAGGTTGTGGTGGTTAGTTGGTCTCCATTGTTCTTGGCTTGTTGTTGTGGAGCAGCAGTTGGACCTTCCGTCCGTGACTGCGAGACTAAGAGGTAGTTCTTGTGTTTTGTTTTTCGGGTTGGATACTGGCGTCATGAACCAGTAGTCCGTTCCCCGTGTGGTGGCGTCGTCTCCATATCGACTCGTGTTTGACCACTGGTTGTGGTTTGTGTGTGAACCGCTGGTTAAGGTTATAATCATGAAACCGTTAACTGTTGTGGTATGCCCTGGAGGTGGCACGGTTCTGTTGTTCAGTGTTGTACCTCGTGGTGGCAGGTATATGTACCCCTCGTGGGTAGAATTGTGTTGTGGTAATATGTGAGTCCCGACCTCAGCTGGTGTTGAGGTGAGACTGTGCATACTGTGAAGGTCTTGTGGTGTGATTCTCCACGTGTTGTGTGTTATTTATATTCGTACCGTGTATTTCTAGTTATGGTTTGGTATGTGGGTGTTGGCTGGTTGTTGCCAAACCCGATGCCTTGTGCGGCTGGTTTGCCTGTGAGACTATAGCCTAGGTAGTGGTCTGCCGGTGAGGCTTGTGGTCGAGGTGGTTTGGTTGTAGGACGGACTAGCGGTGTTAAACGAGTCATGTGTTTCCCTTTAGTTTCCGAGGACTGGGTTTAGCCGGTGTGTTATAATTAGTTGTTGTTTATACCTGCTTGTGTGTGTGCATGTTATGCTTCGGCTACTGGTGTTGCCAGTGAGACCCTCTGGGGTTGAGGTCTCTTGTGTAGCTGTGTTTTTGTTGTGGGAGGTCCCTACTGAGCTGGTGACTTATTGAGGCTCACTCCCTTACAGTCTGTTCAGGTGTTGGTTAACTTAGGCATGGTTTACGCAGAGTAGTGCAGACTTGTACCACCAGTAGTAGAGTAGTTGAGTCGTCTGAGTTGTGCTCCCTCGGGGTATGCCCCAGGTAGTTGTACACTCTTTTATTTGGACATGTGTAATTGTAATGAGACTTTTGTACATTGTGGTTTACAGTTATATACACTTGTACTTTCCTGTGCTATATATTGTACTTTTGGTCTTTATATTCTTACTGGACACGTGTTAGTGATATCCCTTGCGAGACTTCGGTCCGATTGCAGGAGGCGGATCTGGATATGGACCCTTATTGGGTATAAATATCCAGGGCCGTTACAGTTGGTATCAGAGCAATGGTCCAGTTAGAATATGAAAAGACATTGAAGTACAATGTCCCAATACATAGATTAATGTCCACTGCTGGTAGTAAGTCTGCGGTTTTACGTGATTTAAAATGGTTTTCACGTAAGTTTTTATTATGTAAAACATTTGCTAGTCAGGCAGCCGTTGATAGTAGCAGGAGCAGATATGGATAGAAAGAAATGCAGTTTGTGAAAAGTGAAAGATTATGAAAAAGGTTGCGTGTAAACCCGGCAGTTGTTAGAAATGGCAGAAAATGGTAAGATTAGAGATATAAATTGAGTGGTTACTCAGTGTGTCAAAGGCAGTGGCAGTTAAGTTGTTTAAAGAATTCACAGCTATGAAACCAGAAAGATTAGTGATTTCAACTATGAAATCCAATAAGAATGTTTTAGTGAAAAATAGAAATGGGTAGAGACAGAGGTAAAGTAAGCTATGACGGAATAGCAGAGGAAACAGAGTTGGAATGAGGAATAGAGTAATGTATAGTTAAAGATAATTAAGTGTGTATTAGTGGTTGAGAACCTCAGCAGAGGTGATCTTTGTGTTGAGATTTGTGCCAGTTGATACCAAGGAATAGTTTGGTGAATAGTGTGATTAAGATGTAAAGGAAGATTTGTGACAAATGTATAAAGTGGATCAGCCCCAGATGAGAAAATGATAGCAGAAGAATAATAGTTGTGGCAGCCATACCACATCAGTGTGTGTGATTAGCATTGGTTGCACCCGCGAGTTCGGGAATAAGAAGTTGTTATGAATAGTGCTGGTGTAAAGAAATTATGATAATATAAATTTGTATAAGAAGGTGCCGAGGTGAATAGCTGAGCAAAGAAAGAGTAAACAGGGATCAGTGCACAGTAAAGTTCTTCTGAGATTTAAAAGGAAATATATCTGTGTGGCAGACGATAGTTTGTGGAGGTTCTGTAGAAGACTTTATTGAAGACTGCAGAATTAGTAATAATTAGAAGTTTTGTTTGGTTATGGAATCAGGCAAAGCAGATTATGGAATTTGAAAAATATATATCAGAGTTGGCTAGGGAAAAACATGAATGTAAAGATGCTTAAATGGTAATAAGAATTACAGTGTAAAGAGTGACCCTGAGACTAGCCAGATAGTAAAATGCTTCAGAGAAATGCATAGCAGTCATAATATTGGCAGTTGGCAGAATATGGATAAAGAAAGAAAGACAATGGCAAACTAAGAAAAGAAGGAAAACAAATGATTGAGAAAATGATCAGAAAATATTTGCAAGTTAGTGTATAGAAGATGGAATTTTAATTGAGCAGAGAAATTATGGAAAATATTTCTGAGGTAAAGTAGAAAAAAAGGGCAGATCAATTAAGAAACAGTGAATATGGCTCCGTATAGCAGAAGAGAGCAGAAAGAGAGAAATGTGATGCAGAAATTTAGAATGGATGAGCACAGAAAGAAAAGGATTTAAGAAAATTATTTAAGGAAATGTGGCACTTGTGTGTAAAAGACTTGTAAAGAGAAATATGGAATCTGTTCAGAATGGCCAGTGCAGTATTATATGAGATAAGTAAGTGCAGAGTTAAGGCAATGAGAGCAACATTTTGAAATAATGAAGAGACATTGTGAAAAATCAGTTAGATTATATGATTAAAGATAAGAAAGGTACAAGGTGAGCAAGATGTGCCAGTAGTTAAGAGGCAAAGTGCAAAATTCAAAGATGAAGCACCAGTATATGTGATATATTGAGGAAAGCAGATCAGGAAACTCCAGCGTTTCAGGCCAGTGGTAGATGGTTGAGCAGAATAAATTGAGAAAAACATAAAATGAGAATTAAGTCCAGTTGGGGTTTGAGAAATAGTGAAAATGGAAAGCAATTCACAAACAGAATTTCTAAGATATTATGCTAAGGGTGCAGCATAATTAGAGTAGCGCAGCAGAAGTGTGGGAAGTTTATCACCCACAAATTGCTTGTTTGATAAGATTTGTAGATTTTGGCACAGATGGGCAAGAGGTCGAGAAATTAAAAAAAAGAGTTAAAGAATGTGAAGCAAAACAGCATGAAAAGGCAGGAAAGTCAGAAATGACAGTGAGTTTCCCGTGAAAAGTTAGCAGTTGAATGTATAAAGACAAAATAAAGAAAGATAAAGCAGAGAACAGTTGACGGTCATGAGTAGAAAAAGAAATGGCACTGCAGAGTTTAAGGAAAAAGAGATGATTTTAAATGGCAGATAAGAATAGAGAAATAGATGAGGCAGAATAACAGTAGGCAATGATAAACATAAATGAAATGGCACCGAAAAATTTAAGAGTTGAAAGAGGTTAAGACATGGTAAAGCACTACAGTGGAGCAGTGTTTAGTAAAATATTTAAGAAAGTAAAGCGGCTTAGAAAAGAAATATTGCAAGTACAACCAGGAAAGTGAAGTTGAGTCGAAAGAGATAAAGCGCCAAGTCGCCAACAGCAGGGTGGAATCGCTTACAGCCAAAAAGTAAGAAAGAATGGATCAGATCAATTGGGCAGATCAAGTATGGAAAAGAAATAAAGAGAAAGAAAGAGCAGAGCAGCTATGAAAGAGAAAGGCAAAGCAGGAAAGATATGAGAATAAGCAGATCAAGGTAATCCGTGAGCAGTGATTTGAAAGGTAAGAGCAGAAGGAAATGTATCCTACTTGATCTATATAAGGTTTAAATTCTTTTTAGGTGATAGTCCGGTTTACCATGGCTTTGCTCTGAATGTCGAGGACGACATTCTTTTTTAGGTGATAGTAATGTAACGATACACTCGTTCGGATCCGGGTTTATCAGGTCTATGTGTGGTGCTCTTGACCAAGAGATGGCCAATGGGCTGTTTGTGTGGTTTGTGTGCACATGGTGAGTAGTGTGGGACGGATATGCCAACCCATTTGCACTGTTGGTTCACTGTTTTGAAACGCGGCAGAGCCAGGCGACGCGATTTGAACGCGTCGGCCTTGCCCAACGTGATTCAGCGAACCGTCTCTGTGATGCGTGTCGCGCGGTTGCTTTGTGGGGTCGGCTTGGGTGGACGCGTTTAAAGAGCTTAAACGCGGCGTCTGCCCTGGACGCGTTTCCGTTTAATGTTTTAAGTGTATCGTTTCAGCCAGACAAAGCAAAGGATGCTCTGTCTGGCGTAAGGGGAGATGCTGTGGAGCTTCTCTGGCAGATTCCGGTGGTTTTCGACCTCAGGTGGCTCGTGCGGCGTGGGAATCACGCGAGGATGATGCTCGGAGCGTGGGCGTGCCGTCGGCGAGGAGGCTTTGGAGCGTTCTTCGGCGTTTCCTGCTTGTAGAGAGACTTCCTACCCTTGTTTATCGTTTAAAGGCATGAATGGATTGGGGATTAAGAGATGGGTCATGTGTGGGTGGTTTGCCTTGTTGGTTTATCCTATTTACAATTTTAATGGATTGAACGATGAGAACTGTTGTGGGTTTTCCCGTGGGGGAGAGTGGGTTCGGCCTGTGAGCTGAGCTCACTGTCGAGCTAGAAATGCGTCAGGGTTACCCGACGTGATTCTATTGAACGCGGCGTATGTTGTCGACGCGTTCCGATTTCTAACGTTAATGTGAAGTCGGTTACATGAACGCGACCTTGTGGTCTGTCGCGTTAGTGTTAAACGCGGCGACAAGGTCGGACGCGATTCAATGAAATGTTTATTGTTTTATTATTGACGTTGTATGAGGTGGACGCGGTTTACCGTTCACTGTCGGTGGCGACGAGTCGGGCCGTCGCGACTTGGTCGTGACAGTGTGCCCTGTCGCGTTAAGCTGGAGTCGCGTCGGGTATGGTTGACATGATTTGAAGCGCGACGTCTGTGTTGGACGCGTTTCAGGTTCCGTGGCTGAGTTGTGCTGGCTAGGCAGTGAGGTTCTGGTGTGAACTTAGCCTAGGCCTTGTGGTTACTGTTAAGTAAGGTTTATTAAGGTTGATCTACTCGGTATGTGTATGTTGTTAGCATGCTTATGGTTTAAGTTAAGCATGCTTATGTATTTAGATGTGTTGGTTAATGAGTATAGGTGTGGCATGTGGTCTTAGTGGTCATGTGATGACCCTGTAAGACAATGACAGTGTTAAATTGTGTTATCGTGGTTAATGAACGATTGTGTATAGGATGGCTTGAGGGTCACAGGGTGACCGATGATAAGCTATTCCTACCATTTGTGTATTGTGGTTTAGTAAAGGTCGTATAAGTATGTATACCGTGGTTTGTGTGCTTACCGAGTCTTGTGGTCCGGCGCCTATTATGGAATACCTCTCTAGTCGGTTACCCTAGCACCAGGTGCTTAGGGCTTGTCCCGGTACCAGAGTACCATCAAGGCCTGTGTCGTCTTCTTGGACACCCTCACTCCTGTGTTTGAGTTGTACGTCCGACTGAGGGAAAGACGACAGAGGGCATCGACTTGTGTTTGTGGGTGTGCAGTCGCTTGTAGCGCGCTCGTGGTTGAGGGACGGACACCAGTAGACGTACTGGTCCTCAGCTAGCCCTGTTCCAGTGCCTCACTTTAGGGTTCTCGGCCGGAGCCCCTAAAGGTGTCAAGCTTGGGCCTGCGGGGTGTGTGACCTGCAGGTTGTGGTGGTTAGTTGGTCTCCACTATTCTTGGCTTGTTGTTGTAGAGCGGCAGTTGGACCTTCCGTCCGTGACTGCGAGACTAAGAGATAGTTCTTGTGTTTTGTTGTTCGGGTTGGATAGTTGGATACGGACGTCATGAACCAGTAGTCCATTCCCGTGTGGTGGTGGCGTCTCCGTGCCGACTCATGTTTGACCACTGGTTGTGGTTTGTGTGTGAACCGCTGGTTAAGGTTATAATCATGAAACCATTAACTGTTGTGGTATTCCCTGGAGGTGGCACGGTTGTGTGGTTCAGTGTTGTACCTCGTGGTAGCAGGTACATATGCCCCTCGTGGGTAGAATTGTGTTGTGGTAGTACGTGAGTCCCGACCTCAGCTGGTGTTGAGGTGAGACCGTGCGTACTGTAAAGGTCTTGTGATGTGACTCTCCACGTGTTGTGTGTTATTTATATTTGTACCGTGTATTTCTAGTTATGGTTTGGTATGTGGGTGTTGGCTGGTTGTTGCCAAACCCAATGCCTTGTGCGGCTGGTTTGCCTGTGAGACTGTAGCCTAGGCAGTGGTCTGCCGGTGAGGCTTGTGGTCAAGGTGGTTCAGTTGTAGGATGGACTAGCGGTGTTAACGAGTCATGTGTTTCCCTTTAGTTTCCAAGGACTGGGTTTAGCCGGTGTGTTATAATAGTTGTTGTTTATACCTGCTTGTGTGTGTGATGTTATGCTTCGGCTACTGGTGTTGCCAGTGAGACCCTCTGGGGTTGAGGTCTCTTGTGTAGCTGTGTTTTTGTTGTGGGAGGTCCCTACTGAGCTGGTGACTTATTGAGGCTCACTCCCTTACAGTCTGTTTCAGGTGTTGGTTAACTTAGGCATGGTTTACGCAGAGTAGTGCAGACTTGTACCACCAGTAGTAGAGTAGTTGAGTCGTCTGAGCTTGTGCTCCCTCGGGGTATGCCCCAGGTAGTTGTACACTCTTTTATTTGGACATGTGTAATTGTAATGAGACTTTTGTACGTTGTGGTTTACAGTTATATACACTTGTACTTTCCTGTGCTATATATTGTACTTTTGGTCTTTTATATTCTTACTGGACACGTGTTAGTGATATCCCTTGCGAGACTTCGGTCCGATTGCAGGAGGCGGATCTGGATATGGACCCTTATTGGGTATAAATATCCAGGGCCGTTACAGTTGGTATCAGAGCAATGGTCCAGTTAGAATATGAAAAGACATTGAAGGTACAATGTCCCAATGCATAGATTAATGTCCACTGCTGGTAGTAAGTCTGCGGTTTTACGTGATTTAAAATGGTTTTCACGTAAGTTTTTATTATGTAAAACATTTGCTAGTCAGGCAGCCGTTGATAGTAGCAGGAGCAGATATGGATAGAAAGAATGCAGTTTGTGAAAAGTGAAAGATTATGAAAAGGTTGCGTGTAAACCCGGCAGTTGTTAGAAATGGCAGAAAATGGTAAGATTAGAGATATAAATTGAGTGGTTACTCAGTGTGTCAAAGGCAGTGGCAGTTAAGTTGTTTAAAGAATTCACAGCTATGAAACCAGAAAGATTAGTGATTTCAACTATGAAATCCAATAAGAATGTTTTAGTGAAAAATAGAATGGGTAGAGACAGAGGTAAAGTAAGCTATGACGGAATAGCAGAGGAAACAGAGTTGGAATGAGGAATAGAGTAATGTATAGTAAAGATAATTAAGTGTGTATTAGTGGTTGAGAACTCAGCAGAGGTGATCTTTGTGTTGAGATTTGTGCCAGTTGATACCAAGGAATAGTTTGGTGAATAGTGTGATTAAGATGTAAAGGAAGATTTGTGACAAATGTATAAAGTGGATCAGCCCCAGATGAGAAAATGATAGCAGAAGAATAATAGTTGTGGCAGCCATACCACATCAGTGTGTGTGATTAGCATTGGTTGCACCCGCGAGTTCGGGAATAAGAAGTTGTTATGAATAGTGCTGGTGTAAGAAATTGTGATAATATAAATTTGTATAAGAAGGTGCCGAGGTGAATAGCTGAGCAAGAAAGAGTAAACAGGGATCAGTGCACAGTAAAGTTCTTCTGAGAATTTAAAAGGAAATATATCTGTGTGGCAGACGATAGTTTGTGGAGGTTCTGTAGAAGACTTTATTGAAGACTGCAGAATTAGTAATAATTAGAAGTTTTGTTTGGTTATGGAATCAGGCAAAGCAGATTATGGAATTTGAAAAATATATATCAGAGTTGGCTAGGGAAAAACATGAATGTAAAGATGCTTAAATGGTAATAAGAATTACAGTGTAAAGAGTGACCCTGAGACTAGCCAGATAGTAAAATGCTTCAGAGAAATGCATAGCAGTCATAATATTGGCAGTTGGTAGAATATGGATAAGAAGAAAGACAATGGCAAACTAAGAAAAGAAGGAAAACAAATGATTGAGAAAATGATCAGAAAATATTTGCAAGTTAGTGTATAGAAGATGGAATTTTAAATTGAGCAGAGAAATTATGGAAAATATTTCTGAGGTAAAGTAGAAAAAAAGGGCAGATCAATTAAGAAACAGTGAATATGGCTCCGTATAGCAGAAGAGAGCAGAAAGAGAGAAATGTGATGCAGAAATTTAGAATGGATGAGCACAGAAAGAAAAGGATTAAGAAAATTATTTAAGGAAATGTGGCACTTGTGTGTAAAAGACTTGTAAAGAGAAATATGGAATCTGTTCAGAATGGCCAGTGCAGTATTATATGAGATAAGTAAGTGCAGAGTTAAGGCAATGAGAGCAGCATTTTGAAATAATGAAGAGACATTGTGAAAAATCAGTTAGATTATATGATTTAAAGATAAGAAAGTACAAGGTGAGCAAGATGTGCCAGTAGTTAAGAGGCAAAGTGCAAAATTCAAAGATGAAGCACCAGTATATGTGATATATTGAGGAAAGCAGATCAGGAAACTCCAGCGTTTCAGGCCAGTGGCAGATGGTTGAGCAGAATAAATTGAGAAAAACATAAAATGAGAATTAAGTCCAGTTGGGGTTTGAGAAATAGTGAAAATGGAAAGCAATTCACAAACAAAATTTATAAGATATTATGCTAAGGGTGCAGCATAATTAGAGTAGCGCAGCAGAAGTGTGGGAAGTTTATCACCCACAAATTTGCTTGTTTGATAAAGATTTGTAGATTTTGGCACAGATGGGCAAGAGGTCGAGAAATTAAAAAAAAAAGAGTTAAAGAATGTGAAGCAAAATAGCATGAAAAGGTAGGAAAGTCAGAAATGACAGTGAGTTTCCCGTGAAAAGTTAGCAGTTGAATGTATAAAGACAAAATAAAGAAAGATAAAGCAGAGAACAGTTGACGGTCATGAGTAGAAAAAGAAATGGCACTGCAGAGTTTAAGGAAAAAGAGATGATTTTAAATGGCAGATAAGAATAGAGAAATAGATGAGGCAGAATAACAGTAGGCAATGATAAACATAAATGAAATGGCACCGAAAAATTTAAGAGTTGAAAGAGGTTAAGACATGGTAAAGCACTACAGTGGAGTAGTGTTTAGTAAAATATTTAAGAAAGTAAAGCGGCTTAGAAAAGAAATATTGCAAGTACAACTAGGAAGTGAAGTTGAGTCGAAAGAGATAAAGCGCCAAGTCGCCACAGCAGGGTGGAATCGCTTACAGCCAAAAAGTAAAGAAAGAATGGATCAGATCAATTGGGCAGATCAAGTATGGAAAAGAAATAAAGAGAAAGAAAGAGCAGAGCAGCTATGAAAGAGAAAGGCAAAGCAGGAAAGATATGAGAATAAGCAGATCAAGGTAATCCGTGAGCAGTGATTTGAAGGTAAGAGCAGAAGGAAATGTATCCTACTTGATCTATATAAGGTTTAAATTCTTTTTAGGTGATAGTCCGTTTTACCATGGCTTTGCTCTGAATGTCGAGGACGACATTCTTTTTTAGGTGATAGTAATGTACGATACACTCGTTCGGATCCGGTTTATCAGGTCTATGTGTGGTGCTCTTGACCAAGAGATGGCCAATGGGCTGTTTGTGTGGTTTGTGTGCACATGGTGAGTAGTGTGGGATGGATATGCCAACCCATTTGCACTGTTGGTTCACTGTTTTGAAACGCGGCAGAGCCAGGCGACGCGATTTGAACGTGTCGGCCTTGCCCAACGTGATTCAGCGAACCGTCTCTGTGACGCGTGTCGCGCGGTTGCTTTGTGGGGTCGGCTTGGTGGACGCGTTTAAAGAGCTTAAACGCGGCGTCTGCCCTGGACGCGTTTCCGTTTAATGTTTTAAGTGTATCGTTTCAGCCAGACAAAGCAAAGGATGCTCTGTCTGGCGTAAGGGGAGATGCTGTGGAGCTTCTCTGGCAGATTCCGGTGGTTTTCGACCTCAGGTGGCTCGTGCGGCGTGGGAATCACGCGAGGATGATGCTCGGAGCGTGGGCGTGCCGTCGGCGAGGAGGCTTTGGAGCGTTCTTCGGCGTTTCCTGCTTGTAGAGAGACTTCCTACCCTTGTTTATCGTTTAAAGGCATGAATGGATTGGGGATTAAGAGATGGATCATGTGTGGGTGGTTTGCCTTGTTGGTTTATCCTATTTACAATTTTAATGGATTGAACGATGAGAACTGTTGTGGGTTTTCCCGTGGGGGAGAGTGGGTTCGGCCTGTGAGCTGAGCTCACTGTCGAGCTAGAAATGCGTCAGGGTTACCCGACGTGATTCTATTGAACGCGGCGTATGTTGTCGACGCGTTCCAATTTCTAACGTTAATGTGAAGTCGATTACATGAACGCGACCTTGTGGTCTGTCGCGTTAGTGTTAAACGCGGCGACAAGGTCGGACGTGATTCAATGAAATGTTTATTGTTTTATTATTGACGTTGTATGAGGTGGACGCGGTTTACCGTTCACTGTCGGTGGCGACGAGTCGGGCCGTCGCGACTTGGTCGTGACAGTGTGCCCTGTCGCGTTAAGCTGGAGTCGCGTCGGGTATGGTCGACATGATTTGAAGCGTGACGTCTGTGTTGGACGCGTTTCAGGTTCCGTGGCTGAGTTGTGCTGGCTAGGCAGTGAGGTTCTGGTGTGAACTTAGCCTAGGCCTTGTGGTTACTGTTAAGTAAGGTTTATTAAGGTTGATCTGCTCAGTATGTGTATGTTGTTAGCATGCTTATGGTTTAAGTTAAGCATGCTTATGTATTTAGATGTGTTGGTTAATGAGTATAGTGTGGCATGTGGTCTTAGTGGTCATGTGATGACCCAGTAAGACAATGACAGTGTTAAATTGTGTTATCGTGGTTAATGAACGATTGTGTATAGGATGGCTTGAGGGTCACAGGGTGACCGATGATAAGCTATTCTACCATTTGTGTATTGTGGTTTAGTAAAGGTCGTATAAGTATGTATACCGTGGTTTGTGTGCTTACCGAGTTTTGTGGTCCGGCGCCTATTATGGAATACCTCTCTAGTCGGTTACCCTAGCACCGGTGCTTAGGGCTTGTCCTGGTACCAGAGTACCATCAAGGCCTGTGTCGTCTTCTTGGACACCCTCACTCCTGTGTTTGAGTTGTACGTCCGACTGAGGGAAGACGACAGAGGGCATCGACTTGTGTTTGTGGGTGTGCAGTCGCTTGTAGCGCGCTCGTGGTTGAGGGACGGACACCAGTAGACGTACTGGTCCTCAGCTAGTTCTGTTCCAGTGCCTCACTTTAGGGTTCTCGGCCGGAGCCCCTAAAGGTGTCAAGCTTGGCCTGCGGGGTGTGTGACCTGCAGGTTGTGGTGGTTAGTTGGTCTCCACTGTTCTTGGCTTGTTGTTGTAGAGCGGCAGTTGGACCTTCCGTCCGTGACTGCGAGATTAAGAGATAGTTCTTGTGTTTTGTTGTTCGGGTTGGATAGTTGGATACTGGCGTCATGAACCAGTAGTCCATTCCCGTGTGGTGGTGGCGTCTCCGTGCCGACTCATGTTTGACCACTGGTTGTGGTTTGTGTGTGAACCGCTGGTTAAGGTTATAATCATGAAACCATAACTGTTGTGGTATTCCCTGGAGGTGGCACGGTTGTGTGGTTCAGTGTTGTACCTCGTGGTAGCAGGTACATATGCCCCTCGTGGGTAGAATTGTGTTGTGGTAGTACGTGAGTCCCGACCTCAGCTGGTGTTGAGGTGAGACCGTGCGTACTGTAAAGGTCTGTGATGTGACTCTCCACGTGTTGTGTGTTATTTATATTTGTACCGTGTATTTCTAGTTATGGTTTGGTATGTGGGTGTTGGCTGGTTGTTGCCAAACCCAATGCTTGTGCGGCTGGTTTGCCTGTGAGACTGTAGCCTAGGCAGTGGTCTGCCGGTGAGGCTTGTGGTCAAGGTGGTTCAGTTGTAGGATGGACTAGCGGTGTTAAACTAGTCCTATGTTTCCCTTTAGTTTCTGAGGACCGGGTTTAGCCGGTGTGTTATAATTAGTTGTTGTTTAACCTGCTTATGTGTGTGTGCATGTTATGTTTGGCTACTGGTGTTGCCAGTGAGACCCTCTAGGGTTGAGGTCTCTTGTGTAGTTGTGTTTTCGTTGTGGGAGGTCCCTACTGAGCCGGTGACTTGTTGAGGCTCACTCCCTTACAGTCTGTTTCAGGTGTTGGTTAACTTCGGCATGGTTTACGCAGAGTAGTGCAGACTTGTACCACCAGCAGTAGAGTAGTTGAGTCGTCTCAGCTTGTGCTCCCTCGGGGTATACCCCAGATAGTTGTATACTCTTTTATTTGGACATGTGTAATTGTAATAGGACTTTTGTACATTGTGGTTTACAGTTATATACACTTGTATTTTCCTGTGGTATATACTATACTTGTGGTCTTTTATATTCTTACTGGACACGTGTTAGTGATATCCCTTGCGAGACTTCGGTCTGATCGCGGGAGGCGGATCTGGATATGGACCCTTATTGGGTATAAATATCCAGGGCCATTACAGATTCCACCTCGTTTTGATGCGTGGATTGTGTGTGTGGCGTGTTTAACACATTATTTGCTTTACAAATCATAGATACCATGCCAGGGCACTCATTTAAGCATGAAAAATGGATGAAAACACCGGTTTACAAGGTTTGTGGGGTGATCCGGCGAGGGGTCCCTGGATTAGGGTTCCTGCTTGTGAAGGCGACGGACCCTCCTGTCGCTTTCAAACGCGATAGGCCGACCCGTCGCGTTCATTCCTGAATGCAACATATCGGGGTGTCGCGTTCAGAAGGCGACATAGGACCCTGTCGTGACAACATGTCCGAGGGGCTTTATTTCTGTGCATGCTAGCGTGGTTATCCGATTATCGTGAATTGTTGTGAGTGGCCATGGTAAGCGGCGTATTGGCACATGTAGCACTCGGGGAGCGTGTTGTGTGCATGGTTGGCGTGGTGTTCGTGCGATTGACGTGGGGTTTCACGAGGCTTGTGCGGTGTGCACGTAGTTTGTGTGTGCGTGGCGAGTAGTATGACACCTACTGTGGATACCTCTTCAGTTGGGAGCCCCAGATTTTGTGTGAGCTAGTCACGTGAGTGCTCGGAGCTTGTCTTGGTACTTGTGTACCATCAAGGTCTGTGTCGTCTTCTTAGACACCCTCACTCTTGTGTAGAGTTGTATGTCCGGCTGAGGGAAAGACGGCAGTGGGACAACGACTTGTGAGAGTTTGTGTTTTGTCGCTTGTAGCACGCTCGTGGTTGGGGGTTACGGACACCAGTAGATGTACTGGGCCCCAACTAGATAGTCCTATTTCATGTGCCTCACTTTAGGGAGCTTGGGCCGGAGTCCCTAAAGGTGCCAGACATGGGCCTGCAGCTGTGTGGTTCGTAGGAGTGATGTTGGTTGGTCTCCATAGTTTCTTGGCTTGTTCTAGTGGAGCGGCAACTGGACCTTTCGTCCGTGGCTGCGAGACTGAGAGGTAGTCCTGTGTGATTTGTCCGGGTCAGTAGCTGGTGTCGCGAACCAGTCTTCGTGGCTCGAGTGTGACATTTTCCTACTTTAACACGTACACCTGGTTGTGGTTTGTTGTTTATTTATTAAAGCTATTTTTATTAATAACATATGATAAGTAGAGTTTACAGCTTTAATATCCTGCTTAGATAGTTCTATAAATTGCTAGCGTAGCTTCCTGTTGTTGTTACTTGTGAGTTTGGTTTGCTCGGTTTTTAAGAGAGTTTCCCTACTGAGCCAGTGACTTGTGAGGCTCACCCCTACTCCTTTCAGGTGAGGGAGAGCAGGAGGCTTCTCATCCTTCGTCTAGTTCCCAGCAGTGTAATCTTCTTTCTTTGTACACCTCGGGGTATGCCCCAGGTTACTGTTGTAGTTGTATCTGGTTACAGTTGAGGAATGACTATGTAAATTTCATGTAAATATTTGCGAGATGACAATCTTATATATATTTGAGCAGTTTCCTTTATATTTCTACGGACTTGTGAATGGTATCCCTTACGAGGCTTCGGCTCGTTCGCGGGAGGCAGAGTCGGATCAGGCACGTTATTAGGTTAATGGGTCTGAACGACGAGGACCGCTATATGATAGCTTGTACAAGTGTCCAGTAAGAATATAAAAGACAACATCAACAATATAAGTCACAAGAAAGTACATGTGCTCATATATGTATACAAAAATGTACAACTGTCTCAATACAATATTACATGTTCAATTAAAGAGTACAATTACCTGGGACATATCTCGAGGGAGCACAAGCTCACACAACACAACTAACTCTACTGCTGGTGGTACAAGTATGCCACAAATGCCACCTCGAGCCACACAAGCCGGCTATCACATGAAAAGAGCTGTAAGGGAGTGAGCTTCAACACGTCACTGGCTCAGTAGGGATCTCCCAAAAATAACAACTAAACACTAAAGAGACCTCAACCCCAAAGGGTCTCACTGGCAACACCGGTAGCTAAATCACTACATGCTCACACAAAGCATAATTAACCACAATTAACCATAATCCTACCAATTAATTCAATCCTCGGAAAGTAAGGGGAAACAACAAGACTAACTTGGCACCGCTAGTCCGCCCAATCATTGGGACACCTCACTACAAGCCTCATCGGTAGACCATTGCCTAGGCTACCAGTCTCACAGGACCACATCCAGTGGTGAAGAAGGGTTCTGATTGGTGATCTAGGGTGTCAACTAGTGATATAGGATTTCGATTAGTGAAGAACTTCAACTGGGGGTTTCGATTAGTGAAGAACTATAACTGGGGGCTCCGATTAGTGAAGAACTTCAATTGGGGGTTCTGATTAGTGAAGAACTTCGACTAGGGGTTCCGATTAGTGAAGAACTTCAACCGGGGTTCCGATTAGTGAAGAACTTCAACCGGGGTTCCGATTAGTGAAGAATTTCCCCACTGGTGTTAAAACCTATCACCAATCAGAACCCTTCTTCACCAATCGAAAGTTAGTCGTTAATTGAAAATGCTTCTGAAACTCCTATCGATTGATGTTAAAACCTATCGATTGGTGATAAGTTCCCATCGATTACCGATAAACCCCCATCGATTAATGTTAAAACATAATGATTAATGTATAAACCTATCGATTGGTGCTAAAACCTATCAATTAATGTTAAGATCTACGATTGAAGTTCAAATGCTACGATTAGTATTCAAACCTTAGTTCTGTATTAATTGTGTTCAAGTTCTAGCCTTTATAGCTACAAATTACTGTACTCACCCACACTTGTTTGACTTATCTCTTCCAAAACTCTTAACATTTGACTTGTAAATTAATTCTTAGCTAAGCTTAAAGTTTCTCCCTTTTAATTAGATTATCCAAGTAGTGTCCAATAACCATATTTACATAATTAACGAAAAAAAGGAAATGGTTGACATATCTTTGGTCTTTAGATCTTTTTTGGATCTAATGCCTCTGTAAATGGGGTCGATCCAGTCCCGAGAGGAGCACTCGAAAATCATCTTGTTTCCCTGAGTGCATAGGAGGATAGAACTCCAATAGTTTCAAATAGATGGGCACCAAGTGCCCCAATCCCCTTTTTCAAAACCCCTTTCTTCAGGTTAAAATGCATCCATAAATATTAGGATACAACTATACACACCAAAATATACTCATAAATATTTGAATACAATATTATGCTTATATGTGTATTCTGGTGCAATAGTTGTATTATGATGAACGTCTACTAAAATATAACCATAAGTATCATAATACAACTGTAAACCCCATAATATCAGAATATAACTGTAAATATAACATTGTATTCAAGTGTTTATAATTATATTTTGATGCGTATAATTATATCTTAATATTTATAGGTGTATTTTAATCTGAAGAATCAATTTTAATTTTCAAGTAAGAAAATATTTTGAAATGGGGCATGGGCAACATCCGCAGCTTCAACCTGGCTTCAACCTGGGGGGCCAGAGGCTGCAGCGCTGGCGTCATGGCCATGGACCTCGCCAAGGACCTTCTCCACGTCCACAGTGTCACCTACGCCGTCGTGGTCAGCCCCAAGAGCATCACCCAGAACTTGCACTTCGGCAAACCCAACTGCCCGTTCCGAGTGAGCGGCGCCGCCTCCCGACGTCCTCCTCTCCAACCACAGGGCGGACTGCCGGCGAGAGTACCGCCTGGTGCATGTTGTCCGAACCCACCGTGGCGACGTGGCATTCCGCTGTGTGTTTCAGGAGCAGGATGACACCGACAAGGTGCACGGGTGTCTCACTGTCCAAGGACCACCACATGGCCATCGCCGGCGTGTCTTGAAGACCAACATCACCGCCTTGGGACCTCTTGTTCTTCCGTCAGTGAGCAGCTACTTCTTCTCTGCAACTCTGGTAGTGAAGTTGTTCAACGACAAGGTGATCGAAGCCTTACGTTCCTGGATTCAAGCTTGCTTTTGAGCACTTCTGCATACATGCATGCTGGAGGCAGGGCAGTGATCGATGAGATAGAGAAGAACCTCCGGCGGCGTCCCATCCATGTTGAGACCTCCAGGATGAGCCTGCATCGGTTTGGGTTGGGAGTGAGATCGATAACGCGATGTTGGAGGGTTGGAGAAGAAGTTTGGATGGTTAGAAGAGAAGAGTTGCTCGGCCCAATTATATATACATAAATAATAATAATAATATTATTATAAGTATTAAAAATAAGATTGAGCCGGATCAGTCTCATATTTTTATACATAAATTATTATAAGTAGTAGAAAAAAAATTGGGTTGGTTCGGCCAGTTATAGTTTTAAAAATTTTATTCTAAGCATTAAAAATAATTATATACATAAATTTAACTATGAATATATATACTAAAATTTATTATTATTTTAAATATATAAATATTAATAAAATTATACATAAATATTAATATAAGAAGAAGAAGAAGTAGCATGGAGAGGAGGAAGAAGAGAGAGAGGGAGTGCGAGAGAGAAGGATTTTAAAAAAATCCAAAGAGGAAATCAATTTTGTCACATAAAACAAATAAAAGAGAATGATAAACCGGTCAATACGCGGCGGATTTAGATAATTGATCAGTAGATGACTAATTTTAATATTATATATATATATTTAAATGATCATGCCAACGTGTGCGATGGCGTGACTGTTTACAGTAAAAAATGTGTTAGTTTACAAATTAAAATTTTAAAACTATAAACCGTGCTATTTTTAAAGAAAAACTAACCGAAAACGCTTTCTTCGTACTTATGGTCTCCCGCCCTCCGCATGCAGCAGCTCTGCATGCCACGTGGAAGTACGTTGCCCCTCGCAGGTAATTTTTGCAACAAGACTTTCCCTTTAGGACCGATGACAATCGTCCGCTGGCGGCAAAGCGACCAGACCATCGGACCAGATGTCCGGGTCGCCAAATGGTGCCTGCGAGACACCACACCGGAACTCCAAGATCAAACCCCCGCCCACGACAACTGCCAGTTCCAACTTTGCTCTGATTTCTTCTTCTTCTTCTTCTCCATCCCCACGTTCTGTGGTGACGGTGGTGGAGATGAAGCCGCAGAGCTTGCTGGCGTCGGCGGGAATCAACATAGGGCTGGCGATGGTCGTGCTGTCGCTGTTCTCCATCTTCAAGAAACAGCCCCTGAACGCGGTGGTGTATTACCCGCGGCGCCTCGCCCGGGGAGAGGAGGTCCCTCCCCTCGCCCGTGCCACCCGGGGCTTCTCCTTTTTCCGCCTCCGTCCCTCGGTCTCGTGGATCCCCCGCGCTTTTCGCGTCACGGAGGACGAGATTCTCCGGCAGTGCGGGCTGGATGCCCTCGCCGTCATCCGCCTCTTCAAGCTCGGGTGAGCCAGAACAACTCCCTCCTATCCTCATCGTTTCCTCTTCTCAATGTCGTTGTGTGTGCGTGTGTATGTGTGCTTGTTTCATAAATTGGTTTCTGCGCTCTTGGTCGGTCGGGGTGTTAGTAGAGTTGATGCGTCATACTACTGGGAGATGGTGGAAACTCCTTTCCGGAGGGATCTCGATGATGAAGAGATGTATATTACCAGTAAGGCGTGATGCTAAGTAGAAGATGGTTGTACTTGAAACGAGGCTTCATAGAAGGATTGCCTAGTTTCTGCTTGGCACTTTGGTTGAAGTATTTAAGGAGTTGGCTGGCGTCGGTACTGCTATTATAACTTGCTTATTTTCTGATATCCTCTAGACACTGTGAAGTGTGAACTGCGCTGGTCACGTATCCAGTTCTGCATACCAGTAGGCAGACTTTAAGCTGCTAGCCCATGGTTATAGGCGCTTATATATAACTCGTTTATTATTTGGAATCTTCCGAAATCTCCCCATTGCCCAAAGCACACTCTTTAAGGAACGCGAAGTGGCAATGAAGCGTTTCACGTACTCTGTTATGTTTTCTATTTTACCAGGGAAACATATTCAACGTCCTGCGTGTATGTATGTTCTGATGTACTACTTCTAGAAAACGAAATTTTGATTGAACCGTGCCTTTATCATGCCTTCATTCATGATTAAGCTTCAATATTTATATTGTTTAGGAGTAAACATAAGTTCTGTAGAGTACTATATGGTGATGATCAAACAGAAAGAACGGGGAGTTGATTAAATGGTTATATCAAATATTTGGTCAGTATCCCAATTATTCAGCAATCAACACAGCTAGTTATTTCCTCTGCTTGGGTCCATCTTTACATAAATTAAAAGACATCATCACATTCTAAAGATATATATTGTTATGCTTGTGCAGCATCAATTTTTTCATTGTGTGCTCAATAGTGGGATTGTTCATACTGGGACCTGTCAACTACACCTGCCAACAAGGACCATACCAAAGTAAACTCTCCCATTCCATGGATTCATTTACAATTTCTAATATTCCGAAGGGCTCTAACAGGTGAGAACTTTCTATATTGTTGATGTCCGTTATGTTCATGGTTATTTTATAAATCTTGTCCAAATCATGTGGTGACGTTCATTAATCTGTTATATACAATCCAAAATCAAGTTGTTAGGTGGAGAGTCCCAGGATCCAGGTGCCTATGAATACATGTTTTGGGACTAAATGGCTTTTGCCGGCACCTCCCTTACTGATTTTGTCAGTTCAGTACTATGTTATGCCTATGAGTGATATTTTAGTCCATGTACTTGTTAAAATCATCTCTAGTCAAGGAAAAGAATGATGCAATTTCTTCGAATTTTTTTATTCACTAACTTGTGATTTTTTTTCCATTTTATCAAAGTGGACAATCTGCTAGTAATACAGAAAGTTTTTTGCTTATTGCGAGATACAGTATGGAGGGTCAAGCCCCTCCCAAAATTTATTATTTCATACTTTGTTCTTCAATTTTATTTCAGGAAATTTCTTGGGGACTCATTGTGAACTACTATTTGGCAGGCTATGGCTGCATTTCTCATGCCTATGCTTTATATCATTTTATGTACTACATCTGCTGTATAAGGTAAGTGGTTAAATTCAATATTTGGCTTTCTTCTTACATCCTTGGCTTGTAGTCTGAAAGATGTTGGAACTTGGAACCTGTTTTGAATGAAATATGCTTTCAGGCTTTGGATTGTATGCTGGAAATAGGTATAAGGGCTTGTTGACAGGTTCCTCCATATGTAGATAGCCATCCAAACTCTAATAACATGATCGATCCTGAAATCCTATCAATGCATCAAAGGTATTCCTTGGTCTAAATTATACATGTGAACAGAAAATTATCCTCATGACATGTATTTCCTGTCAAACGGGGTAAGGCTACTGCTAAAATGTGTTGAGCCCACCATTTTCCAGGCATAGAGTTGGGGAACATGCTTTAATGGTAGTTTCAGAGGGATTGTCAGTGACACCAAATATGGAAAACATGAGTGCAAGAACTAAATATCTTGAAGATAGGGGTGAAATGAAAGGATGCTAAATCATAATTGCATTTCCATGTGGAGATGTGCAGCATGCCAGCAATATGCATGCACGATGGTTAAAGCCCAATAACAACTATTAAGTTGTGAGTGGTGATTGAACCCTGAAAAGTTTGTGGTAGATATCTACAAAGGGAAATGCCAAAGGCCATTTATAATGATCCAATGGTCACTTAGGTAGCCCCATGGTTGCTTAAGTAATATTGGGTCCGAGTCCCTTTCAAAGGTGACTTGTGAATGAAGTAAATATCATTATCGCTTAGGTAACCCCATGGTTGCTTAGCTAATATTGGACCTTTCAAATTAAGAGAGGGAATTTATTCATCAAGTCGGCATCAAATTTCTCCAGTGAGGCAAAAGTTCAGAAAAGAACAGCGCTTCGAAGAGAATATGTTACGGAAGAAATTCGGCAGCACAAGGTCAATAAGACCAAGTTTGAAGAACAGTACAAAGAACACGTGCAACAGAAAGCGTCAAGCACTTGCAAACTCAAGCCTTCGTCGCGAGATCTCCAAGGAAAAGGGGAAAATCTCACAACATCAAACACCCTTCGTAAGAGAACCAAAGGGGTGTATTTATAGAAAAAAAAAACCCCATGTAAACCCATCTAACCGATGGAGACCTTCCATCGGTTAAGGGGGGGACCCCCCTTAACCGATGGAAGGGTACCATCGGTTAAGGAAGGAGCCCATAATCGATGGTACCCTACCATCGGTTAAGGAAGAACTCCTTATCGATTGGAGAACAAAATCTTTCGATTGGAGAACAAAAAGTATCTATCGATTGAAAAACAAGTGTTCTTTCGATTGGTGTTAAAATCTTTTGATTGGTGAACAAATGTTCAGTAGGATTCCAATTGGTGTTATGAATACTCTATTTTTGTTCTATTGGTGAACATTTTTCTTAAAGCTTTCCGATTGGTGTTATAAATGATATATCTTATCGATTGCTGACCAAGTAGATTTAATATCATTCTGATTGATGTTGTTTTCATACCTATTGGTGTTTGTAGGGGTGTTCATGGTTCGGTTCGGTTTTCTCCATTTTTGGAGGAAACCGAACCGAACCGAAGTCATTGTTTGAACCGAACCGAACCGATCCGGTTCGGTTCAAACCGAATTCTGGCATTTTTGGCATTTTTTCTGACATTTCCGGCATTTCTGGCAAAAAACATGTAAAAATGGAGTTTTCTGGTGGTCGCGAGTTTCGCGACCACAAGGCGCGCGGAGGGCGCGCGACGCCGCCCTCCGCTGCGCTACCATTTTTTTTGTATAATTTTATTATTTATATAATTATATATAGATATTCGGTTCATTTCGGTTTCCTAACCTGAAACCGAAACGGACCACCCAGCCCATGAAACCGAATTGAACCGAACCGGTCGGTTTGGTTCGGTTTTTCGGTTTGGAGCATATTTTGTACATCCCTAGGTGTTTGTATGCTTTCAAACACATCGATTGGTGAACAAAATATCTTTCACTTATATTGTGCACCGATTACTGATGACTTACTCTTGTCTGCATCGATTGATGAACAAAATATCTTTGGTGCCTAGAAAAAATTCAAATATCCTTCAAATCCTTAAGTTATTCATACTATGTGCTTTCTATCTTTTCATAGTAGATAAAGAAATGTGTCAGCAGAAAATGAGGACTATAAAGACTCCTCATTTCTTGCTAGACAGAAAGACAACTACCTAGTGGCAAAAACGGCTCCGTCGCGTGCTAGATTGGCCAGTCGTTCTGGAGAAAACGGCTGCGTCGCGGCCAGCCGTCTGGCTAAAACGGCTAGCCGTTCTGGCGAAAACGGCTCCATCGCGTGCTAGACTGGTCAGCCGTTCTGGCGAAAATAGCTACGTCGCGGCTAGCCATCTGGCCAAAACGGCTAGCCGTTCTAGCGAAAACGGCTCCGTCACGTGCTAGACTGGCTAGCCGGTCTGGTGAAAACGGCTGGTACTATAGCTAGGTGAGGTTTACCCCATTTTGGCCCTTTGCAGGGAAGGTTTTATGTCCAGGGGTAGCTGAGGGGGGTATCTTCCTAAGGTATTATAGGGGGCAGCAGGTGCTTGTGGCTAGATGAACATGACCCCCCGTGCACGTTGCGCACGTTCGTCGGTCGTACGCTGACCAAAGGGTTGCCCGTTATGCGTTGGCCTTCGGTGGTCGGTCGCCAGAGCTCCGGTGCTGTCAATTGGAAATATGGACTTCTGCATAAGAAGATGTGGGTTTACTGACACAAGACTTCTCTAGTCTAACATTCTATCCCATGCATAGGAGCGTAAACGATCTGAGTCGAGTCGAGTAACAGTTTGCTCAAACTTGACTCAGTTGTTTTTTAACACGTTCAAACTCGGCTCGAACCTCGCCGAGCATCTACTACCCATGCTCGAACTCGGCTCGTTAAACATTTGTCATGTTCGAACTCGACTCGTCTAGCGGCTCGTTTTAGATAAACGAGTTTGAATTCGAGCCCGAGTTCTCAAATGTGAACCCGAGTTCTCGAACCAATACTCGAATAATTGAAAATTCTTGAAGTTACTTAGATTCGAGCTCGACTCGTTTAACTCGAAACCAGGCCCAAACTCAATTGGAAAATATGAAAATCAGATGGGGTTAGGGGCTTTCTTTTATAAAGACTAAGACCATCCACAAATTTAACACATCCGATATGGGATATTGGGATAGGATACAAAAGAGGGTGAGCCAGGGGTTCGTAGGGGGTGGGGGATGGGGGTCGCTTGCGACGGCGGTGGGCGACGGGGTCGCAGCAGGTGGGCGACAGGGTCACCGGCGCCGCGGATGGCCACCGACACCGTCGTAAACGTTGCGGGTGACCTTAATGCAGGCAATAGTTGTTGTAATACCGTCGCCCCTCCGCTGCCATTGGGAGATCCGGCAAGCACTCGCGTGAGCCCCGCCGTGGTCATGGAGGCTCCGGTCACAGACAGCATCCCCCCTCGGGCACGCGGGGTTGGGGACGCCGCACTGTACACAGAGCCGTCGCAGGACAGTGGGAGGAAGAAGATGAACAGATTGTCCAGGGACCTTGTCAAATAGAATTTTGTGTATATACAATTATGCACTAACATTTAATCTTTTACATTTACATCCTCAAAAATGTTTTATACTTTATTTATATGATTTGTGTATGTACCCTCTAATATTTAATCTTTTATATTTAAGTCTTCATAACATTTTATACTTCAATAATAACTCTATAAAAATAACAAGCTAACATTTATTTTAATAACAAATGAGTATTTAAATAATTTCTTAACATGTATTTAATCGAGTTTTTAACGAGTAATTAAACGAGTTGTTCACGAGCATAATCGAGTCTAGCTTATATATGTTCAGACTCAGTTCGTTTATGAACCGAGTTTTTTTTTTTTGTTCAAACTCGACTCGTTTATTAAATAAACGAGCTAAACCTAGTTTTTGTCGAGCCGAGTTCCGAGTTGTTCATGGAACGTATTGGCTCGTTTATACCCTTACCCATGCATTTATTGTATGTAGGTCTACGGTACATAAACATAATGTTGGACTTGCTACTAGTGCCCTTGGAAACATGCATCAGTTGGAAGACTCTCTTCTGTTCCAAGGAGCCAGTAGACACAAAAAGACATCCATTAGACTCAAGAGAAGGAGAGCAGAAGAAGAAGAGCTCTAATGGCTATCATTCAAACAGTCTTTTTCAGTTGCTCTATAAAAAGGATGAAGGCTTTGAAGATGAAGGACAGAGAGCACATACACAAAGAGGCATCAAGCAATCTGTTCAAGTGTTTTGCATTCAAGCTTTCATTCCTTCTTCTCTCTCTTTGTGCTATATTGTAAATCTAGGGAAGAGATTATGAGCTGAGAGTTTTTAGCTTCCTCTTGTTCATTTTGTATAGCTCTCAGTCTGTTCTTTTTTTTTTTCTTAAGAAAGACTATAATGTCCGACTGTGGGACTGTACACAGTGTTCCTCTTCCTTTGAAGAGAAGACTAGTGGTTAGCTAGGTGTGCGACCGAGCTGGGATCTGTTCCAGCAGGTTTATTTCTGAGCCTGTGAAAGAAGTGGGCTGCCTTCTTTCCCGGGAAAGAGAAGAAGACTAGCAGGGGCTGTGTGTTGTATATCCTTGGGGGGATTGTGCCCCGGTTAGTGAAATCGCAAGAGATTGCTTGGGGATTGGACGTAGGTCTTCCATTGGGGAAGTACCGAACCAAGATAAATTCCTTGTGTTCTTTATCTGTGCTTGCTTCCACTCCTTTATTTATATTGCATACAATTACATTCACTAACCAAAAGTTTGAAATGGTTAATTTGTTTTCAGATTTGTCTATCAACTTATTCCCCCCCCCCCCCTCTAGGTGTTTAGTCCTTGCTGCCTTGGGCCAACAAAAGAATATCTGCAAAAATAGGTGGTCACAAAGGATCTTGGTTGGCCACGTTATTTTCTTGGCATAGAGGTGGCATACAGCAAGAAGGATATTTCTCTTTCTCAAAGGAAATATGCATTGGAGTTACTTTAGGAAACATGACTCCTTGATTGCAAGTCTGTAGGTACTCCCATTCTCACTTGGCCTTTGTTCTGGGATCAGTCTAAAAAAGATTTTCTAGACACTGGAAGCCATAGACATCTGGTTGACAATCTTATTTATTTGACTAATACTAGACTAGATATCACCTTTACAGTTGGTCTTGTCTGTCAATTCATGCAAAATCCAAAGCAATGTCATTGGGAGGTTGTTCTGAGAATTCTAAAATATGTAAAAGGAGCTCCCGGAAAGGGTCTGTTGTACAAGAAACATGGTCACATACATGTGGAAGGTTTTTCTGATGCAGACAATGTTGGCTCGGTCTTTGACAGGAAATCCACCTCAGATTATTGCACTTATATTGGTGGTAATTTTGTCTCTTGGCATAGCAAGAAGCAGAACATAGTGGCCTGTTCTAGTGCAGAAGCTGAGTATTGGGTAATGGCGCTCACTACTTGTGAGATGTTGTGGCTACAGTCTCTTATATAAGACCTAATTTCTTAGAGCTGATGTTGATGCATTGTGGTAACCAAGTAACAATCTACATTGCAAGTAATCCCGTGTTCCACGAACGAACCAGCATGTTGAGGTTGACTGTCATTTTGTTCGAGAAGCGGTTATGTCAAAGAAGATTGCCACTCCATTCATCTCCTTTGAGGAGCAGTTAGCTGATCTGTTCACCAAGTCTCTTACCTCCTCCAAATTTTCTATACTTGGCAACAAACTGGGCATATTAGACATATGCTTGAGCTTGAGGGGGAGTGTTAGAGTTAGAGCATGTTAATGTAAAGATGTCTCACTGGAAAACTTACCATATGTACCTCTATATAAGGAGCCTTTGCTCCAAGGAATAAAATGTCTCTGCCTTTTCTTCTCAATAATTGTCTTCATAAAGTCTTTCCTGATCAATGTGGATGCAGCCTAGAAACTGGGAGTCCAAAGGAATTGCATGTTGCTGTTCCTTCTCAGTTGACTACATGCTTAATGTTGATATCATTCTTTTGTCCCCTCACAAAACTGGCATAAACATCTTTTAGCAGACACAGGAGTTCTATATCAACTTTAAGCTGCTAGTTTCCTGTCTACTAGCTGGCTAGTAGAAGTATCTACAATGAAAGACATAGATGTGCAATTAGCCATAACATTTAAATATTTATTTTGTTTAGATGCTTTCTTTTTATGCTGCAGCAAGTTTTGGAAACTAACTTTGACTTCATAGTGTGCTGAACCATCAACCATGTGGCAAACTCCACCAGAAACTCATCCTGCTTATGTTCTATTGAAAACATTTTTAATACTTCTTGTCTTTACCTCGAGCTCATTAAGCAAAAGGTATAATTTTATTTTCCATGTCTGAC
This sequence comes from Colocasia esculenta, assembly GCA_014218235.1. NCBI lineage: Eukaryota > Viridiplantae > Streptophyta > Magnoliopsida > Alismatales > Araceae > Colocasia > Colocasia esculenta. The sequence goes on from CM024763.1 coordinate 12,116,563, forward strand.
ATAAGTTACTTAAAACTTCCGAGCAAAACTTAAAATCAGTTTTCTCTTAAAGTTTATAATGAGCTATGTCCGTCACCACTACTGGAGAATTGTAATTTATTATTTTATTTTCTTTTTTAATACTACATGTTTTTAAAGGAATACAAAGGGATGCTGGAGAAAAGGATTCAACATATTTGTAATCATAGGCATCAACCAGACCAGTTCACTGTGCTAGTTCGCGGAATTCCTCTCTGCCCCGAACACAATGCTCGTGGCTGCTTTGTGGACCATTTCTTTTCGAAATATCATTCTCATTCATATGAATCGTATCAAATGGTGTGTGATGCAAAGGAGATTGAGGAATTGTTGGTAAGTTCAAGATGCTTATAGTTTTATGGCTGGAAGTTTATTTCTCCACTTCTTGGTACAATGCTTCCTTTGTCTATTTGCTAAACACTGTATTCTGCTTCATGTAGCAAGCTCCTAATTCAAAGTGCTATGTTGCAGCATGTTGCTTCCTCTCTTGATAGAAAAATCAAGAATTTGCAACAGAGGATAGCAGAGAGGAAACATAGTAGCAGGAGTATATTCTCAAAAATGTTGCAAGAGAATGTTTCTCAACTAGAGATGCAAGAGGAAAAACTTCAGGAAGTATTGCACAAGATTCACCTCTTGCAACATGAAAATATCCTCAAGGGAAAGGTGCTCTTTTCTATCTTCCTCCTACAATGTGAAATATCTTCAGGGAAAAAGTACATTTTCTTTTTTGGTACTATACCATAGTTGTCAAGGTGCCAAGGCACTCTTGGGGCACCTAAGTGCTTAGGTGATGAGGTGCTTGTTTAGATATCGCCTAGGTAAGAACTTGTCAACTCTTTTACACACACACACATGTATATAACTATATATATATCACACACATAATTACGAGATGTATGTATCATCATCATCATCATCAGAGCCTTATCCCATTATTTGGGGTCGGCTACATGAATCCTTTTCCGCCAAAGATTTCTATCAAGTGCTGTAGTCGTGTTTAAACTCAAAAGGTCCAAATCCTTCTTGATAACATCGCACCATCTCATTTTAGGCCTTCCCCTAGCTCTTTTACTAGCATCCACTAAAATTTGGTCACATCTTTTAACTGGCGCCGAGGTAGGGCGACGGTACACGTGTCCAAACCACCTAAGTCTATTTTCTCTCATTTTTCTATCAATTGGAGCTATCCCCAGATCCTCACGAAAGCGCTCATTCCTAATCTTATCTTTCTTAGTCTTACCACACATCCATCTCAGCATCCTCATCTCTGCTACACATATTTTGTTTACGTGTTCCTTTCGTATTGCCCAACACTCCGTGCCATATAATAATGCAGGCCTCACTGCCGTTCTATAACTTTCCTTTAAGTTTCACTGGTATACGACGATCGCAAAGGACTCCTGATGCACTTCTCCACTTTACCCAACCTGCCTTAATCCTATGTGCCACATCGTCATAAATCTCTCCATTCTCTTGGATGATAGATCCCAAGTATCGAAAGCTACTACTCTTAGAAATATCTTGACCATCAATTTGAACCACATCTCCTTGAGGAACCCTTTGATTACTATAATTACAGTGCATAAACTCAGACTTACTCCTACTAATTACGAGATGTATGCAAAACACAGAATTCAATATTCAGAACTGAATTAGTGAATAAAAATTTATCAATTGCATAACATTATATATATTGAACTATGATATTAATACAATTTTATGATGGTGTGGTTGAAGACCCTTGTGGGCTTTGTTGGAATGTGGAGCTTGAACTTTCACATCTCCATCCTCACACATGCGAATTGACTTGCACAGTCAGGTTGCAGGGGTCAAGGGGGCAGTGCCCCTTGTAGGGATTTCTGGGGGTGGAGCCCCCAAAAAGGAAAATTTAATTTGCAGGGAGGGGCATAGCTTGGGGTCATAGAATTGGGCTCAGTAGAAGACGACTTAAGAGATGTATAAAGATAGAATGAACCTGAAAATGGTGTAGTGGCAGCAATTATGGTGGCGACGATGGCCAAAGGTGGCAGTTAGAGTGGGGGGTGACAGGCCTTATTTGGGCCCAAATGGACCCAAGGCAAACTGATGCGGGACGGATCTACGGGTGACACAAACAACACGATCTAACAGAGAGATCAGCGACGAACATGACTAGATGACGTGAGCGCACACAAACGTACAAAGTAGAGTAAAGGTGACGCGTCCTAAACAGAAGCTACGTCTGAGGTCTGTCCCTTCGCAGCGACAACGAAGGACCGTGGGTAGTTGTAGAACTACTGCCGTCTACGGTGTAGGCTACCAATATGCTCGCAGGAGCCGTCAGAATCTAGGTCCTCGCACTCACTCTGCCCGACAGTGACGAATGTCACGGGCTAGATGTCCTACCTCACACTGGCGGCAAATATAACCGTATACAAAAAGAGCAAACTGGGGAGGGGGGGGGGGGTGAGCACGTACCACCACGTGGCTGCGTGGGAGAAGAACGCCCGACGACCGTGTCCTATGGGGTGAGAAGAAGAGGGAGGTACAACAGAATGGCCCACCCTTCGTAGAGGGGTAAGGGGCACTAAGGGAAATCGGGAAGGAACTCGGCCGGGTGGCGGGCCCATATGTGCGCGACGTGGTAGTCACAATCGGCTAACTGTGGCGTCGTTCGTCGTCGTTCGTCGACGCCAACGTCATCGCTGCGAACTCGGCGACTACGGGCTCCAAGGGGCGACTGCGCTGGGGCGAGACAACCGGTCGGCGCGGCGGCTAGCGAGATGGCGTCTGCGAGCTTTGTGGCTGTAGGAACTAATGTGGGTAGAATGGGGGTAGTAGTACACACGCGCAACTACGTCCTGGGCATCTACTCCTGGCACGTTCATTTGTGTCGGCGTGGCGGCGGTGTCGCGTGAAGATTGGCGGCAGCGGGGGCCAGAGGTGGCGTGGCCCTTGCTGGGGTGCCGCGGCAGGGGGGGGGTCACTGCGTGAAGGAAAAGGATGGCTGAGAGAGAGAGAGGCATTCGGCAGGGAGGGGAGCAGGGCGCGAGAGAGAGAGTGGCACCGGGAGAGAGAGAAAGAGACCGGGAGAAGACGTGGGGGAGAGAGAGGGCAGCAAGGGAGGAGAGAGAGGGAGAGCACGATAGGGGTGAGGGGGGGAAGCGTGGGAGAGAGAGGGAGAGCGCGACAGAGGTGAGAGGGGGGAGTACAGGAGAGGGCAGCGGGGGAAGGGAGGGAGAGAGAGACAAAAGCGAGAGAGAGGCGGCGCGACAGAGGGGGAGAGAGATGGCGAGAAAGAGAGAGAGAGCGTGCGCTGAGGGGGGGGGGGAAGAAGCCGCGGGAGAGAGAGAGATGGCGCGGTAGAGAGGGAGAGAGCGCGACAGGGAGGAGGGAGAGAGCAGCCGCTGGAGGGGGAGAGAGAGATGGCGGGAGAGTGAGAGAATGATGGCTCGACAGAGAGAGCGCCGTGGGGAGAGAGAGGTGGCATGGGAGTGAGAGAGACAGTGGCCGGGAGAAAGAGCGCCGTGGGGAGAGAAGGAGGTGGCGCGGGAGTGAGAGAGACAGCGGCGGGGAGAGAGGGAGAGGTGGCGCGGGAGTGAGAGAGACAGCGGCGGGGGAGGGAGAAAGAACGCCGGGGAGAGAGAGACAGAACGCCAGGGAGAGAGAGAGAGAGAACAGAGAGGGAGAAGGGGAAACACGGGGGAAGAGGGAGACAGCACGGGGAAGGGAGAGTAGAGGCGTGGGAGACAGAGGAGAGACAGAGAGGAAGGAGGAAGAAGAACAGTGGGAGGGGAGGAAATTCGGGAGCAGAGGCAATCTTCTCTTCTTATTTTCAAAATTCTTGTCATTTCATGGAGTGGAGGGGGTGTACATCCCATACATATAGTGGATGGGAGCCTAATGATCTAGACAAGAGGGAGCTAGACCTCTCCCCTAAGGTTGGTCCAATGGACTACAAAAAACATAAAATATGTACATCACCTAAAATAGGCCTAAGTAGTTCAAAAGTGTGGCCCAAAGTAAAAACTAATAAGTATCATGGGACTCATCGCCCAGCCATAATGAAACGAGCGGGATTGGGGCCATGCCCCGACGGCGGTACACGTACGCGGGGTCAAAACGAGCTCGGGCCCTCGTGTCCCCACCAATCCTCCTCGGGTGGGAGGAACTCGACCCCGTCGAGTGTAGGGGGTCGCCGCTCTGGTAGAGCTCTAAAAGGTTTGGGTCAAGCTGTTGTAGCTCCTCTCGCGAGACCCAGGTGTCCTCGGTAGCCGGGCGTCCTCTCCAACGAATCAAGTAACGCTGGTACGGCCCATCCCTGGAAGCGATGATCTGCTTTTCCAATATACAGTCAATTTGCTCACGCCGGTTCATAATAGGGCCTGAAGGTGGACACTCGGCTGGGGGGTCACTCTCAAAAGAGGGATTCGGCTCGAAAAGCTCACTGGGTATCACTGTCGGCTTCCGATACGGCACCAAATCTGAGACATTGAAGGTAGCGCTAATGCCGTAGTCCGGCGGTAGGTCCACAACGTACACGTTTGGCCCAACTCGTTTGACCACTCGAAAGGGACCAGCTCCCCGGGATTGTAGCTTCTTAACAGCTCCCGAGGGAAACCGCTCAGGTCTAACCCTGATCATGACGTAGTCGCCCTCGCTAAACTCCATTGTTCGCCTATGTGCGTCTGCCAATCTCTTGCAATGTTCGTTGCTGATCTCTATGCGACGACGGATGCTCTCATGGAGGCTCCTAATATGCTCAGCTAGAGACTCGGCTGACTCAGAAACACAGGCTTGTCTAGGTAGAGGGGTGAGGTCGACAGGTCTCCTAGGGCGATACCCAGTCACAATCTCGAAAGGAGTCTTGCCAGTGGTACAGTTGGCAGAATCATTGTAGGCAAATTCGGCAAGCGGGAGTATCAAATCCCAATTCTGAGTATGCTCGCCAACAAGACACCGCAGAAGATTGCCTAGACTTCTATTGACAACCTTGGTTTGGCCATCGGTTTAAGGGTGATAGGCTAAAGAAAATTTCAGCTGGGTGCTCATCATGAACCATAAAGTTTTCTAAAAATAGCTCACAAACCTCACATCCCTATCAGTGACAATGGTCTTGGGGAGACCATGCAGGCGAATGACTTCAGAAAAGAACAAACGGGCCACTTTGGAGGCACCAGACTTCTTAGCGCAAGGGATAAAGTGGGCCATTTTCGAGAAGCGGTCCACCACAACCATGACGGAATTGTGCCTATGAACCGTCCTTGGCAAGCCCAAGACGAAATCCATACTAATATCTTGCCAGGGGCAATTGGGCACGGAGAGAGGGGTATACAGACCAGTGTTTTGCTTTCTTTGCTTAGCTAAAGCGCATGTGTGACAATGAGAGACGATGCGAGCTACATCGCGCTTTAAACTAGGCCGGAAGAAGCGGAGCTCAACCAACTCAATAGTCTTGTTTCGGCCAAAGTGGCCGGAAAGACCTCCAGCGTGCAACTCCCAAACTAAGAAATCCCTGATAGAGGTACGGGGAACACAGAGGCGGTCACCGCGAAATAAATATCCGTCCTGAAGGATATACTCACTAAACTCGCGGGACGGGCCAACCTTAAGGGCAGAATAGGCGGGGCCAAAGTCCGGGCAGCTCTCATATTCCTCACGAAGACGCTCAAGCCCGGTAACTGAGATGCTCACAGTAGACAAAAGCGACACACGTCGGCTCAGGGCATCAGCTACGCGGTTCTCCACACCCGCCTTATGCTTAAGAACAAAAGTGTAGGCCTGAAGAAACTCAACCCAACGGCTGTGTCGAGCATTGAGCCTCTTCTGGGCGTGGAGATATCGAAGGGCCTCATGGTCAGAGAAAAGGACAAACTCCTGGGGTAGGAGGTAATGTCTCTAGTAATGCAAGGCTTGAACTACCGCGTAAAACTCTTTATCATACGTGGAGTACCTGAGCTTAGTGTCATTGAGCTTCTCACTGAAGAACGCGACCGAATGACCTTCTTGGCTTAAAAGCCCACCAATGCCTACTCCAGAGGCATCACAACAGACCTCAAACACCTTAGAGAAGTCGGGCAAGCGAAGAACAGGTGCTTGGGTCATCTTTTCCTTAATTGCCTGAAAGGCTACAACAGCGGCTCCGGTCCACTCAAATGCCCCTTGACGGATGCAGTCCGTAATTGGGGCCATGATAGTACTAAACCCTCAGATAAAACGACGATAGAAGGCGGCTAAGCCATGAAAACTTCAAACATCATGAATACTCTTAGGCTCAGGCCACTCTAGGATAGCTCGCACTTTTTCCGGGTCAGCTGAAACGCCGCTACTAGAAACCACAAACCCTAAGAAGACAACTTGATCGGTCATGAAAGTGCACTTAAGATTCCATCACAAGCTTTCCTTTCTAAGGACTAGACACACCTGACGCAGGTGGTCCAAATGATCTGCTCGGGAGTGACTGTAACGAGGATGTCGTTGAAGTAGACGACAACAAAGACTCCTAAGAATGGGCGCAAGACCTGGGTCATCAACCTCATGAAGGTACTTGGGGCATTGGACAACCCGAATGGCATCACCAACCACTCATAAAGCCTATCCTTCTTCTTGAAAGCTGTCTTCCATTCATCACCAGGTCGAATCCTCACCTGGTGGTAGCCACTTTTGAGGTCAATCTTGGAGAAGATTGTGGCTCCCGCCATTTGGTCCAGCATGTCATCTAGGCGGGGAATGGGAAAACGATACTTCACGGTGATTCTATTGATGGCGCGGCTGTTTATACACATCTGCCAGGTGCCATCCTTCTTCGGGGCCAGGAGCGTGGGGACGGCACAGGGGCTCATGCTATCCCTCACTGAGCCGTTCTTGAGAAGTTTCTCCACCTGATGTTGCAACTCCACATATTTCGCAGGGTTCATACGGTAATGAGGCAAGTTAGGTAAGGTTGACCTCGGAACTAAGTCAGTTGCGTGTTGAATGTCGCGCAGGGGTGGGAGACCATCTAGAAGGTCCTCGGGGAAGACATCCTTAAACTCCTCTAAGAAAGCAACAATCTCAAGGGGAGGCTGGTTCGATACCTCGTCAACGACCTCCGGGACCACAAGGGCGAAGAAGGGTCCCCCGAAGCACTCATGCTCAAACTCAGAAGCATTGATTAAAAATAGACGACGCGGGGGCGGTTCCTCAGATTCCTCGCCCTCAGGCATAAGGGTGGGTTTGTTGGGGAATGTGGGAAGTAGGAGGATGCAGGACATCTTGAGGGGAAGGTAAGCTAGGAGTCTCCCGTGGAAGGGTCGCAGTAGGAGCACCTCGAGGGCTAGACTTGTGAGAAACACCCCGAGGCACAGACTGCGCCAAAGTGCCCTGGGTAGATGGTGGAAAAGGAGTGTCACAAGGAGAGGGCAACTGGGGGCGACTCGGCCTAAGGGTGCCCTGAGGCTGGGCGGGATGCAAAATGATCCACCGGCCGCCGTGAACAAAGGAATAGGTGTTGGATCGCCCGTGATGGGTCACGTCTAAATCAAATAGCCATGGCCGCCCAAGAATGATGCTCCCAACCTCCATGGGTAACACGTCACACCAAATGCGATTGTGGTAGGTCTGAAACTGAAGGGGAACGAGACATCTTTCCCGAATGGGGAGAGAGGTCGAATCGACCCAAGATACCTTGTACGGACTAGGGTGGTTAACGGGAACAAGGCCAAGGCGAGTGACGGTTCTGGGGGAGACAGCGTTGATGCAACTCCCACTATCGATGACGACCTTGCACACCCTCTCCCCATGTTTGTAGAAGGTGTGGAAGATCGTCGTCTGACGCCAATCGTCACTCTCCTCAGGCTGGGTCAACACACATCGAACTACCCCTATCCTAGGCCTATCTAGGGTCATCCCCTCATCATAGGCATAATCGCTCTGAATGCAGCCTACAAAGTCACTCTCCCCTTGGAACTCTGCGGCAAGATCATCTCCAACATGGTGCTCCTCTTCAAAGCCTACGTGTGGATCCTCACTCTCAGTAGGGTGGACAATTAAAGCCCTGGTCGGGCATGAGCTAGCATAATGTCTAAGCCCATGGCACTTAAAAACACTCTATCCCAGCTCCCCGGCTTGGTGGTCCGCTAGTCATGGGGGCCTTTCCCCGATCCTCCATTCACCCAGCAGGGGCCGGTAAGGGAAGACGAACAGGGGGAGCAGGAAGGGGAAGGGTCGGTCCTCTCGGAGCTGGAAGAGGAAGAGTCGGCCCTCTTGGGGTGGGAAAAGGAATCGGTGGGTTAGGGGGACTTTGTGACACCATAGGGGCATATGAAGAACGGGGGTGCGGGGATGAGTGAATCGGCTCTTAAAACCTAAAGACCGGTCCCCTAGGATGGGGTCCAAGGGTGCCACGTGGATCAGGGGAGTGGGGGTAAGTGACCCTAGAGCGGGGTGGGGAAGCCTGATCGATCTCAAACTGCTCTGCCTCAAGCGCAACCTGGTAGGCTTGCTCTAGAGTCACAACATCTCTCCTAAAAAGCTCCCGTTGTAACTATGACGAAGACCCCTCCTAAAGCGTGAGAGGGTGACAGTAGCCTCCTCGCGTACACCACACCTCAGAAGATAGCTATCAAACTCGGTAATGTACTCGGAGACAGTGTGATCCCCTTGGGTGATGCCTTGCCATTGATCGATGAGATGGGACCAAAAGGTGGGAGGATGGTACTTCTCTCTAAGCTTGGCCTTCATTTCCTCCCAGGCCTCAATAGGCTCTTGATGCTGGTGCCTAAACTGGTTTTCCACGTTTGTCCAATAGGTCTTAGCTTGGCCCAGCAACTTCATTTTCGCAAACCTAACCTTTCGAGCCTCCGACATCTCAAACCACTCGAAGTAGTGGTTCATGCCAGCCTCCCAATCTTGATACGCCTTCGGGTCCAATGTTCCATCAAAGCTAGGGGCTTCGACCCGAACACTACGAAGAATCCGCTCCTCAGGGTCATAGGGATCCCTAAGCGGTCTACGTGGCAAAATCGGAGGATCGGGTCAAACTTCGGGTCGGAGGGGAGGGCCTTGGCGACCATGTTCCCTAGGGTTGCCTTGGGCCTGGAGGGTCCTCTCTAAGGTGTCAACCTTATTGAGTACATTCTCCATAGAACCCTCTAGTCTATCAAATCGCCCTCCCAACTGGTCCAACTTTTCCCACACGTTGCGCATGAGGGTGGACAAATCCGCACCTCCAGGACTGGGCGTAGACTGATCAGGATCCCCCATGGTTTCTGACAAAAGGTATGGGGTACCCCAACAGGTGGGCATACGACTCAACTCCTAATACGGACCCGACTCCTAAATATGGGCTACTCCCAAAGACTCATGAACACCCTAGACTCAAGCTGGACTCTGATACCAAATTTGATGCAGGACGGATCTACGGGTGACAAACAACACGATCTAACAGAGAGATCAGTGACGAACATGACTAGATGATGTGAGCGCACACAAACGTACAAAGTAAAGTAAAGGTGACACGTCCTAAACAGAAGCTACGTCCGAGGTCCGTCCCTTCGCAGAGGGAACGAAGGACCGTGGGTAGTTGTAGAACTACCGCCGTCTAGGGTGTAGGCTACCAACAAGCTCGCAGGAGCCGTCAGAATCTAGGTCCTCGCACTCACTCTGTCCGGCGGTGACGAATGTCACGAGCTAGATGTCCTACCTCACACCGGCGGCAAATATAATCGTATACAAAAAGAGCAAACTGGGGAGGGGGGGGGGGTGAGCACGTACCACCACGCGGCTGCGTGGGAGAAGAACGCCCGGTGACCGAGTCCTATGGGGCGGGGAAGAAGAGGGAGGTACAACAGAATGGTCCACCCTTCGCAGAGGGGTAAGGGGCACTAAGGGAAATCGGGAAGGAACTCGCCCGGGTGGCGGGCCCACATGTACGCGACGTGGTAGTCACAATCGGCTAACTGTGGCGTCGTCCGTCGTCGACGCCAACGTCATCGTTGCGAACTCGGCGACTACGGGCTCCAAGGGGCGACTGCGCTGGGGCGAGACAACCAGTCGGCGCGGCGGCTGGCGAGGTGGCGTCCGCGAGCGGTGTGGCTGTAGGTACTCGTGTGGGTAGAATGGGGGTAGTAGTACACACGCGCAACTACATCCTGGGCGTCTACTCCTGGCACGTTCATCTGTGTCGGCGTGGCGGCGGTGTCGCGTGAAGACCGGCGGCAGTGGGGGCACAGAGGTGGCGTGGCCCTTGCTGGGGCGCTGTGGCAGGGGGGGGTCACTGTGTGAAGGAAAATGATGGCTGAGAGAGAGAGAGAGGCAGTCGGTAGGGAGGGGAGCAGGGCACGAGAGAGAGAGAAAGAGAGACCGGGAGAAGACGTGGGGAGAGAGAGGGCAGCGGGGGAGGAGAGAGAGGGAGAGAGCGACAGGGGTGAGGGGGGGAAGTGCGGGAGAGAGAAAGGCAGCGGCGGGAGAGAGAGGGAGAGCGCGACAGAGGTGAGAGGGGGGGGGAGTGCGGGAGAGAGAAAGGCAACGGCTGGAAAAAGAGGGAGAGGGCAGCGGGGGAAGAGAGGGACGGCGTGCGAGAAGGAGAGAGAGAGACAGAAGCGAGAGAGAGGCGGTGCGACAGAGGGGGAGAGAGAGGGAAGTCGCGGGAGAGGGAGAGAGAGGCGGCAGGAAAGAGAGAGAGAGAGCGGCTGAGGGTGGGGGGAAGAAGCCGCAGGAGAGGAAGAGAGAGATGGCACGGTAGAGAGGGAGAGCACGACAGGGAGGAGGGAGAGAGCAGCCGCTGGAGGGGGAGAGAGAGACGGCGGGAGAGAGAGAATGATGGCTCGAGACAGAGAGAGAACGGCGGGGGAGAGAGAGCGCCGTGGGGAGAGGGAGGTGGCGCGGGAGTGCGAGAGACAGTGGCGGGGAGAGAGCGCCGTGGGGAGAGAGGGAGAGGTGGTGCGGGAGTGAGAGACAGCGGCGGGGGAGGGAGAGAGAACGCCGGGGAGAGAGAGTCGGAGCGTGGGAGAGTGACAGAACGCCAGGGAGAGAGAGAGAACATAGAGGGAGAAGGGGAAACACGGGGGAAGAGGGAGACATTACGGGGAAGGGAGAGCAGGGGCATGGGAGACAGAGGAGAGACAGGGAGGGGAAGGAGGAAGAAGAACAGTGGGAGGGGAGGAAATCCAGGGGACCGGGAGCAGAGGCAATCTTCTCTTCTTCTTTTCAAAATTCTTGTCATTTCATGAAGTGGAGGGGGTGTACATCCCATACATATAGGGGATGGGAGCCCAATGGTCTAGACAAGAGGGAGATAGACCTCTCCTCTAAGGTTAGTCCAATGGACCACAAAAAACATAAAATATGTACATCACCTAAAATGGTCTAAGTAGTCCAAAAATGTGGCCCAAAGTAAAAACTAATGAGTATCATGAGACTCATCGCCCAGCCATAACGAAACAGGCGGGACTGGGGTCATGCTCCGACGATGGTACACGTACGCGGGGTCAAAACGAGCTCGGGCCCTCGTGTCCCCACCATAAATCAGGCGAACCAATGCGTTCCCCCACCACTTCTAGGTACCCCCTTGGGGTGCCTTTTTGGGCCCCAGTAAGTTGGGTGTGCACTTTGTGCATGTCTGGGGCAGCTTGACATCTATGTACTACATGTAATTTCTTCTCTGCATATGAGATGCTTTATTGGTGCTACAGAACCGGAGATGTACATGCTTTTTGATACACACTGTATGCCTGTCAAAGCTAAATCTGATGCCTTTATGGCTTCTGTAATTGCAACTAAAAGCTTTAATGTATAGTTGTTATGTTGTCTGTTACATGTCATTTGAAAGAGGGGGGGGGGTGGGTGGGTGGGTTAAGTGGTCATAACACATCCCCCCACCCGAATCACCATACCAAAAAGGAAAAACTCCTCTCTGCTCTCTGACTTTGTCACAAACTAAGGTGAAGGTGAGGGGGAGTATTCAATGCCAGACAAAGGTGACGTTGGTGAAAGATATCTCTGAGGGAAAGTAGACATCCTTCAGTGGTCAGGTTAATTTGGTGTGAAAGGAACCAAAATGGCGTCTATTCCTGTTAAAATAGAAGAAACCAGAGGCAGTGATGGATGGATTGAAGTATGAGAGTTACTTTCATGGAGGAAAAGGTTACTTAAGAGAATAAAGCTACATAATCCTCCAAAAATGGAATGGGTTTCTTGTTGATTGTAATTCTCTTCCTGCTTTTTCACATGGAGCATCAAAGAAGCATGTGGAGACCATTCACCACTTTGATCTAGGTGGAGAACATCACCTATGACGACTCATTGTCAGTGTCAAAGGTCTACATAAGAGTTTACTCTATCTGATGTTCATTTTCTACACCAGAAAGATCATTTTGCACTACCACACAAAAAAAAATCATCCACATCACATGAATCAGTACCTTTTATTGGATCAGCTTTGATACACTTATTTTCCCTGTTCTCATTTTCAGGAATTGCCTGCTGCTTTTGTGTCATTCAGATGCCGATGGGGTGCTGCTCTTGCAGCCCAGACTCAACAACATGAGGATCCGCTTTTGTGGATCACTGAAGTTGCCCCAGACCCAGGAGATGTGTTGTGGAACAATTTGGCCATTCCATACAGTCAACTGGTTCTCCACAAAATTGGAGTTTTTATTGCTTCAGCACTTCTGACCATTTTTTTTGCATTGCCGGTGACTGCTGTTCAAGGGATTGTGCAATTCGAGAACATAAAGAAGTGGTTTCCTCCAGTTAGAGCTGTACAACTCATGTAAGTGATCCTCTTCACCCCTTGTACCCAATTGCATCTAATCTTGCATTTATTATTTGTATAGATTTACTCAAATCATTTTCAAAACGCATGGTAGGCCTCCTATGCAAGATAATACATGAAAATGGGACTGTTAATTGCTTGATTAGTGTCCATTTGATTGTTGTTTCTTCATGTTTTGTACGTTTGTCTATCCGTGAAAGGTTCTTTTGTTGTTTTCATTGGTATAAAAGTAAAGAGTTAGGTTTGTAAATTTGGGGTGCATTTGTTTGAAATATGTATTTGGAAATTTTCCCATGATCTGAAATGGTGTCAATCACATTGGCATGATGTCCGAGGATTATTGATTAGCTGGATTTGCAGTAGACCTTGAGGAGATAGATGCACACCCACAGTGTCTATTTATGCAGATTTTCATATGGCGAAAGAACATATAGATCAATGTCCCTCATCCTAAGAATTGAACGAATGTTGGAGTTTTGAGGCTGAGGAGAGCTTCTGGTTACCTTGCTCAGATTTTGCCTTTAGCCACTTGTCTGATCTGTGATTGTTGACTGCCTATCTCAGTCTGGTATTGGCTAGTTCTGTCGGAACTGATTGGTTCTGCAAACAATGGTATAAACAGTCATGTTTGTAAAAGTGAATAGTTAAGTTTAAATGACATTGGAAAGGGATGAAGCTAATGTAAATCATATATTTGGGCAGGTCTTATTTGTGTTTCATGCCTCTCTCTTGATTCCTTCTTTGCTGCCCTTCTTGCATTCTTAACAGTTGGCTAATGAATCTGGCGTTTACTTTAGAGGCCTGGTTGAGGTTGACATATTTGTTCCTTGCTTTTCCAATAACTATCTTGCTTGCATGTTTTCACCTCTCAAAACATACCTAGCTGCCAGATTCTCAATGTCTAACCACCTCTCCTTTCATCAATTCGAAAGTCTCCCCTAAAACTTATCTCCAGCTCCCCTATGGTTTTCATTATCAAAATGCTAACATTGGTGCCTGGTACTCGTGCACCCCCACCAATCCCCTCTCCAAATGGCTCACAGTTGGGATGCTTGTAAACTCCACTTTCTTCCTTCAGCTTTAACGTGGTCATAAACACACCATTTATAAAATAAATCTGCCTAGTTGATGCGGGACAGTGGAGGAAGAGGAGGGTCAGGGGAAGAAGAAGGGAGGGATTGGTTGCCGGAGTTTCACCGGAGAGGGGGATAAGATGTGGGAGTGTAGGCTTCGCGTCCTCCCCGTTGCGGGGACCACCTTGGGAGCTTCTTCTCAAAGTTCTCTCTTCTCCATTCTAGAGAACACAATTTCTTGACTGCAAATTCTTTTTTTCATTCATTCCATCAATGCCTTCATATGTCTGGGTACAACCATATTTAAAGGAATTGGGCTACTCCTAACCCTAGTAGACTTCAAATTGTAGACTCCAAAATAAAGATATATTCCTATCCATAATAAGACTTAACAAATTAGAGACCTAAAAGAAGGAAAATACAAAATCCTACCTAAATAAGACTTCACTCAAATAAAGAAATGCAAAAAATACATAAGAAAAGCTAAATGGACTCTAATTTGACTCTTTTGGACGACTTTTTCCTTAGACTTAAAAATAGTGCGAAAATTGCACCACAATAACAGAAAAAATAAAAAGACTCAAAATGGGCTCCAAATGGGCAAAATTGTTGCTTCGGCTTCTCGTTCCCCATCATTCTCCCATAGTTCGAGAATTTGAAGTGTTGTAGTATCCATACAATAGGCAGGGGAATAACAAAGCCATGCACTAATAAAGTGGTGGGGACATCCAAGCTTGGAACTGGGCCGACAGGGTCCAAGTTTCTCGCCAGCGGAGGCGATGACGACACCCATATGGCTTGGCGATGGGCTTCCTTGACTTTCAAGTGTCTATTTTAGTTGTTTGAGCATTTGGTTGTATGAATAAGGCCCAAATGAGGCCCATTAGAGTGTTTTCTATTTTCTGGGTATTTTCGGATGCGAATTTTACCCATTTTTTAGGTCTAAGGGTATTTTAGTCCATGTGTGTGTCAGTGGGGGCCATTAGGGTTCCCTCACTATAAATATAGTGTAATATTCTGTTTTAGGGGAGGAAGATTTGAAGAACAGTTTTGTGCGCAGTCTTCTTGTCTTCTTCTTCAGCGGGGTGGAATCCCCTGGGTGGAAGCCCAAACTCCTTCTTCTTCTTCCTCCACGCCTTACTGTCCCGCATCGTAAAGTCTTCGCAGGGATATCCAAACTAGTATGCCATCCGAAAAGTTGCAGTCCACATTGAATGTGTGCGTCAAGTTCACGCCATATCATATCATAGGTGCACTGATCTCTAGTAAAATCTTGCGGATCACTAGTAGCTGTCAATAATGGGCCAACCCAAACACATCATCACATATCAAATGAAGTCTGAACTCGATGAACAAGCCATGATCCTAAGCATCAATAGCCATAGACTTCACACATACACTGTCAGCAATGGTTGTCAACTCTAGTGGCTTTTCATCAATCACAGTCTTCTCTGGAAGCACTAGCTTGACAACAATAGAAGTATACTTGGGGAAACAAAATTTACCCCTCAAATGTGGTGGCTAGATGATACAAATAGACTGGTTAGAGCCTATAGTAACATGTCGCTCTTCCATCCACTCTTGTCCCCAAGTAATGTAGGATCTCGAGGAATCAATAGTGCACTATGCTCCATCAAAATATTTAACAGATTTCAACTGGGTTTTGCCTAAAATTGTCGATAAAACTCAACAAAAGCCCTATCACCATCAACAATAATTTCGCATGTTCATAATAAAATATCAACAATAGTTTGGGAAACATAATTGTCCTGATGCTCCTCATCGAGAATTATTTTTGTCACCTTATTTGGTAGTTGGACGAGGAAGTTAAAATTTGAAGGACCCTTGTGTAAGAGATACCCAAATTGATGCTAAAATAATGCAAAACAACATGGATTGTTGCAGGGCGCAGGCCACTGACTGACTGCGATTCGTTAAGACGATCACAACGGCACAAACGACATGTGAATCAGAGCGCAAATGAGGCCCATGTGCTAGCGGTGCGATAACAACCTTAGTTCACCGCTTGTGTACTGTAGCGGACCAGGGTTTGGTCAAACCGGGTCAAACCTGGTTGATTGTGTCCTAGTAGGGCGGGCCGCCTCTGCCTCCCTCCCCCCCTCTGTCCTCCTAGGGAGTGGGAGAGAAGCATCCGCAGCAGATGCAGAAGGCGACAGCGGCGTCAGTAGGGCTCCCAGCGGCGGCGCGATGCGGCAGGAGGGGAAGGGGAGGCTGTGCGCAGGGGGTGTGGGCCGCGCGTGCAGAAGCCACGGCTGGCGGGTGGGGATGGCGCTTGGCCCCAAACATCTGCTGACGTCAGCGGCTGGCACATGCGACTATGCCCTGTATCGCAAACTGGGCTTCCTTCTTCTTCGCGTTCCTTTTTTTTTGTTTTTTGTCTCGCTTTGTGGCGGTTCTTACGATGCTTGTGGAAGAAGAGGGAGACCGGGAGGGGAAAGGGAAGAATGATAGACAAAAAGAGAGGAAGAGGCGGGGGAGAGACGGACCGGAGAAGGGGGAGTCGTGAACAGAGAGAGAGGGTTGTCGTCACGGGGTGGCCCTGGTGATGCTGCGTGGCCACGGGAGACTATGACGGGGCGGCCCAATAGTGTGTGAATGGTGGACGTTCACATCGAAGAGAGAGGGCGGAGGGGCACGGTGAGAAGGCGGTTCAAGACGAGGAATGGGGCCGGATATTGCGCGCATGGAGGAGAAGAACAGGGGAGCGAAAGACGGCGCAGCGGGATCGAAGTTGCTCTGATACCAATTTGATGCAGGATAGCGGAGGAAGAGGAGGGTCAGGGGAAGAAGAGGGGAGGGATCGGTTGCCGGAGTCTCACCAGAGAGGGGAATAAGAGGTGGGAGTGTAGACTTCGCGCCCTCCCTTTCGCAAGGGCTACCTTGGGAGCTTCTCAAAGTTCTCTCTTCTCAATCACAGAGAACATAATTTCTTGACTGCAAATTCTTTTCTTCTTTCATTCCATCAATGCCTTCGTATGTCTAGTTACAAGACTACTCCCTATCCTAGGAGACTTCAAATTGAATATTTTAATGCAAGAGTAAATACTCTGCCTCTCATCAGGAGTTGAATATTAATTTCCCTGGGTGGAATTACTGTTGATTAAAATGTTGGTTATGAAAGTTCTCAGTGGAAGAACAGATTTTGGAAAGGCCTCTAGGATGACCCAATCATTGTGAATGAGGGCAACATGAGTGGTCTTTGGTTTGGTGGTGCTCCAAGCCTCCAACTGGATTAAAAGTTTGTTTTTGTATATGACTTTATTTGATTCCCTATTGTTCCATTATGATTGGATCACTCCAGCTTTATGATACCTATTTAACCTTTGTAGTGCATTCTATCAGCTGCAAAAACTCCTACTATATTGACACTTACTGTTATATTGATACCTTTCTGCTGGTATTTGTACTTCTTTTGCAGACCTGGGTTGAGTTCTGTGTTGACAGGATATCTTCCTAGTTTTATACTAAACAGCTTCATATACGTTGTTCCCTATGCAATGCTTTCGATGGCCAACCTAGGTGGTTGCACTTCAAGGAGCAAAAGGGAAATAAAAGCTTGCAACATGGTCTTCTGTTTTCTAGTTGGAAATGTGTTCTTCTTGAGCTTGCTATCAGGGTCTCTACTGGATCAGATTGGGGAATCATTTACGCATCCAAAGGACTTCCCCGGTCGTCTCGCTAGTGCTGTTTCTGCTCAGGTAAGTTCACTTAGTTGTCCGAGGGATGCACTGCTTTTTGTCCAGGATCACGAGTGGCTCTATACTAGTTACTGAACTGATCCCCAACCCAAAACTCGGAAGGTGGAGGGCCCAGAGGTAATATATAGGTACAAAGTGGCACATGAATACCCGATGTGGGACTAATAGCTTTTATCAACACATTTAATTGCCATTTGGCTTTTGATCATGAATACTTAAGTTGTTTCTCATGAGATATGTCAGCAATAGTAATTGTTTGTATGGTTGCTCTTAGTTCTTATGTGATTAGATTGATTCCCGCACATGTTGACATTTTTTTTTATCTGCAGTGGAGATGGGGAATCAAGCTCTTATTGTTTGTATGTTTCCTCTTGCAGGCAGATTTCTTTATAACGTACATTTTAACAGATGGATTATCTGGGTTTTCTCTTGAAATTCTTCAATTTGGCTTACTTATTTGGCATTTTATCATGGCACATTCTTTTGGACAAGAGACAAAGAATAAGCCTTATCTCTATTCTTTTCCATATTTTAGAGTCATCCCCACTGTTTCACTTGCAATCCTGATTGGGATGGTTTATGCGGTTATTGCCCCACTTTTGCTTCCATTTCTCATTGTTTACTTCTTCCTGGGATACGCAGTGTATGTCAATCAGGTTATCATTCTCTCTTAGTTTCATTTGTATCTCGCTTGATCTGTCAGTTTACAAGTCTCTTATTGCTTACAGATATTGCAACTTGAATGTATTTCATTTTCTTATATTCTCTATGATGTCTTTGGTTATCATACCAGTATACAGTTTTTCTACAATTTAGTTCATTTTCATGATTGTTGTTTTTCCTTGTAAATGTGTGACATGCTGTTGGATTTGTATTTCTTTTATATATAAAAAAATGTGAAAGTAGAACATATGGTAGGCAGAAAAAAAATAAAGTTCTGGGCAATTTCACCTTTGTTTGTTTTCTAAATACTTGGAACACTGACTACAGTGCAAATGGGTTTTGCCAGCAAGATAACAAAAAAAATTCACTAGTCGGGTGTTTATTTTGGAAATTAGCAATGTGTTCAAAGATGCCTAGTTTTGAACCAACAACTATTACCGTCGGGCAAGATTTCTTTGACTTTCTAAAAGAGGGAAAAAGGGACAAGAAATATGACAAATCCTATGCTTTCGGAAACTTACTACTTGCATGGACTCTTTTTCCTATGTGATGAGAGATCAGGAGGATGTTACACCTAGATAATGAATTGGATTCAGGGAGAACCATCTATGGGTTGACACTGACAGTGCAAAGCCCTCTAGACATTTGTCACACTTTAGATAGGGGGAGGTTGCATATGGTTGGGGACAGGGTGGTCTGTTTCTGCGTAGCAAGTCTGGCTTTATCCTGTGATAAACTAGCCTGGATACTGGGGTGAGTGCTAGTCCCTCCCGGACAAGATGTCCGCAGTGAAAGTATTTCAAATAGTTGATGGGCCTCTCAATTGAATGGATTTAGCTTTTGAGCTGCATACTCCAAGGAGGACGTTTTGTAAAATTATGCCACTCAAGATAAAAGGATCTCAAAGTTCTTGGAAGAATTTAATCGTTTGTGGGGCGTCCAAGGAGCTAAGCTCAAATCTGCCTGTCACTATGATATATGCTATCGCATATGTTGATGGATGCCTATTTCTGCCACTGCTTATTGCTTCTTTCCTTGACTCTGGACATGCAGCATTGCTCCATCACAATTTTACCTGTTAAGGAAAATTTCGCACATTTGCTTTATATGGTGTATCGGGTACCAGTTTTGCTGATCATTCTGTTGGACCAGCAACTATCGGTGAGCTATTAGCTCAGTAACTAGCTAATCAGCTGCAACTCAGTCCTTGGATAGGCCTCTTTATTCTACAGCCAGACACCAACTGATGTGTCAGTGGTTGGCTCATGTCGGCCGGTCATGGCTCAACAGAAGACCTCAGATGCAAGGCCGGTCCCCAGGAACCGGCTCTCTTACAAGAGATCGTGGCAGCAAATCTGGGCCACAATGAATGTGCCGATTGTGGGTCTCGCGATCGTTGGCAAGATCAGCGCATGATAGATGGCGCACTCCGTGACGTTCTCTGCAAATCTAGGAGCGGTAACGGCACTTTGAAGCCTAACTCTTAGCGATTGTTCCAAAAACTTCCCCAGTCTATATATACAGAGCTACAAGTATGGGTAGAGGGAACAGAATTGGTGAGATCTCTCGGGCACTAGTTCTCATCTCTCTCTCTCTCTCTTCCCTCTGCTAATCTGCTTCCCTTCTATAAGGTCAACTTCTGAGATGTCGGAAGGTCGACCCTGGGAATCCCATCCCATGATTGACTTCTTGCTGGCACATTTTAGCGTTGGCCTCACAAGCGGCGAATTTGTTTCTCCTCTCCATTCGCCTCTCGAGCACTCAACCTCGGATCTTGTTGTTGGTCTATCTCGGCTCTTGTAGATTCTTGACACTTCTTCTTGGCACTGAGGTGGAGAGCTATAGTTAGCCCCGATATCAAGGCTTCACACTCGGCAGCATTGTTCGACGTTGGGAAGGCGAATTGGAGGACGTATTCCAGAGGCTTTCCCACAAACGATGCACCTCCAATGACTCCCAACTTATGGTCGGCTAGATTACGGGAAAATCCGAAGCTAAGGATCTGATTATGGCAAAGTACCTCCCCATTATAAAAAGGCTCACATTATGACTGCTACACTTTGACCTCACTCGAGTGTCGAGATCTGAGAACAACAAGGTCGACACCCTTGCTTGGCTGGCTTCATCCTCGGAGCTCGGCCAGCAACGGTCTATCTTGGTAGAGGAACTTGCCTTGACAAGTTTTGAAGGAGATGACATGGTAGTGGGAAACATCGACTCAGAGCCGACCTAGAAAGATCCCATCAGGGATTTTCTACCTCATGACTTGTTGGAAGACAGCAAGACCGCTTAAGATGTCAAGCGATGGACGACCAAGTTCACCCTCATCTAGGGTAAGCTCCACAGGAGGTCATTCAACCTCCCTTACCTCATGCCTACGCGCTCCGAGAAATCTATGAAGGGATTTGTGGTAGCCACGTAGATGGAAGAACCATAGTTAGGGAGTTCATTTGTCCTGGATTTTGTTAGCTGACAATGATCCAAGAAGCAACCGACATGGCTAAGAAATGTGAAAAATGTCATGTCTTTGCCAAGCTATACCACATCCAGGCCACAAAGCTCACTGTCAAGTGGAGTCATGTCCCTTCATTTGATGGGGGGTAGATCTTCTCAAGCTGATCCTCCCAGCAACAGGATAAGGAAGGTTCCCCGTTGTTGTCGTAGACTACCACACCAAAACCTCAATGAATTTACACACAAGCTCCCTATAAATCGAGCTATTAGAGAACGGCCGAGCCACTCTCTCGGATCACGGAGAGAGCTAAGACTTTGTTTGGAAGTCCATCATAACCCGCTTCTGGTTGGCTTGCATCCTTGTCAGCGACCATGAAACACAGTTCATCGGGGCACTCTTCAGGTCCAGGTGTGCTGACCATGGCATAACTCAGTATTTCACCTCAGTCACCTACCCCCAAGCTAATGGGATGGTGGAGATTACCAACTGCACCATCCTATTAAGGCCTGAAGACTCGTCTCAGACAAGCCAAGGAGATCTAGGCAGAGGAGCTACACTCTGTCCTTTGGTTGTATCGAACTACCCCAAGGTCGACAGCGAACGTGTCGCCCTTCAACTTGACCTTTGGAGTTGAAGCAGTCTTGCCTGTGGAGATTGGAGAGCCTTTGCATCGGGTTGCAGCTTACGACCCAGACATCAACACATGCTCACGCTTTATTGCTTTGGTGAGCTCTGGATCTGAATCTTCAGTGCCTTCCTCCTCCTCTTCTATTTTGCCTGAAATCTCCTCACAATTTCAGCCTGATCTTCAGCCATTCGTTGCATCTGTTTTTTTTTTTTTCCCAAAAGGCACTAACACATTTCCTTTGCTACCGATTGGGGACATATGTTGCATTTTTTGACCTCTCCTCTTATCCCTATCAAATGTTGTTTTCCTCTAGTAATTCCGCCATATATCTCCTTACCACAATATTTTACGTTTGACTTTTCTTCTTCCAACATCACTAAGGTTTGGATCGTCTTGCAGTTGCTGCCCTTGACCTTGTTCATGTTTACCTATGATCCTGCATTAAGACATTCAAAGACAATGGGTTGTAAGTACAATGCAAAAATGCAATGAAGCTTAATTGATTTTTAAATTACGCTAAATTGAGATAATTAGACAAAAGTTCCAATTTCTAACCACTAATTAGGACCACATTTGGGGATTTTGCCTTATTACCCTTCATTAAATGTAATTAGTAGCATGCTCCCATCCTAAAGCATTCAATGAAACATAATTGAGCTTTAACTGATGTTAAATTTACCTAATTAGACAAAACTCCTAAATGCTAATTAGACCTTAATTTGGGGGTTTACCCTAATTATACAGTGTGTAATACGATTAGCAGTATGCTTTGGCCCTAAAGCATTCAATGAAGCTTAATTGAGTTTCAATTGACCTTAAATTTAACTAATTAGACAAAATCCCCAAATTGGATTTACCCTAGTTACCCGGCATGTAATACAATTAGCATCATGCTCTCGTCTTAAAGTGTTCAATGAATGTTAATTAAGCTTTAATTGACACTAAACTAATATAATTAGATAAAGCTCCAAATTTAAATCATTAATTATGCCCTAATATAGAGATTTACCTTAATTAGCGTATAAAAACTAATATATTGTATATAACCTTACCTACAACAAGGAAACTATCTAACAAATAAAAAAAATACAAAAACTTACAAGATCTTTGAGGAATCTTCAACTCAATGATGTAAATGACGGGGCGGCGGCATCTATGCACTATAAATAGCAAGAAACGGCGGCAAGTTGATGCGGAACGGCCAGGAGAAAGAGGGGAGGAGGAGAACGGTGTAGAAGAGAAGGCCAAACAGGAACGACGGCTACCGTGGGGCTTTACACCCCCTCCTATCTCAGGAGCCTTAAGGTTACCATCCTCCCATCCCAGGAGGAAGAAGCAAATTCCATGCTTTCAAGGTTAACTCATTCTTCATTTCTTCATTGCCTCCAAAAGGGAGATTACAAAGACTATTTGTAGTCAGGCTAGCTCTAACTGACCCCTTTTTGATTACTTTACCCCTAAACTCAAGAAATACTGCGAAAATCGCACCAGAATTACAAAAAAAATGAAAACAAAAACCAACATGAACTCCAAATGAGCCCAATAAGCCTTTTAATGCGGCCCAATTTATTACAAATTGACTTTGTTTGACTCCAAAATACATAACAAAAGAAAAGATTCTTCAAGCATCTTCCAAAAGTCGACGTTCGCATCTAGCGCCGGTCCACATAGTTCGTAGTCCCACTTCCGCATCACAAAGTCTCCTCCCAGCAACAAAACCTCCTCCCAAGCTCCCCCCTATTGAAACGGATGTAAACTCCCCTTGAGAGGGGCATGGACGGACACAGCACATGTCCAGTGGGGTCACGTGACCCCACTGGAATTTTTTTTAGAAATAGCCATTTAAGTTGTGGATTTTGAGAGATTTTTATATAAAGGTGACCCCACTGGAATCGGCGGTGCTCAGTCCTAAGAATTTATTTTTATTGAAATATTTATTTTTTATTTTAAATATATATTTAAAATTAAATTATTTATATTATATATAATATATAAATTATATAAATATTAAAAAATAATTTAAGTGACCTCACTGAACAAAAATTTTGTGTTCATCCTTGGAGAGGAGAGTTTGCATCTGGTTTCGAGTGTATTGGGCCAAAATGTGAAATCGGTTCGATTAAAATTATTTTTTTAAAGTTTCGGATCTGCTACAGTGATCATGTCTGGTTTCGGATCATTCAAAGTCAAAACTGATACGTTTCGGTCGAAACGTATCGGTTTTGGCCAAACTGCCATCTATGGGATGCTCGACAATATTGAATTTGTCGACAAGGTTAGAGAGAAGCCCCAGATTTGCGCTATAGCACTCCAGCAATCAGCGGCCAAAATCTAGAATCGAGGCTTTGCCATTTTTTCGGCTGATGCTTTAGTCATTTGACAAATCTTTATGTTACACGGTTCTGTGGCCTTGGATGGGTAGGCAAAAATGGCATAGTCAATTCCTTCATTTCTCTTTTCCATGAAGGCAAGTGTTTGGAATTTTACAAGTAGTTCAATAGATGTCTCTTGATTATGCCATCTAAATATGTGAGATACAGTTCGGGTTCCTTTGTTCTCTCCTTCATTGAAAATGTTCGACATTCAAGCAGGTGCAGCCAAGGACCATGATTCTAATAAAGAATAACTGGAAATATTTTTTTCCCAGTAAACTAAAAACATGTTTGCAAATCAAAACTCCCCGCTTCAAATTAGTATTTGAATTCATAACCTGAAATTTCAAAACTTGTAAATGCTCTTACTGATCTTCTAATTGAATGACTTAGATTTTGAGGGTTATTTCATTGTAATCTTAGTTGGTATTTAGTGCTTCGAGAAATGCTTAGTTGGTATTTAGTTTTGGGCAATCCGAACAGAACCCACTCCTCAACCCGAATCAAATTGAACCAAAAATATTTTGATTTGATTTGGTTCAAATAAAAAATGTACATTAGTTTAAATATAAATAATTTTATTAATCTTTAATTTAAAATATGTGTACTTGTATTTAAATTTATGTATATAAATAGTTTTTAATATTTATAATATGTATATTATATAATAGGGCAAATTAATTAGGAGTCTATCAGATTTTTTACTTATTTATTAGTCCTTAATAGAGTTGTAACTCATTACAATAAATGTTATCACCTGTTACAGTGTATGTTAAACCCTGTTACAGTAAGGACTTCTCTATTATAGTCAGGGATTTTTAATTAATTTACCCTATATAATATTACTATAATTATATTCATTTTAGTTTATTCGATTCAATCCGGTTTTATAACTTGTAAAACTAAACCAAACCGAATGGAGGTCAAATTGAACTGAACTAGAAGAAATTGGTCGGTTCGAATTTTCGGTTTGAACCTAATAATACACAGCCTTAATGAAAACTATTTTTGTCACCCTTGGCACTAAGGGTGACAAATAACTTTTACATTGGGAATAGGGTTCCACAAAGAAAAAGTAGGGGGGAAAGGTGCTGGGGCCCGCATGCTGCAAGCGGGGTCCAATGGCAGAAGTAAGCATCAATGCCCATAACATGAGTGGGTCATTGACAGTGCGCAATCATGTTCTCTTTTCATTCCGCACGTACTAATTTACTTGCATATAAGTATAAAATTGTTGGAATATTTAGTCTTCATCCTCTATAATCTTTCTTCGTAGTTCAGCATTTATGCCAGTCTTTTCTTTATATGATTCATGGTCTAGCGTTTTGTCTCAATATATATATATATATTTCTTTCTATACTTCATACTACAGCATTTTACATCAAAATTCATTTCCTCTTTCTATGTGATGAGAAAATTATTTGTTTAGGAAGACAATATAGTTCCTTCCATTTCATTGTCCTATAACTTGTTTGTTTTTCTCTTGTCATCCTCGGTCAAGCTGAGACAATTTTTTAGAACAACTTTCAAATAGCCCGCTTGTTTACTTTTGCCTACAACTTTTTGTAGATGCAGGATGTGTACGAAAGTGTTTACGAGACACATGGACAGTACTGGCCATACATCCATCAGTACATCTTTATTGCTATCATTCTTATGCAGATTACTATGATTGGTTTATTTGGTCTGAAATCGAAGCCGGCAGCCTCCATTTCAACCATCCCATTGCTTTTGTTGACTATATTATTCAATGAGTATTGCAAGATCTCCTTTCTTCCGACGTTCCACCATTTCCCGATAAAGGTATGTTAAGAGCTCAACGTTATTGATCCATAATCTTTTGCCTTTGGTGTCATCCTAAGTGTCTAAGATGAAATGTGAAACTTAATTATCTTATAATTAACTTTCACAGTAGTTACAATTTCTACTGAACAAAAGAAATTCCTAGGATGTTTCCGAGACGCTGGCCTCGTTTGGAAATACAGATTGAGAAGATTGCTATTTCCGTACTTAGATTTTAAATATGCTTTATGCGTCCTTTGTCCACTACAATAAAAGGACATGTTCACTGTATTTCTTACCCAAAAAAAATACCGTGCGCAACTTCTTTTTGAATGCTTGAAAGCCACAAACGCAAAATATTCGTCGTGCATGTTTCACTTTGATGACAAGGATATCCGCTGTATGAACATCTTCAGTGGGTGGGTGGGTGGGTCTCTAATTTGCTTTCTTTGTGATAGAACGCAAGGGAGAATGATGATCGTGATGAGGTGGAGGGTCAAGTGGAACCCAAAAGGGAGCCTGCCATCGATGCTTACCGCCCTCCTTGGTTACGTTCCACAGATATCACGTCTCGAGAGTCGGGCTTCACCCAGCCTCTAGTGACGCCACCATGAAGAAAAATTAGCTATGCTTCTTTTGCTTGTCCTCCTGGAACTAGCTGGCGGATCAATTTGGTGCGAACAAAAGATTTTGTTCGAGGCGTAACACCGTGGTGAAGCTCTACTCATGCTTGCTTTCGGGTGTTAATTTGGCAGCCTCCGGAACGCATGCAGGCAAAAGAATACAGAGATGGTCGGTTCCTATTCTATTCGGTGGGATTCCTGTCTCAATAATAAGGTTTTCATGGCAGCAGCTGTGTCGTATGTGCGGAGACTTGACTTCGAAGGGGATTAGGGATGTTGAAAGATGTGTCTTTTCGTTCACTCGATGGGTTCTCCAAACCAGACTTCTGAAATTTGTTTAGGGTCGTGGTGCGTAAACTTGGGTATTACCTTCTTCATGGTCGTCGAGCACGTCTTTCTGTGATGCGTTTAGATATTTGCTTCGTGTGGTTCATGCCGCCTTGTGAAATCTATGTACTTGGTTAACTCATAGCTTGCTCAATTATTCTAATCTCCTGCTCGTGCAGAATTTAAGCAGGGATCTGTTATGTGTCGGTCATTCTCTTCAGCAAGTCCCGAGTTCTGGATGTTTCATTCAAATGCACCTCCAAGATCATGTATTTTGTCTGTGCTAATGCTTTGTAGGACGCACTTATACAGTTGGGCAGTAAGTATACTTTTATGTGCAAACACGTCTGTCTAGTTGATTCAGTGTTACAGTAATTGTAACATAGGTCAATTCAGGCCGAGGTGACTGTTGAAGTGTTTTTCGCCGAAGAGTGAGTCGAGATGACCAAGTTGATGAATTCGGTCTGAGGCGCGCTTGGTCGACGTGTGACGCTGGTTTCGGACTCCCGACTTGACCTGCAAAGTTCGTCGAGAAGTTTCAGCGAGGAGACATTCTGACGCTCTTGTCAGTCGCTAGTCGAGCAGAATGACCTAGTTTGGGGTAGAACAGCTTACTTGTTTCTATGGAATGTCTGTCTCTTATATAGTGTTAGGACACCTGTGTAACAATTAGACGATCTCGCCAATCTCGTTGGGGGTTTCCGTGATTGATGTCGGATTAGAAGTTGTCATCGGCCTGTCAGGTAATCGTGACCGTGGTCTTAATAGCCGCAGTTATCGATACCGTACTCCTCGGACCTTACTATATCTGCTTTGTCAGCCACGTGAGCAACGTTTCGAGCTAATCGCGAGTACGCTGAGCTTCAGGTCAGCTTTATCTGAGCTAAGAGATCGTCCCCAGAGTTGAGGAAAACGGACCGAGGTGTAAAGTTGATTGGTTCTGCCGACCTGACCTGTCGGTTCGATGATGTTCCGCCTGACGAAGGACGTCGGCCTACACCTTCATTGAGGTCGGTTGGCATCGAGAAAAAGTCAACCTGTTGAGATATCCCTGTAATATTGGCCCCTTAGGTTCATGTTGGACTGTAAACGAGGATCGAGGTGAAGTTGAATCTCTTCGCCGAAAGCACATGTCCGGCCACATAGCTTCGTTAGCCCACGTGGCCTGCTCAGTGCTGCGTCACCCTGTTGTCAGACGCCGCCCTGCCATAAAGACGCATCATAGTGCCATCAGAGTCGCCCTGCGTCGAGTGTTGCCTCGACTATCGTACGGCGTGCCAGTTGTCAGATCGCCTCCTCGACTCTCGCACGTGATCATGGCCATCCTCGTCAACTGTCCTGTTAGAATCTGAGGAGACGCTTGTCAGCTAATCCCACTGCGCCATGTGTGCGGATCTCACCTGCTACCATGGAAGATGGATGTCCACCGTTGGATTCGATTGATACCCCGGCACTATAAATAGTGGGGTCTGCTGCCGAAAAATCATCCTTGTTCTCACGCGCGATCAGCCCTCAGACGATCAGTCGACGTGCCAACAATATCCGCGCCGACGTCCGAGAGCTTCACATCTGACCTAGCTCCTCGCTTGCTTCCTTCAGAGGTAAGCGATGTCTTCATATAGTTCATTTTCGACCTCTTCTTCCGGTCCTCGCCTTTCTGAGGACTCATCAGCTGGAGGTTCTCCATCTGAGAACTTTTCTTCCTTATCTGAGGCGTCCACGTCCTCCTGCCCTTTTGAGAGGACGACCGTTTCGGAGGTTTCTCGAGGAGTCTTCCGTTCTTCAGGTCAGTCCTGGGTCGTATGTTCCCAGGAAACCATCCTCCCACACCTCAGGTTCTCGTCGGCAAGCCGACAATGTTGCCGACGCCCGTTGTGAGATTGATTCCGAGACCTTTCAATGGATGAAGAACCATCCAGCCCGAGCACTCCACCGTCTATTCAAACAAACAACTTCGAGCCCATTGCTCCATGGAGGGCGGAGTCTGTCTTTATTTTGAGGCCCTCTTCATCCTTTCATTATCTTTCAACCTCTCAAGCTGGGGGTCGCTCCATCGTAGTTGACCCCGAACTCCTGGAGGTCGGTTGTCGGCTTCCTGACAACTTGTGCCCTGGCCGAGGTCCTTCCGACCACTCGGCTCTTTTTCTATTGCTTCTCGGTTAAAGCATCTAGTTGTATTTCGTAGCTCGGTCAGGTCGTCAAATACTTGGCCAAATACCGTCCTCTGTCCACAACTGGAAGAGGAATTTCGTCTTCATCCACTGTCCGTCCGGATGGCCATTTCCGACCACTTGGTCTGCAATCAACATTCGAGACAAGGCCTTCTGTTCCCCGAACCTTGTCGAATCTGAGTTCTTGGAGTTCGAGTCTCTGCAGACGGTGGAGCCTCCCGACCTGTTCGAGCCTTTCGAGAAGCTGTTCGAGCTGATAGCTGAGACCGGCCGAGGTCTGAACTGTGATTTTTATCTTTGATTATTGCTACAATCTTAGGATAACTGACCTTCTTTTCTTGCAGTAATGGCCGACAAAGGAAAGTCGTCGGCTCCCCCAGCCAAGGGGAGAAGCAGCCTCTCTCTTTCCGAGCTGGCCGAAAGGGAAGTCATGTCTCGGGGCAAAAAGAAAGAGAGCCGAGGGTCAAAGCGCGCTCGCCCTACGGAGACCGACATGCCGACCGTCGCCCCCACCTCCTCAGCACCTGACAAAGGGTCGCACGTCCCCGAGACGACGGGGTCGACCAAACGTCCTCAGCCAGCAGCGGACAAGTCGGCCGACGTCACTACCTCGGTTGCCTCTCAGCTGAGGTCATCTGGGCGTTCTGGAGGGCCCAGCTCCATAGAGTGGGGAAGGCAAGCGCTTCCTGCCAATGCGAAGGTTCCGACCTCGCGCGTGAGGTCATGCCAAATAATCGAGGACTTCTACTCGTCGGTTCAAGGTGTGATGGCCCAGTTTGAAGTAGTTCTACATCAGGTCGAGACCTCCAGAGCTTCCGCTGAGGCGCGCCTAATCGAGATTGCCAGGAAGCTCGTGGCCGAGAAGGATGCTCGTGCCAAGGAGGCTGAGCGGGTGAACAAGGCTGAGGCTAGAGCTGCAAACTCCTGAAGTCACTTCAGGTCAAGAAGGAGGCCCACCAAGCTGAGCTCGAGTCTCACGAAAAGACCAAGACTGCTCAGTTGGTGGCCGACGAGCGTGAGAAGGCGATTGCCGAGGCTGTGGCCGAGTACCGCGAGTCTGACGAGCTTAAAGCCGAGGTCGTCAAGCTCTTCCGACAATGGTACGACTTCTGCCTCAAATGTGTTCGGGAACACTTTCCGAGCATTGACCTTTCTAAGGTTGTACTCGAAGCGGAAGATGACGAGGAGACAGGCGCCGACGACAGAGACGACAGCATTGCTACTGTCGTCGACGACGTGTTGGCCACTGCTGCGGAAGATATCTTGGAGGCCGTCGCCGCCGACGTCATAGCAGATCAGCCAGCAGTGCCCGAAAACGAGGAGATTCATGTCGGCACTAAGGACGTGTTGTGGACTAGTTTCCTCGTGTTTGTACATGGCGCCTCGCCGCACACTGTACCCCTTCTCTTTATCAATAGAATTTTGCAAACCTTTTATCGTCGGTTGCACCATGTTTGTCGTCTGTCTATCTGAGAACTTGTCCTTCGAATAGTTTCCATTACCGAGAACATAGAACTATATAGGCCATTGCTACTCTATCATGACGAGCTTGGCCTTTCAGTATGTCGGAATTTCATCTTCGACGAGTGCCGAAGCGACCTCGTCGTCAACGTTGGTTTGCATCCAACCAGATTATAGTCCCAGGACAACTTAGTATGCCCATACCCGCCAGAACAACTTTTGAGGTCGGGTCAGATCTTTTTAAAGTGTCGTGGAACGAGAGAAATCGTTCGTCAACATTCATTGCATGTGCCTAAGCGACCACGGCTTTAGTTTGCGTTGGACGTCATCTCTCAGTTCCTAACGAGTGCCTAATCGACCTCGTTTAGCGAACTACAACGTCCACATTTTACATGTGCCGAAGCGACCATGCCTTCAATTCGTGTCGGACGTCGTCTCTCAGTTCCTGACGAGTGCCTAAGCGACCTCGTCCAGCGAACTACGATGTCCACGTCTCACGTGTGCCGAAGCGACCACGCCTTCAATTCACGTCGGACGTCGTCTCTCAGTTCCTGACGAGTGCTTAAGTGACCTCGTCCAGCGAACTACGACGTCCACGTCTCACGTGTGCCGAAGCGACCACGCATTCAATTCGTGTCGGACGTCGTCTCTCAGTTCCTGACGAGTGCCTAAGCGACCTCGTCCAGCAAACTAGGACGTCCACGCCCTCTGTCTTGTTCTTTTTTGTTGTCGGAATTGGCTGAGTACCCATGGGATAACAAATCACGATGTCATAATGCAATTGGCCGAGTTTTGACTTTTCAATCACAGTCAAATCATGCACATTCAAAAGAAATATAACTATATAGACAAAACACAATAAATAGGGCAGATTCCTGACGTATCCGACTTGCACATCTAACATGACGGCCTCACACCCGAGGTCTTTCTTTGCACAAATTGGGTTTTTAGCTCAGCATGCGCATAAGCACGACCACACAAATTACATAGAGTAAGGGATTAGCTTAGGACGATGCTCTAAGCGTCCTGTCATCTCCTCTTTTTACCTGTTCTCTGGAAGAACTCATGGGGCAATCTTGCATGATCTCGGTCGGCCCCCTTGCCGATCATAGGTGATGCCTCAAGGGCTTTTTCAGTTTCCACACTTAGTTGAGTTCAACTAAAGGTGGGGTTGGGGAAAGCCATACTGACCTTTAGTAGCGTTTTTTTCACAGACGACGCCAATGTTACAGTAATTGTAACATAGGTCGGCTCAGGCCGAGGTGACCGTTGAGGTGCTTCTCGCCGAAGAGTGAGCCGAGATGACCAAGCTGATGAATCCCGTCTGAGGCGCACTTGGCCGACGTGTGACGCTGGTTTCGGGCTCCCGACCTGACCCGCAAAGCCCGCCGAGAAGCCTCGGCGAGGAGACACTCCGACGCTCTTGTCAGTTACTAGCCGAGCAGAATGACCTAGCCTGGGGTAGAACAGCCTACCTACGCCTGTGGAATGTCTGTCTCTTATATAGTGTTAGGACACCTGTGTAACAGCTGGATGACCTCACCAATCTCGCTGGGGGTTTCCGTGATTGATGCCAGATTGAAAGTTGCCACCAGCCTGCCAGGTCATCGTAACTGTGGTTTTAATAGCCGCAGTTATCGATACCGTAATCCTCAGACCTTACTATATCTGCCTTGTCAGCCACGTGAGCAACGTTTCGAGCTAACCGTGAGTACGCTGGGCTTCAGGTCGGCTTTATCCGAGCCAAGAGATCGTCCCCAGTCGAG
Source organism: Colocasia esculenta (assembly GCA_014218235.1). Classification (NCBI taxonomy): domain Eukaryota; kingdom Viridiplantae; phylum Streptophyta; class Magnoliopsida; order Alismatales; family Araceae; genus Colocasia; species Colocasia esculenta. The sequence goes on from CM024763.1 coordinate 12,148,358, forward strand.
CTGAAGAAAACAGACCGAGGTGTAAAGCTGATTGATTCTGCCGACTTGACCCGTCGATTTGATGATGTTTCGCCTGACGAAGGACGTCAGCCTACACCTTCATTAAGGTCGGCTGGCATCGAGGAAAAGCCGACCTGTTGAGATATCCCCATATCACATAGGTAGGTGAGTGTCAACTGGCGTTTATCGAATTTGAAAGAGGAAGAAATAGTTTAAACCCAACCCCCCCCCGATAGATCCACAAATTGGATCCTGACGTATATAGGTACAGTTGATCTAACATCTTGTTTCTGAACAAAGAGAAACGAATTTTGAAATAGTGTTCGGTCGATTTGTCCTCTTGAGTGTGGGGGGGGGGGATTTGGTGTCGGCCCTCTTATAACGAGATAAAGGGATTTATTTATTTCACTTTGAAATTAAGGATAAGATATCTCTCTTGTTGGTTAAGAATAAATGTTATATATGGATAACTCAATAATTACATGTATTTTTATCATAGAAAAATGTGTACTTTTGTGTATAAAATGGTATATTTTGTCGTCAAAGTATAAAAAAAGTGATAATTATATTTCACTCTGTCGCATCACATAAAAGATGATAGAATTATCCCTTCATTAGTCTCTATGATTAAATTATTTAGATTAAAAAAAGAGATAAATATGGGTAAATTATACATGGAAAACCTATTCTTGGGACTATTTAAAAATGGAAAAAAAATAGAGGTCCTTGTCAGAGGGTTTGGTTTAATTTATAGTCTCTGTCAGAAGATCAGAAGTCATATAGTCCTTTCCTTTTGTTTGTTTAATTTCTAGTCTACTTTTAGTTTCTCATCATTTATGAGTCTTAAGAGATGAGTCGTCATTTTAACATCAACTTTTTCTATTTTACCCTTCATTCTTTTGGTCTTTCTCTATGTAGATTTACATTCATTACAGTTAGTGTACATGTCGCTTACATTAAGCTTTGATATCACTTATAGTAAATCTATATATCTCTTACAATAAGTCTTCATATCACTTACAGTAAGTCTTCATATCACTTATAACAAGCATTTGATATCACTTACAGTAAGTCTTTATTTCACTTACAGTACGTCTTCATATCACTTACAATAAGTCTTTGATATAACTTATAGTAAGTCTTTGATATTACTTACAGTAAATCTATATATCGCTTACAGTAAGCCTTCATATCACTTATAATAAGTATTTGACATCACTTACAATAAATCTTGATATCAGTTACAACCTACAGCTAACCTTTTAGAAAACAAAGAAACTCTATTTGTTTATGAGTGATAGGATTCGAACACAGGTCTCCACAAACTCAACATGAGATACCCTTACAACTAAGTTACAAACACACTTGTATTACATATAACATATATTATATTTCACTAAGTATTGATATCACTTACAGTAAACATACACATCACTTATAGTATATGTTAAACTCAATTACAGTAAACGTTATTCTCTATTATAATATATGTTCATTCTCTATTATAGTCTATGTTAAATCTCGTTACAATAAATATTATTCCCTGTTACAATATACATTAAGTTCTGTTACAGAATAACATAGGTTAATGTATGTTAATCTATATTGTAATAGAGCTTAATATACATTAACCTACATTAATAACATACATTAACATATGTTAACTTATATTATTGTTAAAGAATAACATAAGTTAATGTATATTATATATAGAGTTAAATGTATAACATAGGTTAATGTATGTTAACATAGGTTCTATAACAATAATATGTTATTCTGTAACAGAACTTAATGTATATTGTAACAAATAATGATATTTACTGTAACGAAACTTAACATAGGTTGTAATAGAAAATAACATATATTGTAATAGAGAATTACATTTATCGTAATTGAGTTTAACATATATTATAAGTGGTCAAGACTTATTATAAATGATGTATATGTTTACTGTAAGCGATATCAATATTTAGTGAAATATAATAGATATTATATTATAACACAAGTGTGATTGTAACTTAGTGGTAAGGATATCCCATGTTGAGTTTTTGGAGATCTGGATTCGAATCCTAACACTCACAAACAAATAGAGTTTTTTTTGTTTTCTAAAAGCTTATAGTAGGTTGTAAATGATATCAGACTTACTGTAAGCGATATATAAACTTATTGTAAGTGATATCAAAGACTTATTGTAAGTGATATCAAAGGCTTATTGTAAGTGATATAAAGACCTATTGTAAGTGATATCAAGGCTTACTATAAGTAGGGCTGTCAATGAGCCGGGTTCGGGCCCGGGCTGGGTTTATATGAGTCCAGCTCAGGTCCGACTTATTAATATGCTAGTCCAGGCCTGACCCAAGCCCGAGTAATGTCAGGTCGGGCCCAATATTTTACAAAATTGTAAAGCCCGACTAAGACCCAACTCAGCTCGAATACTTAAATAAAAATTAAATTAATAATAAAAATAATATATTTAATAATATAAAACTTATAATCTCACTCAATTAGTAGAATTTTGATGTTACTTATTTAATTTGCTTGAAAAGAGAGTTTTTAACTTTTAAATAAGTAAAATAACATAATTTTAATTAACTAAAATTTAAGATTTGAAAAGAAAAAAAGAAATGAGAACAGGTCGGGCCGACCCATCGGGCCGAACTCAAAGCCCGAGTCCGGCCTATAGACCTAGTCAAGCTGAACTTTTAGGCCCTACTAAAAATCTATGAGCCGAAAAGAGTCTTGCGACTCGTCTAAAATCAGGCCAAGCCCGCGGGCCTGTCGGGCCAGCCCGACCCATTGACAGCCTTAACTGTAAGTGAAATGAAGACTTATTGTAAGTGATATCAAATACTTATTATAAGTGATATGAAGACTTACTGTAAGTGATATCAAAACTTGTTGTAAGCGATATGTACATTAATTGTAATGAATGTAAGTCTACATAGAGAAAGACCAAAAGAAAGAAGTGTAAAATAGAAAAAAATTGATATTAAAAAGACGACTCGTCTCTCCAGACTCATAAATATTGAGAAATTAAAAGTAAGGATTAAAAATTAAACAACACAAAAAAGAAAAGATTATATAACTTCTGATCTTCCGTCAGAGATTATAAATTAACTCAACTCTCTGAAATGACATCTGATTAATTTTTCCTTTAAAAATAGTATGTTATGGGGAGTCCTTTTGTCCAAAAAATGTGGCATTTGTCATATTTATAGAATCACAATACAGATATTATTAAATAAAGAACATAATGTTTTTTTGTGATGACGAGGACAAGAAACTGGCCAACGTTCATCATTGACAGTCAAACTTTTGCGCTTTTACAAGAGAAGACAAGTCAAACATCTGCGCACGGGGGGGGCGTGAAATGTGCAAAGTCGGACGTCTTGTTGGGAAGAAGACAAATTAGCTTACTTGGGCGCTGACGTATTTTGGAAGCCGGAACGAAGGTCCCAGGCCAGGAGAAGCACCCATTCGCTGGAGCTGCCCAAAAGCAAATCCACAGCTCCTCCTGCATAAAAAGGGCAAACCAACAGAGCGCGAGTCCTACGAAAGTAGAAGAAAAGAGGGTACCTTGCGATCAGGTGATCAGAGAGAGAGAGAGAGAGAGAGAGAGAGAGAGAGGAGAGAGAGAGAAGATGGCGGAGTTCTTCCACAAGCAGAAGCTCGCCGAGAACTACGCCGAGGGCCGGCCCAGTTACCCTCCCGAGCTCTTCCAGTTCATCGCTTCCAAGACCCCGTGCCACCACGTCGCCTGGGACGTCGCCACCGGCAGCGGCCAGGCAGCTGTCTCAGTACGTGCAGTGCTTAATTTCTTCGTTGCCCCCCCCCTCTCCTCTCTCCCTCTCCCGCCGCCCGCCCCCCTTTACTGAGTGACCGTCTGGTTTCTAACGTACAATCTCTTTCTGGGTTCGTCCCAGCTCGCGGGCATCTACGAGACGGTGGTGGCCACGGACGTCAGCGCCGAGCAGCTCGCTCATGCGCAGCCGCTCCCCAACGTGCACTACCGCCACACCCCACCTTCCATCCCCCTCCACGAGCTAGAACGCTACGTCGCCCCGCCCACTAGCGTGGACCTCGTCACTGTCGCGCAGGCCATCCACTGGTTCGACCTCCCCTCCTTCTACGGCGTCGCACGCCACGCCCTCCGCCGTCCCGGCGGCGTGCTCGCTGCCTGGTGCTACACGCTGCCCAGGGTGAACGACCAGTTCGACGCTGTGATCGATCGGTTCTACGAGATCTTGGATCCGTACTGGGCGCCCCAGAGGCGGCTCGTGGACGAGCGCTACGTGGGGTTGGAGTTCCCGTTCGACCCTGTACAAGGGGAGGAGCACACGGGACCGTTCGAGTTCATGGTGACGAGGGAGATGGATCTGGCGGCGGTGCTGACGTACCTTCGGTCGTGGTCGGCGTACCATACGGCGCTGGAGAAGGGGGTGGATTTGCTGGCCGAGGCACAAGTGGGAGAGCTCCGGCGGGCGTGGGGCGGGGACGCGGCGGCGCTGAAGCTGGTGAGGTTTCCCGTGTACCTGCGGATCGGAAGGGTCGGCGGAGGTTGATCAGTACTCCGAAATTGCCGTCTGATGGAGATCATGCGGTGGCGAGATCTCTGCTAATTTCTGTTTGGTACGCGGGTCTACAGAAAAAAAATAAAGAATTTTTGGGCTTTGGCATTGTGACAAAAATAGGAATTTATTTTATTTTTAATTTGAGAATTACTTATTATGCTCTATCCCTGTAGAGCAATAAAATTGATGTGAATTGTTGGCAAAGTAATTTTATTACTTGAAAAAGAGAGAGCGATATTTTTTCAAACTCTCAACCAGTAAAATTACTTATAAACATTTCTCTTTTAATTTAGATATTTGATCTCATTGCTCACATCACCGATGAGCTTACGAGGGGCATGGATCTTGGCCTCTCCTGTTTGGTCAAAGGGATGGAAGTGTCCATCTATGAAATCTCCCGTGTTTGGTCAAAGTGATGGAAGTGTCCATCTACAAAACGGAAGTGTTTGTTTTAAATAACAAAATAATCTTTTTATGTCTCATTCTCTACTAGTACCTACATTTTTATCAAATAACATATACTGGAATAACTATTTATCTCTTACCAAACGTAGACGAGACCGAGTAGAAACAACATACATTTGCATCACTTGTGCGTATGAGTGATATTTTGAGCCAAAATAAGAGATCAGATGAAACTTATTCAAGAAACAACGATCGAGAATACAAAAATGCCAACTACGCCCACCAAACAGTCGAGTAGACATCCGTTGCGAGAGGAGCAAAGCAATGAAACTTATTCAAGTAACAACGATCGAGAATACAAAAATGCCAATTACGCCCACCAAACAGTCAAAGTAGACATACCGCCTGACAAGAACAAAGCAAAGAGCATTGCAGCCAAACAGAACAGTAACAGCAGATTCTCGGCGAACTCAAAAGCACATGTTCCTCACTTTATTTTCTCATCTGACGTATTGCGAAGAATGGTTTTTTTTTCCTTGGTAAATACCTGCACTATTGGCAAGTCTCATAAAAGCTACCGTGTATATACCAAAAAGAGGCCATTCTCTTCCAATCACCACCGGTGAATGTGATCAAAGAATGTTCTACGGCGTGAGGCATCCATATAAGCGTGTCGAGGACAAGTATAATGGTTATATGGAGAAACAGTTCCACCGCTACAGAACCATATGTGATATATGTTGGAGTAAAGTTCGAAGGTCATATGTGCACTATTTTACAATTTCGTTTGGTTAAGAGGGTAGAATGACATCATTTGTTGAAACAACTAAGCGTCGAAGAGACGAAAACTTGGCAAAACAATTGCAACCCTCAAACATAATACTACACATCAATCACATAGGTAAGGGCTTGCATGGATATTCAAGAAGAAACCTTTGAACGAACACCAGCTCCAGTAAAAAGACGTTTCACCCATCGGAGGTGAGGCTTCCTGTATATACTTGACATTCCTCTGCAACTTCTCAAGTAAAGACCTTCAACAGCCAACGCCAACAACAATTTGACGACTGCAGCTTAGAAACAGATGAAAGAGAATTGAAAAACATACAAGAACGGAATGGATGATAAAAGCTCCAGACGAGGTTCTGTATGCGGAATGCAAAAATTGAGATTTGGTACCGCCCACCAGATATTCAGACGCAAGAACACATGAAGATGTTTTACAAAATCAACCATCATTTATAGGCATATAAATACCAATACCAAACAAGTCTGGTGTTGCTCAGAAATTTGCATTAGAAATTCCAGTGCCTCAACAACTTGGTGACAAGACTTATAGAGGGCGTTTAGGGGCAGTTTTTCCTTCGAAGCTATCTTATTTTTAAATTTTAATCTCTTCATTTTTTCCATAAACTTTAAAGTTGTTATAATCAACTTTTATCTGTTTGATGAAGTTGCCATAATGTTTTAATTATGCTTGGTAGTGGCTACTTATCGTGCTGTGCTCCTCCAAGCCATTTCATTCCTATCTGAAGACGAGTTTTTTTTGGGAGAGAAAAAAGAGACAGAGAGGCCAAACAGACTATGGGAAAAAGACAAGAAAATACTTAATAAATAAGAAGTTATTGTTCTGCCCTCGTTTTTCTACACCCCCTTCAAAATGAGCATAGATACCATCCATGCTCAGCCTATCTAGGGCAAGAATTGAACTGAGCCTTTATCATACACTTAGCGAAGACATTTAACTGGGGCTAGGACTGTTCATTATTTGGTCCAACCCGAAAAACCGAACCGAACCGACCGGTTCGGTTCGGTTTGAAGATTTCATGGGTTCAGTTCGGTTTGGTGTTAAGAAACCGAAATGAACCGAATATATATATATATATATATATATATATAATTAAATAATACCACATATTTTCACAAGGCGCTTTGTAACCCAGTTGGTATCGTGGGGCGCGCGACCTCCGACCTCCTTGGGAGGTCGCGGGTTCAAAACCTGCAACCTGTTGTTCCCTGTTTTTTTTTTGAAATTTCAGTTCAAACAGAATATATATATATATATATATATATATAAAATTAAATAATACCATATGATATTACAAAAAACTTCGTAGCCCAGTTGGTTGGCCCGGGGGGCGCGACCTCCTTTGGCGCGGGTACAAAACCTGCAACGTGCGTTTTCTGTTTTTTTTTTGAAATTTCGGTTCAAACCGAACCGGTTCGGTTTGGTTTGGTTTGCTACAGTATTTCGGTTCGGCTCGGTTTGTTAAAAAATAAGGGATGAACCAGACTGTGTTCACCCCTAACTGGGGCTTGTGAAGAGGATGGGTAATTTGTCTATAGGGAAGCACTCACTTAAAGCCACAGAGGAACAAGAGAGAAAGGTTGAACTTGGCAATTTGCTGGGAAGAACATTTGAAGCCACAGAGGTTGAATCTGCAGGGGCAGTTACACCGGAGAACATGAGTAACTGCTAAAAGGAGAAAGAACCCTCACAAAACCCAGAGACTAGGAGTAAAGAGATGAGAAGCTGCATAAGATGGGCACATGGGGCTTGCGATCACAGATGAAGAGGCTTCCAGCTAATCCACACAGTTCAGGATCTGTGCCACACGAACAACAGCACTACAGTACCCAAGAGGGTAAGAAGAGAGAGAAGGGACTGAGCAATTGTGGGGAGATGCTCCTGAAAGAAGAAGATGGTGCATAACATGAAAACACGAGTTTTTACGGAGAGAGAGTGAGAAGCTGACCAGTACAAGAGGAAAAAGACACGAAAAGACTTAATAAATAAGAAATAGTAGGCTGGCAGGGGCAGAGAGGAGAGATGAGGAAGAGAGCAGGGGATGAGAAAGATGGAAAGGGTTCCTTTTGGAAGAAAAGAGTCTCAATGGGCAAGGATTTCTTTTTTTTTAAAGGAAATTTTATGAAGAACCTAAATCCTTACCAAAAATTGGGGGAGGTAATCTCAAACAGGTTATCATCTTCTTTCCTATCTCAAAATACATCTTATGAGAGAAAACGGGAAAAAAAAAAAAAAACATAACCAAACACCCTACTACTTCCCTTCCAGTAGGGGTTCCATAATTTGTCTGCTTTCATTTTCTTAATGGTCCTAGATAGCTGGAGGAACTCAAAAGCATGGATCAAAGAAAAAAGAATCCGATTGGCCCAGGGACCACTCTTTGGATCGGCCAGGCCAATCTGCTAGAAGTCTGGCCGATCTAAAAAATATTTTTTGGGGGGAAACATTCAGGAAAAATCAGAAAGAAAAGTGAGAAAAAATGTAGATTCAATATTTACATATATATTTATGATACATATAAATATTTACATATATACATACATATGTACATACAATATATATATATATCATATTAATGTACAAACATAATTAATACAAATATCCTTACAAATGTATACACTACACATGCATAGATATGTGTTAATGTATACAATCATATACATAATATACTATATATATATATGTATGTATGTATGTAATAAATAATTACATATGTATATGACATATGCAATCATATATATAAATTTACACATTCATATATGTATACAATATATGTGATTATATAAACATCTATTAATCTATAGACATAATTAACATTATATATTTATAGTATATATATCATATTAATGAACACTTTATACACATATATGTGTGCTAATGTATCAATGTGAATATAATAATAATATGTACACATATATACAATGAATGCATACATATATGTAATACATATATGCATATATATTTGAATAGGTAATATATATATATGCCAAATATGATATATAATACATATATCATATATATGTCTACATGTGTCGCGTACTTATATACATAAATATGCAAATAAATGTACACAATCATATTAGACATTAATTTGTGTATATATATACATATAAATTAATTTATATATGTGAAATGATGGTTTAATCATGTAGTAAATAATGTACATAAGAAAAAAATTTGTTTGGTAGAATCAGCCGGTCCAGGCCGATCCGGACTGATATGGTCCAATTCCGGCCAATGCGGCCAGAATTTCTACAATCCAGAGGGCTACCCTTGGAATTGGATGATCTGATACAAAAATCAGCTGATTCCGCAATCTATGGCATGGACTGGATTTATTTAAGAGAGAGCGCAGCAAGGGGCATTTAGCTATTACTTTAGTTGCAAGATTATCTCCATACTTCGGTTAGGGTGGCTGAAGCATGTAGAGTCCAAAGCAGAACAAACTGAAAAAGTCATTTTGTTTGAACCATAATCTAAATATTGAACTAAGACCAAAATGGAGAAAATAATTGATATACAACATCCCAAGAACTTACATGGAACAAGCACAGAGTAAGAGAGTAAGTAAGCAAAAAAAAACCTATCAAGCATTAGGCAGACTCTACATCAGAAACAATGGGGAAATTGAACATGAAGGTACCAGAAGGACTGCTTAGTTGCAGCTTCAATGTGCGAGTCTTTTGTGCACAGAAAGAGAATGTTTCCATGTATCTCTTTAAGGTGTGAGGGTGTGGGTATGTGTCCCCTAGCAGATGAATTTGGCATTCAGTGGAGGGTGGTGGATGCGTGGTGTTGAGGGTAAAATCCGGCTATTGATCAGACTTGCCAGAAGATGAAAATTTGTAACATTTCATTGGAAGAAGAAAAGGATTGTAAGCAGCTTATAATACACAAAAAGGGTACAAAAGAGCCTCTTCGCTTAACAAACTCTGGTAGAGCAAAACACAATGCTCATAGATGGATAACCAGAAGATCTTTATCTACCAAGATACTGGAAAGATCCTCCTGGAAAGTTAACAAGACAGTTCATCACAAAATTAATCTCCTCCTCTCCTGCCCTTCATATAAAGTAGGCCTCCAAAATGATGGCAATCCATCAGACTTGCATCAATATTCTGTCGATTGTATAGCTCTAAAGAGCAACTATAATCTGCTTTAAATCTCCTCCTGTTCCTCACATTCCATAAGGCCCACAGCATGGTAGGAAACAAAAAAACAGGTCATTCCTCTTGCCAGCTTCATTTGGACAAAGAGATATTCACAACTTCTTAAGACCATGAATATTCTCAGAGTTCTGCCATTGAACTCCTAAAATTCTACATCAAATTTTCATTGGAACACAATATCGCATACCCATATGACTTAGACCACTGACTCTATGTTCTCCTGGATCCCATAGAACACACAATTGAGCTTCTGAATCTGAAAGAAGGATGTGACTCCGTGTCATGGGAGTTATCTCTTTGCACATTCTTCAATTGAATAACTTGGTCTTCTGACCAAACCATATTTTCCCACCAAATCCTGCAACCACTGACATTAAAGATTCCTGTAAATGATTATTTGATAATTGGATTTTGCCATCCCACCACCACCTCCAGCTCATTTAGTCATTTCATCTTCCACAGAGCTATGGAAAATGGATAGAGACTGCTACACACAGGCATTCTTCCAGCTCAATATCTGTCAAGCTCCTCCTGAGTTGAATCGGCCAACAAACACTGCAACTTCTTCAACTAAGTTGCACTTGTTTGTAGCTAAGTCATGTAAGCCTCTGAACTATATAGGGAAGGATAGATCAGAACACTAATGGCCTCCTGAGAACCCAAGAGCCAGTGGCAAACTTAAGCACTTCTTTCTTAGGTTCGAAACTAGCCTATTACATTATTACATTATCCTTTAGAAATTCCTTATAAACCTGCTACCCATGGGATTTGAACCTGAGATCTCACACACCTGGTGTACATGGAGGGCTAACCACCAGGCCACTTCTTGAATCTTGAGTACCATGTTCCACATTTCTCTACAGTATCCATGTTCCAGCCTATTTGTAACCTGGTATAATCCTTGAAGTGTCACATTTGTCTTCACATTATTTACAGCAAGCTCAGACCAAAAATTCACTACCAGTTTCATGTTTGTCACATCAACTAGAACCAAGAATCCCCACTACCGGTCTCATGTTTGGCAAATCTGAAAAAAGAAGTCCAGGCACAATGTCAACTAATCTAAGGTTACAAACATGCAACCCTCAATCTTGTGCTAGTGGGTTGGCTGACTTGAGTTAAAAAGGGGCCTAGTTCAAGTGCTGCACATATTTCCTTGCAGGTTTCCTTATTCAAATAACATTTGAATAGTTATTTATTGATGTTTAAAATGTGTTACAAACTCCAAGTAAGGCTGGTTCTGAATTGGGCTCAGAGATCCCTGGGCGACCCAACCCCTTCCAGGTCTTAAATATTTGGAAGCTTTACATATTTTCACACTATATATAAGGGAAACCTTCCCCTTTTGCAGTTGGAGGCTCCATCAGAGCATAACAATGGAAGTGACTGCAGCGGTGATAACATTCACCCATCAGCAGCAACAACAATGGGTGGGGGGGGGGTGTTCAGAACAGGGATGCTAGCCACAAGTGCAAACAGGAACAGCATATCATTTTTTTTGTGTTCCTCATCTTCTTCTTGATCCACCTGTTCTGGATGAACCCTAGTGAAAATCTGATGGAGAGGGTTGAGGTTGGAACATCTTATCAAAAAATGGTCGGATTAGCAAATCTGGACTGATCAGATCCAATTCAGCTAACGATGATCTTAAGCAAGAAATATACAAGAACATGCAATTATTTTGTTACAAGCATTGAAATCCTGATAAGCTTGTTGATTCCCTTAGTCAGGTTCTCCTTTGGGTGATAATATTGTAAGTTCATAACTTAGAGGAGTGATTCATTCTTTACCATATATAGAAAATCTGATGTAATCATGTACACTAATCATGATGTCATCAGTTTCACTTTTGCATGCAGTACACAATTCCAAATTCCTCTAATTAATACAAAAACCAAGCTGAAAAAACTCATCAAGGTCTGTCATATTGATTCTGGTAATGTCACAGGTGGTCAAAAGAGAAGGGACCTACCATAGACTTGATGGGATCTCAGAGAGATTGGCTAGCTGTCCCCAAAAAAAAAAATCTATACCATATTGGGTCCTAGACAGAGAGATTTGAGATATCCCAAAAGTTGGAAATCCATGAAACTGACAGGGGAGGAAAAAAACAATCACAATACTTCAACTTGCTGTTGTAGAATGTATCATTCAAAGCCCATGTCTCATGACTCAGTTGCCATAATTCCCACCTCAAAAGTATGGATGTTGAAATTCATATAATAATAAGGGATGGATCAAGCGCTCAATCTCTATGGAGTTACTCAACTTGGTTTCATTTCTCAAAGGAACAAATTAGAGTAATCATCTGAAAGAAAGAAAATGTAAATTGATCACTTCTATAGCATTATGAGCTAGAGTATAATGGAGACTAGCTCTATTTTAATCATGATTATGTTGAAAGATATGATCATGAAGCCTGAGCTTCTCCATTGGAAACCCAAACTTTAATGTGGTACTGGAGGCGATCATTATGCTCATGAAGCTACCAAACCATGCCAAAGCCTAACTTGGCATATACATTAGGGATTCTTTCCACATTCACAGTGAGTATCAACACACTGCGATCGAAGGAACGATGAAAAGAAATTCTTATTTCAACACGATCAAGTGCAATGGGCTTAGACCATGGAATGCATCACAACACAGAATAGAAAGCAAACTACATGGACAAAAGCACACGCTACTTTCTTTACTAGATCAGATTGGTATCCACAAAATACTATACAAAGACAAACAGCTTAGCTGCATAAATTTTCATTTCGAAGACTCGGCATTATTGCCCCATCCCAGACAACAGAGCCCTCGGAAAGGAAACGACTTCCCTTCCCGAAAATTCCACTAGAAACGATGCGGATCACCAGTTACATGACAGCAAGCGCGCCTTCAAGATAACCCAACTACCCACGAAAACAGAAACATCCCAATACCAACCCAACCCAACACATCAACATAGGCGCATCATCAAAGCGGCGAACAAAGATGGAGAAACAGAAATAGGACCTTAACAGCCGATCGCAGTCTGCGACGCAACGCCGCCGAGCCTCCTCATCCGACGGGGAAGGGGCCGATGTCGCCGGTGCGGAGGGCACGGGCGATCTCGTCCGCGACCAACAGGCAAGAGGACACCCACCCGTGGAGCACCATCCACACCATCCTCATCATATACGCCGCCAGGCTCCATGCCATCGCCATGGGCGCCCAAACAGAAGATGAATCGAACCAAACCCGCAAGGAACAAACACAAAGGAATCACTAAAACCCAACAGGAACCCTAACAACGTTCAGCAACCTGCACAGTTGATCAACTCCGCCGGTTCTTCCCAAGAATTCCCCACCTCTTCTGCGGAATCCATCTGGAGATCAGAAGGGCGGGCGCGTTTGCCACCATGCGATACGTTCTGGAATCGGCAGAGCAGAGCGCGCGGTTTTTTTTTTTTTTTGTTGTGGTGGGTTCCTCTGGGTGGGGGCCGACGAAATACTGGATTTCGTTTCCGGTTACTTTGTTGTTAGTTTCAGAAGATTAGAAGATGATCCACTTGATGGCAAGATTCCAGCCGGTGACGCGTGGGGTGGCTAACCGACTCGGACTCGGAGCCCTTTTTATTTTCGGGGGGCTTTTCTTACAAATACTTTTAATAAATAAAAAGATAAATTATTTAATAATTTTTTACTATAATACGAGAGATTTTACTCTAACAAGATTTAACATATATTGTAACAGAGAATAATATTATTATAATGAGTTACAGTTCTATCAGAAACTAGAAAATAAGTCAAATATTTGATAAGAACTTCTAATTAATTTACCTTAAATAAAATATCTAATAAAATTATGATAATAAGAAATAGATTTGTGCAAATCTCCTTTGGATAATGCATCAGTGCACAATTGTGGAGTCTTAATAGAGTTGCCAACGGGTTGGAGTCGGAATCGGAAATGGCACTTTCCGCATCTATTTCCTATAAGAAAATCGGAAACGGGTCGGAAACGAAAAATAATCGAAAATATTTGGTGCGATCAAATGGTAGATGTATATAGCATTATGAGTAATGGTAAAAGAGATGTCTTTGATAATAATAGGTATAATAAATGTTACGAGAGAGACAAGTTAATTAGATTCTATTTACAAATTAAGGAGAAGCTAAAAACTTAGTCTAAATTTTTTTAATATTAAGAAATAAGATTTTAAGAATATATTTAATTTGTAAATAAAATAAATTTTATATCTTATCGGAAACGAAAACGAAATAACGAAAAATAATCGAAAACGAAAAAACGGATACGGAAAGGTCGGAAATAGGTCGAAAAGTCATAAAACGGATATCCATTTGCAGCCTTAAGTCTTGGTCTCTATTCTCTAATCATTATTTGGTTGCACGTCCCATCAGAGTTGACCAAAAGTTTGGGGGGGGGGATCGTAGGTGGGAGGGGGGTGCGAGATGGAGGGAGAGGGGCTGACCGGAGGGAGGGGGGCGACCGGAGGTTGGGTGTGTGTGTGTGGAGGAGGGGGGGGGGGGGGGGGCAATCGTAGGTGGGAGGGGGTGCGAGATGGAGGGAGAGGGGTTGACTAGAGGGGAAGGGGCTGACCGAAAGGAGGGGGGCGATCGGAGGTTGGGGGTGGGGGGGGGGGGGGGGAGCACCCGAGACAGAGGGGGAAGGGGGTGCGACTGGAGAGGGGGGGGTGCCCGGAGATAGGGGTGTGAAAAGGAGGGGATGGGGGGTGATCGGAGGTGGGAGGGGGGTGTGATCGGAGGGGAGGGTGGGGGTGACTGAAGGTGGGAAGGGGGGGGGTGGGTGCAAGACTGAGGGCTGGATCGGAGGTGGGAGGGGGGTGCTAGATAGAGGGTGAGGGAGCGACCAAAGGTGGGAGGGGCATGCTAGACAGAGGGTGAGGGACTAGACAGAGGGTGAGGGAGCGATAGGAGGTGGGAGGGGCAGCGTAGCATGGGGAGAAGGGAGAGGGAGGGGGCAACTCGCAGTGGTATGATCTGTAATGCACCGAGTCGGTGCGGTAGATCGATCCAACCAACCTTGCATATCATATCATGTTGAATTGGCACGTCTAATTCATATTATGTCTGAGATCACATAGTTGTTCCAAAACCAAGTTTTTTGTTTTTTAAAATTTTTATTATGAAATTGAAGTAAGAGTAACAATTCACCGGTTCGTTTAACCTTAGTTATTGCTGACTGGTGAGAGTTTCTTCATATCTTTTCTTTCACTTTTACCCTCTGCAAATTTAAAATTATCAAATAACATTGTTACAATCATATTTGTACATGATGCTCCTTCAGTTTAATGTGTAAAATGTGCTCTTCAGATTAGAGTTTGGTAAGATGACGTAGGAATAATCTTTTCTAACAATGTTGAGAACTCAAGACCCATCAAAAATTCTATTTCCAAAGTTGATAGTGGAGGACCTTTGAACATCTCAAGGGAGTGACCGAATGACCTAAGTTTTTTGTCTGTACAAATCAAGGCTGTTTGGGGGCAGCCAACGTACATAGAACTACAAGAGCACATAGAAAATAAATTTATTAGTATACTTCATAAGTCAAAACCCAATCTTTTTTTACAATTTGATTTATGTAGTTACTTACTCGCATCCAGTGAGGGTATTTAAATAATAAGATTTAAATTGGGTAAATCTGCAATAAATAATATAATGCGTAATTAACCCTTTTGAAATATATATTTTATTCTCTGCTTGCTTATCAAAATTATTAATATTTAATAGTTAACAAACCTGATACTAAACAATACAATGGGCAGCCACTTTTGTGGGGGCCATGCTAGATCATTTATTAATGGAACGGCTATTATTGGGAGATGGGGCTAATCAGTAGGTGAAAACTTGGCGTTCTTTGACGGGTGGAAAGGCCGTCGCCATCGCGCTAATAAAGTAGGAGGAAAACACCGGCTAGGCATGAACAAGAATGGGTGAAAGAGAAATATTTAAAGAGAATTATTAATTAGTCTCTATTTTTTAGAGATTTATTTTTAGATCTCTGATTTTTTTAGAAAACTACGTAATCATATATTTACCTCATTTAAAAAAGTATATAAATCAGGGACTTAAAAATAAGTCTCTCAAAAATAAAGATCGATTGATAATTCTTCTAAATATTTATTATAAAATTAATATTGTAATAAAATTGATACAGATTGCGAAAAATATTTTTATTAGTTAAACAAGTTACTATTGTCAATTAGAATCATGTTCTAGTTATTAACATTTTTTTATGGGTTGATTAATACATGTTAACGATGTATACATTGATTAGGAACAAGTCGGAACAAAAACGACAAAAAAACACACAAATCAGCACTGGCCGCCCTCCCAGGTCAGAAGGTTACCTTCACGTTGTCGTCTTCATGGTGAAGGCAACACTGACCCTGTCACCTTCAGATGGCAACATGTTGATACGTCGCATTCAAGACAAGGGGTTCTAGGTTGCCTTTTGGGGTGTTTTCCTAGTTCGACTCGAACTAGGTTTGACATGTATGGCTTAGAAAAATCCAACTAATGATATGGTGATCCAAATCAGGTGAGATCAGTTTTGTTAGTTAGCAGACTTCCTAACCATCGCATAGGAACAAGTAATCGAGAAACAATAGTTATTTAGCAAGGTAATAAGATGTTTCCTGACTATCTACATGAATTTGACACAGTAGGGTTCAAAATAGTCTAACTCCTAACATACTCCATGAAAAATTGCAAACCAGGGGTGTACGGAAACTAGACTTAAAGGAGAACACTATTCATGTTTAATGTTAGATCTGAGAATGACTCAAACAAGAGGTATAAAAGACTTGTAATACAGTGCAAGTGTTTTAGAATGCAGATAGACTACCATGATGATACACGTTTTAATTCGACAAATAAACAAGACATAAATTGGGAAAAAATAGTATAAACATGATCTAGACATATGTATGTAAGCATGCACAAGCTTAATTAGAATTTGGCTTAGAGAAGACCTACCTTTGAGTATTATGAATCAAGTCGTTGCTTCAGAAACCCTAGTTGGACCGGTTGTAGAAGAACGCCTAATACTCACGATCTACTGCGAACAAATTGGGAAAAATACTCTCAAAGAAACTATATTGGTAGGGCTTTCTAATGGTATATAGTTTGCAATGTTTGGTCGTGGTTTTACTAACCTTTGAAAGCTATCAAAACTGGGCTCTTGTTCTGGTCGCAACAACAAACCCTTGAAGAAGAGGAAGAAGTCCACAAACTCCAAGCCTTCTCCATCAATTTCCAGCCTCAAAAAACCTCCAGCCATGCCTCCAGCAACCCTAGGGTCGTCCCATGGAAGAGAGGGGATTTATTTATAAGAGGATGGGTCTTTAGTTTCCTAATTTGATTAGGAAACCCTTAGGGACAAAATTGGGTGGATCCTTCCACAAATTGGAGATTTCTCTCCCCAATTCGTGATAGAAACAATATGGAAACATTCTTTGGTGGTAGCCACAAATTGGACTTGATTTGGAGCCCAATAAGTGAGTATAATTGGGTGAGTATTTGTTCATTTATCCTTACCTTGTTTATTTTTCCAAATTTCGGGGTAATTTTCTATTTGAAATTTATTCATGGCCCAAAAGACATCTCTTGGCCCATATATCTCATTGGGATGTCAATACCCAATATTTAGAGTCTACCCATAACTTTTATTTTGATTTTTAACCTCTTTCAATACAAATGATAATGGTTTCCCGACTTATTCTTTAATTACGATGATAAGTTTCAAAAATTCTTAAACTTGGTCCAAATTATTTTTTTTGATCCAAGTTTCTTTATGGGTTGTTAGATAATATTATTTGAAGTCTAACTATGATGCGTATGAAATTTTTAGATGTGTCTTTGCACATGTGATGATAGTGTGTATGTTCTTACTAATTTAAATAGTCCTTTATCGATTTATCACATAATTTCCAATTATTGAAATTCTGGGATGTTACAGTACCTTTCATCCTTGACTGCGAGACTGAGAGGTCTTTCTTGTGTTGTTTG
The DNA here is from genome assembly GCA_014218235.1 of Colocasia esculenta. NCBI lineage: Eukaryota > Viridiplantae > Streptophyta > Magnoliopsida > Alismatales > Araceae > Colocasia > Colocasia esculenta. Next base: position 12,166,333 of record CM024763.1, read on the forward strand.
TTTGAGTTGGGTGCTACTATCACGAATCAGTTTCTGTAACCCAAGTGGTAGCGTTAGTACCCTCTAGCTCGAGCTTTCTGTATGGGTGTTATGGGTTTTGCACGGTGGATTTAGTTTTCTTACCTCGTATTAGTGGTTCTCTGTTATATTGTTGCCTTAGTTCATACTATTTTTATATGACAATTGAGTTCTGTTATTGTGTATGATGTTTCACCTATCTTGTGATTTTGGAGAAGTTTCCCTACTGAGCCAGTAAATTGTGAGGCTCACCCCTTTCTCCTTAAATCACCCTTTCAGGTGAAGGAGAGGAAGTAAAAGTTCCCTACCGTAGATTGACACTGACTCACGTGGTAGCTCGCAGAGTGAGCTAGTTTGTAGTTTCCACCTAGGAGTATGCCCCAGGTTGCTATACTATTTCTTTTGGACTTATACTACTATACTAGAACAGTATATGTCACGCTCCCAATTTTAGCAGTGGAATAAATCCAGAGACGCGACGATCAAGCAAGTCAAAAGCCATAGAGGTATAACTAACACCAGTAGGCCCATAATTCAATAATCAAAACCTCCCTCTTTATTTCATTATAACCAATGATACAAGGCTAATGTTAAACCAAAACATATTCTTAATAACTTGGAACATTCTTTCTCACTAATAAAGAAAAATTACATTAAGACACTCGACTAACTATCTATCTAGTATAAGAACTTTGAGGGTAACTTCAACGCTCATCACTTTTGCCTGTTCTCACGCATCTCATCATATTTCTTATTACCTAAAATAGATGTAGCAATTGTGTGAGGGAACACTCAGTAGGTCTTAAATCTCTTGATCGATTAGGCTTTACATGAATTAACAATTTAAGGCAAGTAGGATATCTAAAGGCACAAGCATGATAACAAGAGTTCAAATAATGGTAACAAGTAGAGAGCAAGAGCACTTAACAAGTAACAAGATAGGACATTCACCAGTCTAGCACGAACATGCAAGCAAGAGCATGTCACGAATAACGAGTACACGATTTGGCCATATCACGAACACGATGTCACAAGAACAAGACATGAATACACGATTTGATTGTTATAGGCCAATTTAACACGATTTTGGTACAATGCCAACACTATGGTCGGTGTAAAATTCAAATGGGCTACTCTTGAATAGGGTGGCTTGGGTGTCTAATCTTAAATGGGGCTTTGGTTCTTAGTCAAAAAAAGAGGAAAATGAGAGTTGAAAAGTCAAGGGCTCATTACTCCCTTTCCCTCTTCCTATGATATACAAAGCACCTCTACCTCTCCTCCCATCTCCTATAAAGGCATACATCCACTTAGAGTGTGGGTATGATATGGTGTGTAGTGTGTGTGAGAAGTGAAAGAGAAGGAGGAGGCTCCGTCGGGTGGAGACTATGACGGAGGGAACCCTTGCCCCGTCGGCTCATGTGGACTGTGGTAGAAAATGGACACGTGGATGGTTTTGTATGAAGTAGTTACTACATCGACTATGGAAGAGTCGTTATCTTGATACGGTAAGATCCCGAAACACTAGACTGTAGTCAGCATCCCGGTCTCGATCATAACTTTTATTATTCTGTTATGCATCGTGATCTCATAGGATACTTAAAACCTAATAGGTTGTTAGCAGTAAATATGTCCTAATCAGTAGATAAACTAGATAGAATATACGTGAATAGAATTGTGTCATTGTATGGGATTCCAGTTACCATAATTTCTGATAGGGATCCGCAGTTTATTCTAGGTTCTAGAGAAAATTTCAAAGAGTGATTGGTATAGAATTAAGGTATAGCTCAACGTATTTGTGGCGACCCAACCAGCAAACTGGCCCAACAACTGTGCTAGTTGGTAGACTTCCCAGGAAGGTCACTCATCCTAGGACTACTCCCAACAGAGCACGCTTAACTTCAGAGTTCTTTTCCTACTTGAACTCTGAAAATGACTAGTCCGAGTTGTTGATAGTTTGCTGATTTTTTCCATTTAACATATTCTTATATGGGGTGTTACAATCTACCCCTCTTATATAAGAGATGTCATCGTTGCTACTCACATATAACACACAATCAAACTCCAGACATGTAGGATTCTAAAGGTGTCCCCCACTGGCTTAAGAGGTGGCTCCCACTATATAGCACTTTGCGCCATTATGGCCTCAAAAGGTGGCTCTCATAGTGTAGCACTTTGTCCTGTGTGGCACTTAGTTCATGCACTTCCAACTAGACAAGACTCTGATACCATTTATGACATTCCAACTAGCAAACTGGCCCAACAACCGTGCTAGTTGGTAGACTTCCCAAGAAGGTCACCCATCCTAAGACTACTCCCAATAGAGCATGCTTAACTTCAGAGTTCTTTTCCTACTTGAACTCTGAAAATGACTAGTTCAAGTTGTTGATAGTTTGCTGATTTTGTCCATTTAACATATTCTTAGATGGGGCGTTACAGTATCACTCGCAGATAGATGGACAGATAGAAAGAACAATCTAAACACTAGAAGATATGTTGAGGGTTTATTGTATGGTTTGGGGAAGAACATTAGAACATCATTTAGGAATGGTTGAATTCACATATAACAATAGTTGTCACTCAAGTATTGGAATAGCACTGTATGAGGCACTATATAGGAGACAATTTAGGACTCCATTGAAATGGCATGAAGTTAGTGAACGGTAGGTTATGGTACTAGAATTAATTTAGCAATGTGTAGAGATGGTCAAGTTCATTAAAGAAAAGCTCCAAGCAGCACAAATAGACATAAAAGCTATGCAGATTCACAGAGGAGGCCATTGCAGTTTGAGGCCATAAAATATTTTACCTTTTTCTCGAATTTTCGGGTTCAAATACCCATGGAGTTTTTGTTTGCTTACTGGCTTCATATAATTTCGAAAACACTAGTTTTCTCGAAGCCTCTTGCTCGTATCTCTCATCAAAGGGGGCTATAATTAGAGATACCATTGTTTCTGGTACAAAAGTTCCTATATCAATAGGAAATGCCCTACCTTTGAGTGTGGTTTGAACTATTGATTTACGTAATTTGAAGTAACCAATTAGGTTTATGATGAAACCTAGAAATCGACCACTGATCCAAATTGAGTACCTCTGTAGGATAGACCTCAACGTGAATATGTCTTCTCTAGGGTATCTCTTACCAAAGGTGTTCTAAGATTCAGTAAGAAAGGAAAATTAAGTCCAAGGTATGTTGGTCCATTTTGGATTTTAGAAACGATTGGAGAAACAACCTACAAGTTGGAGTTGCCACATGATTTTACAAATGCATACTGTTACTGTAATTGTAACATAGGCCGGCTCAGACCGAGGTGACCACTGAGGAGCTTCTCGTCGAAGAGTGAGCCGAGACGACCAAGCCGATGAATTCTGTTGAGGCGCGCTTGGCCGACGGGTGACGCTGGTTCCGAGCTCCCGACCTGACCTGCAAAGCCCGCCGAGAGACCTCAGCGGGGAGACACTCCGACGCTCTAGTCAGTCGCTAGCCGAGCAGAATGGCCTAGTTGGGGGTAGAACCGTGTACCTGCGCCTATGGAGTGTTTGCCTCTTATATAGTGTTAGGACACCTATGTATGAGTTGGACGACCCCGCCAATCTCGCTGGGGGGTTTCCGTGATGATCGCCGGATTAGACGTCGCCACCGTCCTGCCAGGTCATCACGACCGTGGTCTTAATAGCCGCAGTTATCGGTCCTATAACCATCAAACCCTACCTTATTTGCCTCGTCTGCCACGTGAGGGACGATTCGGGGCACACGCGAGCACGCCGGGTACCAGGTCGACCTTGTCCGAGCAGAGAGATCGTCCTCTATCGTGCTCATGTCTTATCGCCGATCTGGTCAACGCTTTGGGGAACACGTGATCGTGCCGAGCCCACGTCGGCTAGGTCTGAGACGAAAGGGTTCACGGCCAAGCATAAGATGGCCCGGGGCGTGAAGCTGGTCAGATATCTCCGACCTGACTTGTCGGATAGCCAGCTCTCCCTTGTCATAACAAGGAGGTCGGCCTGTAACATTTCGGGTTTTGGCTTCCTTGGTGCTGTCCTTGGGATCGCGATGGATCGGGTGTCGCATTCTGAACGCGACGTGTTCTCTGTCGCCTTCTGTCTGAGAAGGCGACGGCCCTTGTGTCGCGTTCCTATTGCCTGTTGGTTTGTGTGCCATGTGTCTGCAGCGTAGGTGTGAAGGCGACGTGCCAGCTGTCGCGTTCACTTGAGTCGCCTGCTTGTGTGACACGTGGTCTGGAGGCTGTCAGCCTGGTAGGAGAGCTGTCAGAACTTTTGAGAAGGCGACGATGTAGGCGTCACGTTCTGGTTGAGGATGCGACAGGCATCCTGTCGCGACCTCAGTTCTGAGGGCTTAAGCCAGGCGACCCTCCTTTCTTCTCCTTCTTTTCCTTTCTCCTTACCTCCTCCTCTCCGAGGAGGGGAAGCTTCCCCCTGCTCTCTCCGATGGCTTGGGCATGGTGGAGTCGTCGGCGAGCTCGTGGCGGAGCGGCGGAGCATCGTGGAGCGAGGAGGAGGCGGTCGAGGTCTCGTGAAGGCCCATTTGGGTTTGCTTCTTCGTTCTCTGTAGGGATCTCTTTCTCCCATACCTGTTAGTGTAGATGGAGCTTAGTTTTGGGTGGTCCATTCCATGCTCGTGAGCTCCCTTGTGGTTTCGCACGGATGGACGCTTGTCGGTGGTGCTCCGTCTACGTGTTTAAGCTTTGTGCATGTTGTGTGGACGAGGAGAGGTGGCATTGGTGCCCCTCGAGCCACTCTTAGCTTTGCTTGCAAGTATGCTCTCCTCCCCCAGTTGTTTGGAGGCCTTATTGTAGCTCGGGGGACCATGGAATGGCCCCATTTCCTGGTTTGTGCTTCTGACTAGGATCGCGACAGTAAGGCTATTGCAATACCAGTCAGAAGGCGACGTAGTTCCTGTCGCGTTCTGGTTTTTCTCATTGTCTTGTCATTTCCCGTTTCTGGTCGTGGTGGGGAATGGCTCGAGTCCAAGTTGGTTAGAGAGAGGTCTCTCCAACTTGGGACGAGGCCAGTCCTCCTGTTTGGGGCCTTGCCTTTGTGGCCCTTTGGGGTGTGGGACTTGGGGTGGTTCTGTCCCAAGGGCCCTGCCTTCAGATGAGGAATGCGATGGTTCGATACGTCGCATTCTGAATTTGAAGGCGACACCCTGTGTGTCGTTTTCTGGTTGCGGCAGGATCCTCGTCGCGTTCCGCTGTTGGGTTGCGACGATATCCTTGTCGCCTTCTTGCTTCTGTGCCGTTTGGCTGCGGGCCGGTGGCCCCGCTTGGGGGCTGGCCTTCTGATGCTGAACGCGATGGTTTGACACGTCGCGTTCAGGTCAGAAGGCGGCACCCTGGTCGTCGCGACCTGGTGGCGACAGGTTGGTCGTCGCCTTCTTGCTCAGAAGGCGACGCACCTGTGGTCGCATTCCGGTCGCTTGGTTTCTGTTCTGCCTGGTGGTGTTCCGGGTTCTCGGGCCATGCTGTGGGTTCCGGCATTGGCCGACCGCCCTTCTGGGGGTTTCCGGAAGGGGTGTCGTGCGTGCTTGTGCCTGCTGGGCTTGTCTTGGTTACGAGCTAGTGGTGCCGTTTCTGTGGTGGTTGCCACGTCAGTTCTCTTTCGCCCGGTGCTCAGCACTTGAGGGCTTGTTCGCGAGACAGGTTGTTACCGTTTCCTAGGACCCCCAGCCCCGCGCGCCTGTGTCAGAGGGTGTTGCTCCAGGCGGCGGGCGTGCTTAAGTCTCGGACTTGGTGCAGAAAGGGAAAACGGTGGGGCAGCGGCGTGAGCCGTTTGTAGAGCTCTCTTAGCTGGTCTGGGTCTCCGAGGTGGTTTAGGTGCTCTTCCGGTGTGGACCAGCTAGTCCTTCTCACTGCCTCGCTCTATGTTGGCTCTGGAGCCGCGTAGGGAGGTCAAGCGTGGGGCCACAGTTCGGCCGGACTGCGGTGGTTTGTGGTTGTGTTCTTTGCTGTGACTCGCTAGCCTCACTCTACCTAGGGAGGTCGTAGGCAGGAGTCAGCGGCTAGCGAGCGATAGGGGTTGACTGTGTGTCCCTCTCTTAGCTGCCTGTGGCGGTGGCTTTGTGTGCTCTTGCGTGACGGTGTTTCTCACACTGTTTCCAAGAATGGTTTCTCGTTGCCCTAGCTTGCACGAGGGTTGTAGCTTAGTCGTGTCTAGTTCCGTGGGCTTGGTTAGTTTGGCCTCGTGGGCCGTGTTAGTGGTTTCCGTTCTGCGGGTTCTCTCGGGGTGCATGGTGCAGGCACCCATCTGTTGTTTCAGTAACCCGTTCCTTGGTGCCGTCCGTGGTGGCACAGGAGGGTGTGGTTTCCCTGACCTCGTGGAGTGTCCGAGGTGTAGGGTGGTTCTGCTTGTGGGCCCTTGACCTAGTGGAGGTCTGAGGTGGACGTGCTTGTGGTGAGACGTTGCTTCTCACGTGGTTGCTCGGTGTCTCTCGTGGTGACACCTGGTTGTTCCTTTCTGACCTCGTGGAGGTCTGGGATGTTGGTGCTTGTGTCGTGAGACGCTGGTCTCACGTGGTTGCTTCGGTGTTCCGTGAGCTCCTTTGTCTCGGCGGTCCGTGCCGAGGTGTTGCTTCCGCATTGTGTTTGACTCCGCTAGTTCTGCGGGAGTTGTGTTTGGCCTGACCTGGATTGTGGTCGAGACGTTTCTCTGTTTCTCTGCTTTGTAGTGCTCTGTGGTAGGCGTTTCTCGCTTTACTGCTTTGTAGAGTAGTTTTGCTTCCGCTTGTTGGAGTTGATGTTGCTCTGGCTGGGAAGGGACTGGTTATCCCTACTGAGCCTTGTTCGCGAGGCTCACCCCCCTACTCTCTTCAGGTAGGGACTCGCTGTCGTAGGAGTTCATTGCCGGACAGTCGTGGTGGCGGTTTGTTGCGTCGTGCGTTGCCAGCAGTGTGAGTTGTGAGCGTGAGTGCTCTTGTAGCGTGAGTTGAGAGTGGCCTTTTTGCAAGTCCTTGGGGTATGCCCCTTAAGGACTGCGCCTTCTTTCTGTACCTGTACTTTTATTTGGGACATGTTGTACTTAATTTCTTTATTAATGTACAGTCTTTCTTGTTATAGTTATTTGAATTCATTACTTATCTCACTGGACTAAATTCTAACCCTTCCGGGTCTTCAGATCCGTGGGTGGCGGCACGACCTTCGGGGGTCCCTGGCGGGGGGTCCGAGAGGTCGGGTCGTTACAACCTGTGCCCTTGATGAGGTCGGCCAAGCCGAACCGACCTACCGGCATATACCCATGTCACATATGATGTGTTTCATGTATTAATGTTATGGAGATATATTCGGGACCCATCACATATTGTTAGTTACACCCAAGACAATTTGAAGACAGATTTTTCAATGTCAGAATATCCAATACATATTGTGAGCAAAAGGACACAAAAAATGAGAAATAAAGAGATCAAGTTGGAAAAAATTAGATGGGAGAATAGGCAGGGTGGAGAAGATACATGGGAGCCATTCGACGAGATGAAGAAAACATATCCATACTTGTTTGAGTAAGAATTTAATTTCAATTAAATGTTGTTATATACAATGTTTAATTACTTGCATAACTCTATGGTTTCATTTTGAATTTGAAGGATGAAATTTCTTTTTAGGTGGTAGTAATGCAACACTCTATGGTTTCATTAGGAACGTAGTTGCTTAATAAGATGTGTTCTTAATGCAGTGCTCATCCCAACTGCATTCTCTGTTCCCATGGTTTTTAGCCTTTGTTCTTCGACCAAACAGGGAAGAAGCTCTGTTTTGGCTGGGGAAGGGTTCTAGAGGTCGCTTTGAGGCTATTTGGACCAAGAGGAGGCAGTTTTATGTAGTTCCAATGAGAGAGGGACGATCGGAGGGTGAGAAATGCCCAACGAGCATTGTTCTTCATGTTGCTAGAAGAATTCTCCTTGGTACTTCGTGTTTCCTCTCTATTTTGAGTTAAGATCATGTTTTTAACTTGGCTTTGAGGGTTTCATCTATTTAGATTTGTGGAAATCATGCTCATATGACTTAGTTATGGATTTTAAGTTAAACAACATCGTTTCATATAGTTGATATGATTTTGTGATCATTTTGATAGATTTAAATGTGAAAAGGAATTATTTATGGTGTGTCTGAGCTGTGTTCAATTGGTATAGTCAGGTACAGTGGTCTGAAACTATGTGGAATGTGTTTTCTGTGGGGTTTTTGGGTGAAACCCATAACCTGGGTGTTCTGTCTAAGAACGCGGTTGATCAGGTGGATGCGTTGATGACACGTCGAACACTTTGTAAACTGTAGTGTGGGCCCATTGGGCCTAGTTTTTTGGTGTTTGCTATGAGTGTGGAGTTGAGAATGCTGGTACATGTTGTTTAAAAGTAAGTCAGTGATAATTGGTTCATGGTGATTTGGCTAAGAGCTTTGACAATTCGACTGTGATTTATCGAGTTCGATGGTCTAGACACTTATTTCAGAAAATTTACTCAGTCAAGTACCTCAGGTTCTCTGTGAGCCGAGCACTGTTGTGCTCGAGGTTAGTCCCAGTACAGCGATATCGTTAATGTTTGCGTCATCTTCCTGCACCCCTACTCTTTAGTTTGATATGTACATCCGGCTAGGGGAAAGATGACAATGAGACAATGACTTGATTTATGTTGTGATTGGCTTTGTTGCACCATTGTTCAAACATATATGAATCTTCATAAATTAATCCATGATATTTAATTATTTTATGATAAAATAATAAATGAAAATAATGTCTTCAAATATATTGATTTTCCCAAACCCTACTTTGCCTATTTTTCAAGTATAATGACTAACTCTGAACGACACTTCATCATATCTGAAGCTTACTTCATTTTATCTGAAGCTTCTCTTCGTCAATATACGAAGCTAACTTCGTCATATCCAAAGTCCTACTTTGTGATATACGAAACTAACTTCGTTATATCCGAAGTCTCACTTCATCATATCTGAAGTTCTACTTCGTTTTATCCGAAGCTTACTTCATTATATCTGAAACCTCACTTCATCATACTTCAACGATATACGAAGTTCCACTTCGACTGACTACCTTGTATTTTGGTCCAGCCAAAGTCCCACTTCGACTGATTATCTTATTCCTTGATCCAGTCGAAGTCCCACTACGTCATATCCGAAGTTTTATTTCCTCATATACGAAGTTATATACGAAGTTCCACTTCGACTAATTTCGCTATATTTTGAACCAACTGAAGTCTCACTTCGACTGATTGTCTTATTCTCTGATCCAGTCAAAGTTCCACTTCGTCATATACAAAGTCATATGTGAAGTCCTACTTCGACTGACTACTTTATATTCTTGACCAGTCGAAGTTCCACTTCGATTATATGTGAAGTAGCACTTTATATTTCACTGTAATTTCACATAAACCAAGTCATTATTATTTGTTACCACATCTTGTCACTCTCATGATTAAAATATAATATCATGTAAAAATGACCTGCATTTTTATCTCAATAATTTCAATCAAATATTTCTTGATAATATTATTTATGACTCATGATGTGACTTCTCTTCTGAAGATATTTTGTTATAAAATTTCTATGCAAAATCTATGTACTTTAATATCTCTTTAAAAAGTCAGAAATATCCCGAACTCACTCAAGTCTTTTTGTAAACATATATTACAATGATTTATTGTTTGAAAAATCTAAGTCATATATGGAACTTGACCCTTTAGTCAAACTATAATATCCTCAAATTTTAAACATCATGATTTACTTAAAAAATTTTATTTATGTGAACCAATTAGTTCTAAATTGAGATATTTAGGATTAAGAGTGTATTTCGGACACACTATCATACACCAATATCACTTTCGGTCGTACGTACCCCGACAGGGCGACACCAGATTTTAATAACAGAATTTAATTTTGAGACCACCATAATTCTAAAAAAAAATGTGCCGATATAAAAAATATAAATATCCAGAATTGTTGACGTGCGGATTTCGAGATTAAGTCGATGCAACTATTTTCGGGGTAATTTTTGCTGGATGAAAAATAAATTTCAAAAATTTAACTAAAATCACCATAATTTGTAAAACCTTCCTATTAGCTTATGGTCGAAATTTCAACTTGATTGGACATCATTAGGATACCTAAACAAGGGGTTAAATGGGCCAGTTGAATTATCATCTAATTACGTTACCTATTTTCTTGAATTAAGGTTTGCTTACGTGTTGGGTGATGAGTGAGCCACCTTACCTGGGTAGAAGGTCTACACGTAATTCCCTTAGGTGTAAGCCTTGAAACCTGCATTGATGGCTGACGTGCCATCATGCATGGGTTGCCTGGAGAGTTATAAAAACTCCCCAACAACTATCGTATGAACCTTTCCACTCCTCTTGTTGCTGCTGCTGCCGTTATTCCAATTGGAGCTACTGAACTATTGCTATTGGAGCTGTGGGCACTGTGGCAGTTGCTAGCCGTGGCTTCTGCTACTACTTTACCTGGTGTGGATCGCCACATCTCCAACTTCACCTGCCGAAGCCACTGCCTCAACAGTCTTCTTTATTTTCCTCATTTTGTTGCTATGTTGATCTCTATGTTAAGAAGAAGAAGAAGAATCTTTGTTCTCTTTCAGTCAAGTAGGTTCCACACTTCAAATCCTTCTCAGTTTCTCATTTACATGCTCATAATTTCTTCATTTGTAGAAACTATGTTTCTTGTTTGTCCCATGTCCTATAGAGTTCTTCTTGCTTTGTTCCACTTTTGATTAGAAGTCTTCAAGGATAATCTTTGATTTGGTATCATCCTTAACTTGTATTCGGTAAGGCCGTTGGAAGTATGAAATTATTCTTCTTCTTTCATATTGATCAAGTCTTTAGTGAAAGTTCATATCACCAGACTGTTTTAACCATTTCTGAAAGAAAGTGCTGCGGCTGTCGACAAACAGATTACATCTGTTGACAGGCACCCTTGTTCTAGAACCCAGAAAACCAAAATCATTAGTACCTGCCGACAGACAAAACCCATCTGTCGACAGATGACAATCGTCTGTCGACAGACACCTATAACATGTCGACAACTCAAGGCCAGATTCCATAATTTGGTTCTGGATACACCAGTAGCTGTCAATAGCCACCTTCTGGCTGTCGACAACCATCAATCTGGATTTTCTAATATGATCCAACTTTTCCCTAGTCAGTGGTGGTACATTCTTGTGATGTCCAAACCAATTGTCTTCCTTATTTTCTTGGACTCTAAACTACTTTACCACCAACTTGACTTACTTGATCATCAACCAAACTATCATTGAAATTCCATTCCTATTGTACTCATGAAATAAAACTTAATGATCAAAAGACAGTGCTCTCTTCAAAGAGGGAATTAGAATCACCTGTGGTAGCACCAATCACTTGTGATCAATTGTGGGCGACAGTTTGTAGGTAAATCCAAGTCAGTGGTCTGATGATGGTGGGTAATAAACTCGTTCTTGCGCAATGAACAAGATCCAAGATGCTGGAATCACCTAGACATTGAGGATGTATTTACGTTATTTATTAACCTCTTGAGAGCAGTATGATGTTTGTCAAATTCGTTTCCAAATCAAGCTATGATCTGAATTTTGAAAGACATTTATGACTCTTGTTCTGAAATTCATTTGAGCCCATTATGAAGTCAAATTGGGCTATATGTTCCTGTTAAGTATGAAGTTTCGTGAGTATAAATATTTTTGATCCATATATGCTTACTTTCACCTACTGAGTCCTCCGAATCATGCATTATTTTCCTCCAACCCTTTCAGATTGAAGGTGTGTGTAATCTCAGCTATAGATGATTCACAATTCTGATGTGGATGAAGAAGAAATGAAGAAGAATAGCATAGTTTTAGTGACTTTTTAGAGATTTTGTTATACTATTAAAAGTCTAAAGAGAGGAAGCTTGGCTTTATGTAAATAATAAGTATTAATACTTTGTTGATGTATTATACTTTCAAAGTTGTCTAGTAGAATGGTTTGCTAGTCTTATGCATTACGCAGATATGTCTGCCCATAATGAAATTTGTCAGCGTAACCTCTCTTCCGATCAAAAGTTATGTGATAATGTATATGTGTGTGTGGTCGGAAGAGGGTGTTACACAAACACTGCAGAAAAGTCTTCTGACACGCGTTGAACACAATCTTTTTATCCTTTGTCAGAACCACTCTGCACGTTCTCTACCAACTACATACTCAATTTTATTCATGTAAACTTGTGTAGACTTTTTCTGTAGAACATTTATTTGACATCACATAAAGTTGGTAGACGCCAATATTTGAAATCTCTCATGGTATCTGTGTACTGATCAACTAGACATAGTCTAGTATATTTCTGGGTACTTGTCATATTTCAGGTAAAGACAAGAACAATTAATTACAAAACTCTCTGAAAGTGTGAACACTCAGACATGCACGTCGTCCTCGAAAGGAACTATGTAACGCTCACTTCTTCAAACGGCTACATTCAAACGGTTTGAAGCAACAGATATAAACTAAAGCCTATAAAAGGAAGAAGAATGCAGTTGCAAGAAACAATCATTTTGAATCAATCAAGTGAGAGAGACACTGATACATGATAGATCTATAAGAATTCCAACAGTGCAGTGCAAGCTTCTTTTTTGAAGCATCCGTGTGAACCTGCTGTGTTGAAGTCTCTTCGGTCTCCACTTGAATGAATCCATCTGAGGAGTGTATTCCTAAAAGTCTTTCCCTCAGATCTTGTGTTGTTACTTCATACTACTAGCTTCATGCACATCTCTTCTATTTGAAGTCCTGTTGAGCCTTGTACTTATTACAAAATCTCTTCTCAAGTCAGTATACTCTTTATAGAAGGGAAGAGCTACTGAGCAGTGTGTGTACCTCTCTGGAAGAGGGAAGGCCAAAGTGGTTTTGGTGCTTGTTTCCCCTTTGTAGATGGGAGGGCTAGCAGTACCTGTGGTGTAGTTCCCTTTGTGTAGAAGGGAAGACCGGTTGTGTAACGGGGTGTTGTATTGTGACGGCCCTCGTTACACCGGTACGGTTATACCAACCCACGTCGGTATAGCGAGTGCTGCCAGTCACAGTGGGACATTTACCCAACGATACAAACAGCTGAGATACACGCGAATATAAATAACAGAGTAGCGTAAGTAAAAGAGGACTATCTCCATTCATTCATCATCCACATTAAACATACATGCAGTTTACAATTTGCAAAAAGGAACTAAGTCCACATAAATTAAATTGCTGCTACTTAAATACAAAATATCCACATATTACATTCTTTTCATGATAATTCTAATACAATGTTCAAGTACATACTACGAAATACACAATCACAAAGAACTCAAAACTGGCTAGTCTCCACGCTCGGAGTCCGTCTCTGCTGCCTCCTCCGAGAGTACTGTGTCACCAACTATACCTGTACGCCGAAGCAAGGAGTGAGTCCAGGGACTCAGCAAGTAACACTATGCATGATATACACGTACAAGACCTAGTGGTTTCTACATACACATTCAATTAACAATACATAGCATGCTAGTCCATTCAAGTTTTCGACCTATCATGAAGGTTCTACAATTTTATACATAACTCATGCTTTCAAATTTCAAAAATAACATTCACCTATCACATGGTCTCTATTCAATTCACTCATGAGACTTTAATCAAAACGTGAGAGCTATTGACATGGACAATTTACATACATGAACGGGGAACATAATTAGCATGGATTCCACATGTTCTTAAGTACATACATAACTTTTTATCATGCTTTAGGTTGCTGATTTTTACATGGTTCAATGACTATCACCCTACACATGAAAGCTACAACGTTGCTTAAACATAACACATGAACAATCCATCATGCCATTGTACTCACATACTCATTTGTTGTTCCTATCATGGATTCTAAACACTTTTGCACACATAAACATGAGAATATTAACATGCATTTTCTGAATTCACTTGGTTTCAGATTTAGTTTCGCATGGTTTCTATAACACATTTACATATCTAAGATTTCACATTTTTCTTTACACTAGTTTCCTCTTTCACATGGTTCACTTTACACATACACATTTACATATCACTTACACATTTACACATGGTCACATACACTTTACACATTACACTTTACACATATTTTAGGTGCCGTGACACATAGTCCAAACCACCAAAGAAGGACACAAACACATCACATCACATAGACGCCATCTAGGCAATACAATGGCGACTCTTGGACTGCGCAGACCGGGAGAACAAGTCTCCACCCTAACCAGTGGTACTTGTCCACCTCCAGGATTTCCCCCTAATGCCCTTAGGGTCACTTAACACAATGAACTTTCTCAGGGGGACTTTTCCCTGATACAGCTCCACTGCCTTCTCGGAAGCAGTATCACATTGGCACAGTTTACACTTTTACACATTTACCGTTTTACACATGGTTTTTACACTTTACACTTTCCATCACATTCACTTTCTCACTCACATGAACACCTCTGTTTTTACTAACATGGTACTACAGAGTTTCAAGGTTTAACACACAGTAAGCACACTAATCATGCTGGTTTAAACAAAATAAAATCACATTACGATCATATGTACGAATTATTCACAATTCACATGAAAATACATAACTTTTTATTTACTGTTCCAATTAACCTGAAATTTTAACCACATGCTGTTTTCGGGTTCAAAATCATACCCTCAATTTTTCAGATTTTTCTGAGCTAAATAGGATTTACAGAAAATCAAACACCTAATTAGCACATTATTCACAATTTACGTTAACATGGAATTTACACATCATGCAATTTACCACTTGCTGTTTAACCATGAGCTACCAACATATGCATGAAATTAGAGTACAAAATTTCCCTAATTCATACATCTTATGGATTTAACACTACGAATCATTACTACATACTTCTATTTTATCGAACCGAAACTATTAACAAATTGCACAAACATGGGTAAGTTTCCTACATTTGCAAACACACATGCTGTCCCACAATCTTCTTGATTAGACCGAAATCGAGGCATTCAACTAATCCTAAATCATGAATCATGGGTTTTGCAAAATGGTCTACAAGTCATGCTCACATGTTTACAAGATATTATTATCCCACATTCGCCAACACAACTCACATACATCCACAACCACAATGCACAATATACATAGCTTATAGGAATACCATATATCCTCATCGCATGAAACATACCGAATTTAATGTATAAGTGGGACAGAACAGCTCACTGTTCTGTCCAGAAGAACTAAACGGCGGTCTCTGGCCGCTGACTCAGGGTCAGCGGCATGGTCGATGGACGCCAAGGGTGAACTGGGCGTCCAGGGACCTTGCCGTCTACTCAGGTCTGTGCAGAAAACACAGACCCGAGCTCTAAATCTTGGGTGAAATGGAGGGTCTAGGACTCGAGATAAATTCCATAAAAATGTTAAAAACCTCCTAGACTCATACGGGGACACCATAGATAGGTCACTTGCCTATCTAAAAATCCTCCAAGAGGTTTGTGGCTCGAAGAAGACCTCCTTGGGCAGTTCCAAAAAGTTGCAGAAGTGTCTTCAAGAACGCCTTCCTCCGAGCTCCTGGGTGATCTCCACGCCGAGGGGATGATGGGGAAGCCTTCCCCTTTGCTTCAGCTCCCTCCTTGATGCAGAAGATCTCCAAATCCAGCTTCAAGGGGTCGGATTTGAGGGTTCTAAAGTGGGGTTTTCTCACAGAATGCTCTAGGGTTTTCTCTCCTCTTCTCTCCTCTTGCAAGGGTGAAATGAGAAGTGGGGAGAGGCCAAATCCGGGTTCAGGACTTAGGAGAGCCCCTCACCCACTCACCATACTGATTAGACAGCCTGAGAGCCGTTGGGGGACATCCCCCCCAATGGTGGCCATGCCTTGCTCCCGGGTTTTCTGGCTCTGCAACGCATGCAGGTCAGAGAAGTTGGCGTCCAGATCTCTGGACGCCGGAGTTAGTGTTGGCGTCCAGGTCTGGACGCTGACACCAAATAAACGGCCTAGGGTTGACGCCAAGAGCCTTCGGCCAGAACCTTGATTTATGCCGAAAACCAAGCATACCAAGCTTCTATACTTGCAATATGTACGTAGCATTATATTCATACTATCATCATGCAATACATACATTATTTACGTTTAATATAAACACATGTACACGTAATTATACTATTTAATATCTACGTAAATACGTACATACATACTCAACACAATATACACACATAAATATGAAAATACGACGGAAATTCGAGGGTCTTACATGTATCTTTTACAAAGATAGTGAAATCCTAAGTGATTGATTTGGGGACTGGATGTAGGACTTCCGATGGAGGGAAAATCTAAACTAGGATAAAAGTCTCTTGTATATTCTGTGGTTTATTTGCATTAACACATTTAACGTCTTTTAGTGAAGTTTAGCTTTTGCAAATAAAAACACATATTCACCCCCCCCCCCCCCCCCCTTTCTAGGTGAAAGCGCTACTGCCACTGATCCAATAAATGGTATCAGAGCATGGTTCTCTCAACTCGAAGTACAATGATTTCGAGAAGATGTCAGTCGAGTTCGGACAAGAAGGTCAGTCTATCAATCGTCCTCCCTTCTTTGATAGCCAGGACTTCAATTACTAGAAGGCGTGCATGGAATTTTTCATACAAGGAAAAATATCGAAGGAGCATCCTTGAAAGATAAGGAAGAACCACAACTAGAAGAACTGCAACAAGAGAAGGAAGCCCTGATGAACTAAGGAAATGTTGGAAGTTTCTCAAGGATCATCCACAAGACAACATCATAGGTAATCCAGACGACAAAGGTAAGAACAAGAGGTATGTTAAATCGTTGTGAATATAGTGCACTTGTTTCTCAATTAGCAAAAACAGTCAATGAAGCTCTTAGTGATGAGTCTTGGATCATGGCCATGCAGGAAGAACTAAACTAGTTCGGCCGCAACCAAGTCTGGACTTTGGTTTCTAAGCCCCATGGTTATCTAGTTATTGGTACCAAGTAGGTATTTAGAAATAAACTAAATGAGTATGGTATAATAAGGAACAAAGCCCGGCTTGTGGCTCAAGGCTACTCCCAAGAAGCAGGAATTGACTATGACGAGACTTATGCACCTGTAGCTCGACTTGAGGCTATTAGAATATTACTTACTTTTGTTGTATCTTGAAACATTAAGCTTTTTCAAATAGATGTTAAAAGCACATTTTAAATGGTGTTATAAAAGAAGAGGTATATGTAAATCAACCTCCTAGTTTTGAAAATATTGAATATCCTCATCATGTTTTCAAATTAAAGAGAGCATTGTATGGTCTAAAACAGGCTTGAGCTTGGTATGAAAAACTGAGTGTCTATCTTCTATCACACGATTTTATACGAGAAAAAGTAGATAATACTTTATTCACTTAAGGCCATGTTTGGTATTTGGATAGACCAGGGGATAGAGTGGGGTTATCCTCAATTTGATGGCCTAAGTGTGTTAACAATAATATAATTATTATTCAAATATATGTTGATGACATAATATTTGGTGCTACTAATGAACTCATTTGCAAAGATTTTAAAACATTGATGCAGAGTGAATTAAAAAATGAGTATGATGGGTAAACTCACCTACTTCCTTGGACTTCAAGTAAATCAAACCAAGGAACTCATATTTGTCAAGTCAAATATACAAAAGAATTACTCAAGAAATTTGGTTTTGATAAATGTACGTCTTTTAGTACTTTCACGAGCTCATCAATTAAGATAGATAGTGATCCGGTTGGTCAACCTGTTGATTAAAAGACCTTTAGAGATATGATTGGGTCAATATTGTATCTTACTGCAAGTAGACCAAATATTATCTTCAGTGTATCTCTATGTGCTAGATTTCAACCAAATCCTAAGGAATCTCATTTAATTACAATAAAACATATTTTAAGATATTTGTCTGGTACATATGGTTTAGGTCTTTGGTTTCCCAAAAATTTTGATATCAACTTAGTTGGTTACAGTGATGCTAACTATGCTAGTTGCAAGCTGGATAGAAAAAGTACCAGTGAAACATGTCAATTTCTTACAAGATGTCTAATTTCATGGTCCTCCAGAAAGTAGAACTCATAGCCTTATCCATAGTAGAAGCTGAGTACATGGCAGTAGAAAGTTGTTGTGCCCAACTTCTGTGTATACAACATCAACTAGATGATTATGGATATATCAACTTAAAAATATCTCATTGACGTGCGACAATACAAGTGCCATCAACTTCACAAAGAACCCCATTCAATACTCACGCACCAAACACATTGAGGTTAGATATCACTTCATCAGAGATCATGTAAATTCAAGTAACATTGTCATTAATTTCATTGATACATTATATCAATTAGCAAATATTTTTACTAAATCTTTACCTGAGAAAATATTTCAACCATTCGAAGATAAATTGGTATGTGCAATACATAATAAATTTCAAACTTAAAAATCCCTCTCTCTCACAACAATCAAAGCCTTCTTTCTAAAACAACTGAAGTCACTCTATCAGTTGAAGTCTATATCCTCATTAGCTGAACTACTTACTTATATCAGTCGAAGTACTTATTCATAGGTAGTCAAAGTACCTACTTATGACCAATCGAAGTTATACATCATCGATTACTGGACAGTTTCTATCGATTGGTGTTTATATATTCTATCAATTATTGTTCAAAGATATCAATTGAAGAACAAGTGCCATATCAGTCGAAGTAGACAACTTCGTCATTCACGAACCTCTTCATATCAGTTGAAGCTTGAGCACTTCGTCATGCGATATGATTCTTTCTTGTCAGCCGAAGTCTACCCCACACAAAAATAGAATATTTCTTTTAAACTGACTTTACCTTTTATATACCTCCACAAACACATAACCCCATTACATTTTTTTCAAAATCTCTCTGCCTTACTTCCCGTGCACGTTTTTCGCTCCTCGCTTCGCATCTCTGGCCGCAGACATTCCAACATCTCCGGTAGGATTCTCTTCATATTGCTATCATTCTATCATCATCTTCCTCAAACTACTTCTCAAAATCGTCACCCTCTTCTCTACTTCTCCCTACTCAGATGGCTCATTTAGGCGCATCAAACCCTAGTTTCTTCACCCTCCGGTAGCTAAAAATGTTTCAGGAGACTTCAGTCAGTTACAAGGGTTACAAGTATGTCAAGTTTGAAGAACTGAGACAACACAATCTGGAAGAAGTTGAAGCTATAGCCGTTCAGATGAACTGGGTCGCCATTTGCTCAAATAGAAACCCCTTTTACCCCAATACTATGAAGATCTTTTACACAACGTTAAAAGTAGATTCTGATAACCCACTTCACATTTTTGGAAAGGTAAAAAGCATAAGAGTCAAAATTACTTCGTCCCTCTTAGAAGAACTCTTTGGGATTTCAACATCTGGATACACCGTCTCTAAAATTGTTCTAGAGGAACACAAAAAATTAGGGATTGTTGGCCCCCCGTGTCAATTGAAAAGAGACACTATTGATGTGACCCAACTCATTGCAGTAAAATGACTAATTCAATCTTATGATCAATCATATATTATATATTATGATCAATAATAATTATAAAAAATAACTAAATTCAGAATTGGATAGTTTTCTTATTTGAATCTATTTTTTCAAATTATCAGATAATCAAATTCGAAAATCAGATAGTGTTGAATATGAATAAATTTGATAAATTAGATTCGAAAATTAAATATTCAGATAATATATAATATATATTATGTAATATATAATCTATATTATATGATATACATAATATATAATAATAATTCTTATATATCATATATAGTATCCGATTCGGAAATCGGATCCGATTGCTTATCGAAAATATTCGGATCTAAATCTGATAAGTTGGGTACCGGTTAAATGTGTTTCTGAATCTTATAATTTTTATCATAATTAAATTAAATAATTAATTATTTTTTACAATCATAAACATTCGTCATGAGAGCCGGAGGGGAAGAGGCCATGTTAGAAAGGAGTATGGCCGGGAATCTATAGAGAAATTGGAATGGGGGCATCCACGGCGGAATCGATAAAAGGAAAGGTGGCAAAAAAGACACAATGTGGTCGCAAGTTATCACATCGTGGTTGCGTTTCCAAACGCCGCTTAAAACCTAAACAATGGTTTCCTTTTAACCAAATGAGGCTTATATGTTATTGTTAATTCTGTTAGGGTAATTTGAATCACGCAGATAAGATTAGGGGACGCAATGTAATTTTGATTCCCATCCACTGCAAAGCCCTATTCCTCCCCTTCTCCCCCTCCCCCCACACCCTCTTCGCACGAGGATCATCGGAGGGCGGAAGCGTAGCTGCGTAGGGGCGAGCCGCCCGCAGGAGCGCGTCCCGTTCACCCCGCCGCCCCTCGCCATGGGAGCCGTTGCTTGCAGTTGCGCCGCTGTGCCCCACTGCACGCCACCTCCATCCGGTACGCCTTCTTCCTTCGTCCCTTCCCTGTCCTCTGCTTGTCCCTGCGATCCGGAAGTTTCGTGTTCCCGGGTGGTGGGGATTCTCAATTGCCGTGGCGAATCCGCTCGCGAGAAGGGACGCCTCTGCCGTTCCGGTTTGAAATCGGAAACCTAAAACTAGGGATCCCTGCTTCGTGTTTCTTCGTGAATGCACAGGGTACATTGCGGCGCGCTGTCGGGAGCGACACTGGCCCAGACAGGAGGCATAATAAGTAGGACGATGGACAGTGAGGGCAGACTACGTCATATTTCAGTTGGATAGAAGAAAGAGATACATGAAAGGGGTAGTTGTCGCTGCCACTAATTTGAGGCATTTATGGGTCTCCGGATCTCCCATCTCAGTTATTTTGATTAGAGGACTTTAGAACATGGAAGCCATTTGTGTTGTTTGTTTGGCTTCCAATAGAAAGCTCCAAGGAGGAGCTTCCCGCATCAGGAAAAAGATGAGTAACTTTTGTAACTGCTCAGACTGTTATATCGACTCCCATCTGTGTTCTTCATGTAGGGCAGTAGGAGCTAAGGGTGGCTTCCAATGAAAGGTTTTGCCAAAGACGCTCTTAGCTTCCCGCCAAAAGCTTTTTAGAATAGAGAGAAATGGGACTTAAAATTTTAATTAGGGAGGGATTGACACTGTAACTGCCTCAAGTACTTGGATCCTCCCACAGCCCCACTGGATAATTTTCACGGGAACAAAAGAGCTAAATGTGGCTTCTAACTGAGAGTTTCATTAATCACACTTGCAGCAGAGTGAAGATACACTTTTTGTAAGGCAACAGCTTAATCTGATGCGCAATCGCTTGATAGATGACCAAAGAGAGCAGGTCAATATTTATTATGTAGGCAGATGAACAGACAAAACATGCGTTTACCACAATTTAATTTCATTTCACATTATGGTCTCAAAATTGATGTGCATGCTGTAGATAAGAAATCACACCTTCTTTACTATTGCAATCATGTAGCTTCTTTCAATCCTCCTTGGCATCCTCATGTAAAAGTGCATGGCATCTGAGGTCCAAAATCCTTTATTAACAAATATTGCATCCGAAATACTGCAATTATCATGATTGTCATATCATATACTATGATCACAGAGCTCTTATATGTGATTAAGGAACCAGTGAGAGTTGAGGTAATGATAACACCCTTTTGTGTCGTTAGAATCCTTCTTACGGAGTTCTTTTTATCTGGTAGTTCTAAGATAAGTAGGAACCTTACCATTATCATACTGTCAAATTGTCAAGAAAATTCGAAAACATTTGACGTAGGAGGAACACTGGTATACTACACTCTTTAGAGGTAACATTAGCACACGCTTGACATTCTTGATGCTTTTATCTCATTGGTCCACCAGAAGTATTTTAAGAAGAACCATCCATTGAAAACAACAGCTCTGGAAGAGTGTGCCGTATTATGCTTTAAGCTTTCTTCTACAATGTAATATGATATAAGCAATATTTCCATTGAACCATTCAATTGAGCAATGATCTCTCCACCTACAATATAGTAGTCTGGAAATATGCCATGTCTACTCTTTGTTCTTGCTTTCCTCTGATCTTGTCACTCCTGCATTTGGGAAATAAGAATTCAGATTGTCTTATAAATCTTTTACTTAAGGATTTGGACTTGGTCCTGTCATGCTTCCGCATAAGTAGGTCCATATATATATGACAGGTTATCAACTTTTTTTCAACCTGTTGTGTGCATTTTTGCAGGACTTTTAGTAAGTTTTTGTTATCTATATACCCTAGATCTTTACTAAGCATTTTTTTTGTTGTTCAGTAACCCAGTAAGGGGGTAACTAATAGGCTGATTTTGATAGCGTAAGAGAGCATTGCCAGTGGGAAATAAAAAAGAATTTGGTACCAAAATGGCTGATTCTGCTGAGAAAAGGACAGCAGCGTCATCAGATGCAGATGAGTTTCTTTTATCTTCAAGGAAAAGGTTCAAGCAGGAGAATCCCTCAACGAAGGTTCCTATCAATGATCCTGAAAACAAGAGTGTGGTACCCAAGGTAGTTGCAACTGATGCAAGTTCTTCCCAAGGACAGGAAAATGCAGGGAGTTCTGGTAAAAGAAAGCATAGTAGATGGGACATCTCTCCTCAAACTGGTGAACAAAATATAGATAACGGTGTTTACATGACAAAGCGGAGAAAGACACGATGGGATGATGATGATTCTCAGTTAAAAATGTTGGGGCCAATACATCTTCCTGATATCAAGGGTTCAGCTAATGCCACAGAGGATCCAGAATTGCAAAAATTGAATCAACAACTTTTACGTATAAATTGCAAGCTGATACATCTAAACTCCATTGACAAGCTACCAATAGAAGCTCCTCCCTGTCAAAAACTCATCAAGAAGAAACAAAAGATCATTGGGGAGTTGGTCCGCAAAATTCCAACATTTGATGCTCCCTCTGATTTGAAGCAACAAAAGTTCTTCAAAAAGCTGTACATTCCAGTGCAAGAATATCCTGAATATAACTTTATTGGCCTTATACTTGGGCCACGTGGGAGAACCAAAGATAGAATGGAAATGAAAACTGGAGCCAAAATCATGTTACGCGGCAAAGGATCCTCTAAACGAAAAGATGGAAAACAAGACCCTTCTGATGACGAGGATTTGCATGTTTTTGTAGAGGCAACTACTCAGAGTTCTCTGGATGCGGCTGTGGGAATGGTGGAAAAGTTGTTAGTTCCAGTGGAAGACGGAAGGAATGAGCTCAAGCAATCCCAGCTGAAGGAGCTTGCTAAACTGAATAACACATTTAAAAGCGAAAATACTCTTAGAACAGGAAAGATGTCATCGAAAGCTGATGACACATGTGAGATTTGTGGTGATTTGGGGCATTATGCTGTTGCTTGCCCTTTGATGGCACCATTACCAGAAATCAAGGTAGATGAAAACTATCTCCGATGTGAAACTTGTGGTGATGTTGGGCATCTTGCTGTTGCTTGCCCTTTCTATGGGACACTACTACAAGCCAAAACAAATAATGTGACTGTGCTACCTGCTCTTGGAGATGAATTCTCACAATCCACTAAACCTTTTCGTGGAAATCAGCCTCTTGACTTTGGACCAGCAGTGAGTTCTGTGCCCTTTGGTGGTGATAAGTCTAACAGAGGTGTTGATTGTACAAATCTGTATGTGGCTCATCTTCCACAGTATGTGGATGTGGGTAGACTTGTACAGTTATTCTCACCTTTTGGTGCATTATCTCACGTAAAGGTGATCAGGGATGAAGGGACAGATTTAAGTAGAGGATATGGGTTTGTGAAGTACATTGATCCAACTAGTGCAGCATTGGCCATGAACCAGATGAACGGCTATAGGCTAGATGGGAATACATTGGCTGTCCGAGTAGCTGGTCACCAACATGGTACTCCTGGCACCATGCAGCCAGTGGATTGTACTAGCTTTTGCTTTCGACCAGCATATCCAAGTTCTTCTGCTACCTCCCATATTACTGCGCCAACTTGTTGGTCTGGTCCACCAGGGTCAGTGCTGCCTGAAACTTACGGTCTGATGTACATCCCTTACAGTTCATCCTACACTAGTCCGGTACCATCTTCACAGACATCAACTCTCAATGCTACATCTGATGAACTTGCACGGTTTCCAGGCAATCCTGACAATTTTGCATCTGGCTACCGTTCGCTTTTTTCATAAGATTTCATTCATTATCACAGTATCCAGTGAACCCAGATTGTATAGCTCTTCTATTTCAGTGAGTATGGCAATGATCATCCTTTCTATTTGCCACTGACTGAAGACTTGGCATTCCATTTACGATCTTGACAGGAAAAGATCTATGGGTTTTGTCCATTCTTAAAAAGTTGTAATTTTGCTGTCTACATGTTGGTCAACGGATGTTAGGATAAAGGTTGGCCTTTATCCTCTTGGGAGGCTGTGAGAGGAGAGAGACTAAGGTTGGCCTTTAACTACATATGCTGCAGCCCAGCAGTCGTATTCTTCTAGCATTGTGGCTGCATTCAACCATCTGTTAACTCTGCCTCTAGGATTTTAGCAAGGCAATTTGTATAAGTTGTTTTGCATTAACATTAAATTCCATATACCTGGAACTTAACTGCCTAAAAATTAGGTGAAACCATAAGATCATGTACTTTCAAGTGACACAGCAAACATCCGTGATATTAGATAGTTGGAGCTGGGGCTTGTTTAGAACATAATATGATACACCAAAATTGATGAACCATGGTGATGATGCACCGCGTCACACTGGTTGCTCTGTACCAGAATGAGTATGGTGCCACAGGAATTATTTATGTGGGATTTTGATGATCCCTAGCATCATGCTGTTCCTTGCACTTGCTGGACCAAGTTTCAAAATCTCGGGGATCGGGATCGGGATCGGATCGTTCGGCCCAAAACCGATCCGACCCGGCGATCCCGAGCCCGGCTCGGCCGATCCGGGCCGATCTCGACCGTGTCTGGCCAAGCAAAAGGGGGTGGATCGCCCCCCTTAAAAAATTGAAAAAAAATTAGAAAAAATATGAAAAAATAGGAAATATATGAACATTGTATTTATGAACTGAATCATGAAAAAAATGTATTTATTGGATCGTACATTATATTGTGTGGACATAAGGTTTACATAATCTGTCCAAGACTATAATGTTGGTAATATGCCTCATCTTGAGTCAAATATTGACTATAGGCATCCGTGTTCGCATATATGATAGTGATAGGTGTGTAGCCCGTATTTCAGGCACTTGATATGAGCCATATGACTCATATGAGTCATGTGAATGTGAATCGGACTCAATGGATTGTGCATATGCTCCACCTCCGGTGTAATATGATGCATCCGGGTATTGAGGATATCCCAAGTAGCCTCCCTGCCCTTGGTAATATCCTTCAGTGGAAGCATAAGATGATGTATCTGACGCTTGCTCCATGGTCTCAAACTCCATCCGTAGCTTTTTCTGACGCTCCCACTCCTCTTGCATCTTCTTCTTCTTCATTAACCAATTCCGTCTATGCGGAATGAAGTTGGGATTGTATCCCGAATCTTCGGATGCTCCTTGGCCTTGCCCTTGCCCTTGCAATTGAGATGCCTGTTCTTCACCTTTCGTGCCCTTTCGTGCATATTTTTGACTTGAGGTTTGTGCTTCCCTCCCTTCCCTACTCCCATGATGTGATCTTGAGTAGCATGGTGAAGTCTTCCTCTCCGGTGAATACAATAGGGTCGGTGGCGGTGCCGGTGGCGGTACACTGCTGACAACTAGGACATCTCCTCCATGATCGGATCCCTCACTAGGAGTACTTGTCTTCGATGTCGAGTCATTAGAAGTTTGGTATTGAACATTATCGCTTGGCTCCGGTGTTTCATCATCTATATCTTCCTCGATCGTGTCCAGTCTGCAATGCTAATGCCATGTTTCGTGCTCCTCCCTCTTGCACCCACTGTCTTCTTTTGGCGTTTAGGGGCTGGGGGAGTTTCGAACTCCGGAAGCAAAGGCACATCATCAAGCTCACCTAAATGAGACATAAACATGTTAAAATGAGAATAAATAATTTATAAATATGCATGTACATTGTAATGTCATTTACCTTCAGCCCATGCACGATCATGCGGGTCGAACTCTGGTTGAACCGAAGTGCTTGCATTTACCCATGCATGTAGTGGATGTTCCTCCTCAAAACTTCTTCTATGTCTATTGTCTCCGATGGAGTTGCTTCAGCTTGTTGTTGCCCCGAGGATCTATATCTCTCTCTATCTTGACTTGCTTGATTAATTGGAGGTTTTTAAGCTTCAATCTCATGTTGTAGTGGCAAAATACCAACTTCTCAAGACGTGCAGACTTCAACCGGTTTCTTTGTTTTGTGTGGATCAAGCCAAATGTGCTCCAGTTTCTCTCACCCCCTGTGGCAGACGTTGTTTGGCTTAAAACCCGAATAGCTACATAGGCCAAGTCTTTATATCCATAAGTTCTTCCATGATCCAACCACCAATCCGCTGTAAATGAAGCATGTATAATGTGTTAGAAAATAGAACCAACTCATTGTACATGCAAATAAATATGATGAGTAACTTCTAACCTGGACTCAAAATCTGAGCAGCTCGTTGTGCCGTGCTAGTACCAAAGTGGTAGAGTTGAAGTCTATAATCATGCATTTGTTTCATGCTATGATTGCCCTATCCTCATTGTCTAGCATCCGTTTGATTACATTTTTGGCCCCAATCAACACTTCGGAGGAATTGTCATAGTTCTCCCTCCTCCCATCATCCTATACATGTATTGGGGTTGAAGAAATGCCCTACATGTAGAAGATAAATGTTAAAACATGAGTTGTAAATAATATGTAATCACAATTCACAAGAGTTGAAGTGTTATGCTTACCTGCAGCATGAAGATCATGATGCAATGTGTGCTCCCATCGTCGATCTACGATTTCCCACCACTTGGCATACGTTGTTTTGTTGTTCATTTGGATAAGCTCCTTTGCTCGATCCATAGCCTCGTACAAGTAACCCATCTCGGATCTCCTCTCCCCATCTACCGCCCTTAACACTCGAACAGCGGTTCTACTACATTCAACACATTTTGGACCCCCTTCCAAAATGCTTTGATTGGATAATGTCGGTCACCTTCTTTCCATTCTCCCTCACCCGTGTAGGAGCATGTCGGACATATAGTTTTCCCACTCTTCCGATGCTACCATCCTAATAAGGTTTGCTACGTTGCCCATTTATGCTATCCAATGCAATAATTGGGATGCAAACCTTGTAGTGCTGGCCGAAGCAACTCCCGTCCATGTGTATGCGTCCTCATGATGTCCAATATGTTGTTGTGGTTGTAATGAAAGTGGTTACGAACCTTGCATTGTTGACCACATTTTCCACCATTGGATCTTCACAAATGTCTTCTAGCATTAAGTCAATGCAGTGCGCGGAGCAAGGAACCCAATACAAGTGTTCCCTTTTCTCCATTATTTTTTGGCCCGCCAACTTGAAAGCCGCTGCATTGTCGGTTACCACTTGGACAATTCTTTTCTCTCCAATCTCCTGCACCATCTCATCCATCAACTGAAATGGTAGTCCGCATTCTTCACCTTGCCAGAAGCGTCTACCGACTTCCAAAAAACAGTCCCTGCTTTGCAGTAGATTAAGAAGTTTATCATACTTCTTCGTGTAATGCCTGCACAATTCCATATGAAAATTAAACCTATGTCTTATTAATGAATAAGTGAATAACAGTTAACTAGCCAAACACTTGTACATACCTGTCCATCCATCGCACATTAACGTGCAACCATATTCATCCCATATTCGTTCAAATGTGGAAACATATGCCTTCATATCTTCAACCTCCATATCCAAGTATTTGTTGTAGATTTCATATGAAGTAGGGCCTTCCACCCCTTTGCCCACTTCACCAATAGTCTCTATCATGGACTCATAATATGGTCCTTTTGCTGCATTAGCCGGTATGCTGTTGAAGAAGAACCATCTTGACGTCGCTCTCCCTATCTTCTCCTTGCATATTTTCAAATTCTTGAATGCTGCAGAAATGGATGGTTGCTTCTCCCTTCGCCTGGTGAGAAATGGTCTATTGTCCCACTCTAGGATCTCCGTCCTAGGTATCCACTGGAACCTCAGGTATATTTGAACTCATTCCAGCACTTGAACTCCCTTGTCCGCTACCCCCATGGCCACTACCTTGACCTACGTGACGACCGGTACGTCGGAGATAGTCCTCTTCCGCATTAGACCTTCGACTTGCTTCCGATGCCCGACGAAATTGTTCTATATAATGAGATAAACTAGAATGAGGGTCGGAGGGTGCTTAAAGCCTTAAACTAAAATAAATGTTTCAAAAGTAAGTTAACTAATTACTAACCTTCTTCATCTTGATCAAGATCAAAGAATTGTCTCCCTCTTGGTAAATCTAAGGACCTTCGAGGGGGCAGATAAATCTTCCCGGATTTGTGCCGTCTTCTACTAGTGTTTGCTTTGAATGTCTCTTTCTCCTTCATATTGGCAAAATTGCATTCGAACTTCAGCAGAAACTCTCGAGCATGGTGCCACCTCACATTTAATTCCCGCTAGATGTTGTTTCAAACGAAATATGCCGCCCGATAAGACCCGGTCACAATATTTACATTGGACCTTCCTTCGAGCCCTGTCCACAACGATACCATGAGCCCAAGCGGGATGGGTGCTAGGAGGGTTGCTTGAAGAATGGGGAGCCGGAGCAGCACCACCTTCGGGGCCATCACTACAACACAAAAAAAGAAGTTAAATAATAATAAACAGAAAATAAATAATTTTTTTTGCGGATGAGAGAGAGGGAGATGAATCGCAGCCAAGAGTTCGGGCCAAGAGTGTGTGTGAGAGAGCCCGAATAGTCGAACAAGAATCCCAAGAGTGTGAAAGATGAGATCGCCTCCCAAATAGTGCAAAATAGCGCCCGAGAGAGAGAGAGAATGCCCAAAATATTGAGAGGAGGGGAGGAGAACTCAAAACTTGAGTTTAGAACATATTGGGGGCCTTTGGGGGGTTTATATAGACCCCCAAGGCCTCCAAAGGCTCCAAAGAGCCGTTTCTGGCCGTTGGGGAACAGTCCCCAACGGCTAGAAAACGGCTAGTTCTGAAACTAGCCGTTGGGCCGCGGATCGCCCGGTCCGGGCCGATCCGCGGCGGACCGGCCCAGGCTCGGCGATCCCGCCGAGCCCAGCCGAGCCCGACCGATCCGAGCGCAAGGGACCGGACAGGTTATCCCGGCTCGGATCGGAGGGGCCAAAACCGAGCCAACTCGGGCGATCCGATCCCGAGTTGGCCGAGTTTTGATTCCCTGGCTGGACATTGCTACTACCAAATCACATGAAGATATCATGAAGTCTTAGCACGTTGATTGTGACCAGCAGTGAATTCTGTGCTTTTTTTTTTCAGTGATAAGTTCGGTTGTTTTGTTGAGCTGTCGATCATCTATCCAAATGTGGATGTGGATAGCTACAGCTTTTCTCTTCTTTGTTGCACTCTCTTATGCTGTTATGCACAGGTGGACAAACGCAAAGCCGTCAGTCTGACTGTTTGGATAACTTATAAAAAACATGAATAGGTTTATCATAAATCGTGATTATATTAAATACATTCATGATAAATACATTTTTGGATTAACCTATGTTTGGGAGTTCTTCATAAGCATAACTGAGTTTATGCTGAATCTTATTTACAGAAAGAGTCTCCACCATAAACCAACTCGGTGTAGGTCTATGAACTCAAGTAAATTTATGATACACTCATTTTTAACCATCCAAACTGAGGATATACTTGAAAATGAGTTTATGATGAACCTAGATATGTTTAGGATGTGAATCCAGGCAGCCCCTAAGTCTCAAGGATTTGAAGTATACCGATCGTACCAGCATTGGCTGTGTGAACCAGAAGAAGTACCAAGATTAGGAATCTCACTTCTTTAGAGCACCTCGACAGTTCAAGAGAGTCCAGGCATTGGAGAGAGACCCAGGGATCTCTCGGCGAGGTCCCTGGAAAATTAGCTGTGTTCCTAAAGCAACCTGATGAAAGCGGGCAACGTGATTTCATTGTAGATAGAAAGGAGGACATTGGCTGTCTCGAGGAGCAGGCCCTGGGGTGGTACTCCTGTCTGCAAGCGCCTTGTGTCTGAGACAACAAGTTTTTTTGTAAAATAAAGATTGGTATGCCCTGAATGGGCGAAAGAGGCCGCCGTGTAAATTCAAAGGGAACAACATCAGCATTTGGTGCACAAAAATGTGATGCACTTTGACCCCGTCCCTGCACCATCACTGCTGCCACCCTATCATCTTCAACCTTTGTTATGTCATTTTTATGTACAGAGAGTTGTCAGTTATCCGGACGTCCTAATATCATGATACAGCATAGGTGGGATCCGTGTCACTTGAGTAGATCCCACAATATCATGATATCCAATGCAATATGTAATATGACTAGGTAATAACTCATGTGACATATCTTCATATGAGGAGTGATAAAGTGACAATCAATTGTTAGATGTCACATGAATTTGTTGCCTAGTCATATTGTACTTAAAGTACAATATGTAAGTGCAATAAGTCTTTCTCTTTTCCATATGTAGGTATCATATAGCTTAATCCAATTGCCTTCAATTTATATCGTGTGGGATGTCTTTACCTATTGAACAGCTAGAAGTTTTCCTTAAACAAATCTTACCTTGGGCTGTTCCATACAAGTCCGAGATCTTAGTGGGCCGCCTTGCAGTTGGTAGGCTCGGTCTAGACTCTTTGCAACACCCGGGGCGACTTCACAGTCCTCACGGGTCCAGGTGGAGACCTGCGCTTTCCACGCCTTCCACCTTTTCCAGTGACTATAGGGTGAATATAGTCTCGTTCGTGTGGTCCAGTTCATCTTATTTTTTAGGTGAACTAAAATCGAATCGAAATTATGTTCGAATCGAAAAAAAAAACCACACTTAAGGGCCGAACTCAGGACCGCCCCATGAGAATGGAAAGTGTTAGCCAATTGGGCTATGTTTTTTTTGTGATATTATTTATTATCAAATATATATTCGATTCAATCGATTTTTCAACAAAAAATCGCATTGAACCACGGGACCTGTCAACTCGAACCAAATTGAACCGACATTCGATTCGATTTTTCAGGTGGGATCATATTATGAACACCTCCACTAGTGAGCAGCTGAGCATTTTTCTGTGCCCTAACTAGATCGTTAAAAAAACCACATCACAAAATATTGTGAAATTTCGATTTAGCTCCGGTGCAAATGGATGTCATTGTAATCTGTGGTGGTATGATCATGTTTGGGTCTGAGCCAAACGGGCCTCCACTAAAGAGAGAGGGAAGACGATCGCTGGTGAGGACGAACGCCTGCAAAATCAGAAGAGGATCAGGGGGCCCGGTGAAGACCGGGGAAAACCCTCCGATGCCTAAGTTAGTGGAGAGCTTGAAAGGCAAGGGGTTTTGAAGTGCGAGAATGTGTTCGCGCGGGGAAGAGAACGTACCGTTGCATGGTACTGTACCTGTGCTTTTATAGGCGTCGGTGTCGAGGCCAACGTGCGTAACGTTCGGCAGATCGTGCCTGAGGAGGCGCCTTGATGCGTGCGCACAACGGGAGGAGTTATGACTCTGGTGCCTGTTGGGCTTCCAGGCAGTTCACGCCCCTTGATGGTGGAGAACGTGGCCTGGGACGGTTACAACCGTTCTGTAAGCCAGGGAGCATGCTCGGAACCCTTTAAACACACCTTCCGAGCAGGTGACCTACATGGAGGTCAAGAATGCTGTTCGGTGATGTTGAGGGTCGTTCCGCGCAGTAAGGTTACCGTTCCTGTTCGAAACCTCTCCGCGGGTGTTTCGGTCGCGGAGGGACGACGATCCGCTCGGGGGCATACCGCCACGGCTTGACAGCGTCCGATCAGGTGGCAGTATCCTTGAGATCATCACATCGTCTTGGGAGGAACGTGACCCGTTGAGATGGGGCCACGTCAGCTGACAGGACACGCAAGGGCCGTAGTGGGCCATTATGGGTATAGGCGGCCAGATTTGGCCACCACACTTGCCCCCCACGCTCTCGAGTGGCTCGGTGAGACGAGCATTTCGAGGGCGTCACTTCCGCATTTAATGCGATGGCCCGTTGTGGGATGCCGTCGCTTGGAGCCTAGGCAGGCGGTTAACCCATCATGATGGGTGCAAAACGCGCCATGCCTGTGGTGCTGTTGCTGCGTTTGGACGGTCGCCAACGCTGTACCTGAAGAGGCATTTCAAAAACAGGAAGGAGCGGCGTTTCGGGGGTCCGCCTCGAATTTCGTTCCCTCCTCTTTCCTTATAAGGAGGGGAAGAGACGAGGGCGGGAGCTACGCCTCCCAGAAACCTTCCAGCTTTTAGCTTTCGTGCTTTCTTGCCTTCTCCTGTTTCCATCTTCTCCTTCGTCCCTTTGTGCCGTCGTCGCCCCCTACGATCCTTCCAGCAATGGCAAGCAAAGGGAAGGCCGTCGCCGGAGCGAGCGGAGTGACCGCCGCGGCGTCTAGTGGAGCACGATGCCGTCACTACAGCGGGCTCCGCGAGTGTTTCAGGATCGGGGAGGAGTACGAGATTATCGACGCCAAGGAGAGCGACACCATCCTGGTGAACAAACCAGGCTGCCTGATCCTCTCCGTTGATCACTTGGAGGCAGGCTTCCGGCTGCTGTTGCCGGAGGTGGCGAAGGCGCTCCTGAATACTTGGGGCGTTTCGCCGATACAGCTGACGCCCAACACCTGGAGATACATATGTATCTTCGGTGTTGTCTGCAAATTGAAAGAGATCCGGGGCTCGGCGGACGTCTTCCGAGCACACTTCAAGCTGTCTGCTTCGCGGCGTCGGGAGCAGACATCTACTACGCCAAGCACCGAACAGACCGGATGCACATTGGCCTGTCCAACAAGTACTCCAACAACAAAGGTTGGATGGACAGGCTGCTCTTCGTGCGCCACCGAGTGGTGCTGAGTGGGGATTCCCCACTGTTATGCGTTCTGCGCGGAAGGACAGCTTTCCGCATCTGATCCAGGACGAGGCAAGGGCGTCGGACAAGCTTCTCCGAGCAGGTGTTCGGAACGGAGAAGGATCGACCGAGTTCATGCTCGTTAAGTACGGGCTCAGCAAACCATGGAGTAAGTATACTATCTCCTGGTCGTTTACTCTTGGGTTTGGTGACCTCATACTAACCTTTCTTCTTCTTGTCTTCTTTGTGCGCAGCGGCCGCAGAGCTGGAGGCCGGAAGGGATCAGGAGGCAAATGAAGAGTTTGCCGAAAAGATCCCTGTGCTAGCGCACATGGTGTTCGAAGGCGATGATGCTGCCGCCGTTGCCCGGGTTCCTTCCGCAGTGAGGGTTGGCGCTGCGGTAACAACGGCGTTCGCTACTCCTCTATCGACCGAGGAGCACCCAGCCAAGGCACGGGCCTCTGAAAAGGGGCCCGGAAGGATCCGGTTGAAGAAGAAGGCCACCAAGGAGGTGGTTTCGGCCGGAGCTCGGACTCCTCCGGAGAAGGATGACCGGGCGAGCCGGCCTTCCGCGAAAAAGAGGCCATTCTGGTTGACGAGAGTGCGGAGGAGGCAGAACAACTCCGTGCTCAGAAGAAGCAGAAGGCGGTCCAGGCTACTCCTCCACGTGACGAGGAGGGGACCGAAGAGGAAGAGGAAGGGGCGCAGTTGCTGCTGCGCAGAAAAAGTAGGGCCGTGCAATCGGCCGATCAGGGAGTGTCGCGGGCGGCCTCCACAGAGCGCCCAGAGGTCGCGCAGGGGATGGCGACCGAGCTGGGGCTCGTCGTTGTGAGCGACGGGTCCGGAAGCCCTGCCATAGAAGAGGCCAGGGGCTCCACCTGCTCGAAGGATAGGGAGCCCTCTAACGCTTCCCACGTTGGTGGTGCCGAGCATGGTGCTACCAGTAACACTGCGGGGGCCTCTTCCAGGAGGAGTAGAGAAGGTGCAGTGTCTCCTGTTCGGCGGGAGGAGGTCGCAGATGCGACGGAGGTTTCTGCCCCTGCTGGGGTGGTCGCGAGCGGCGTGGTGGCGACAGCGCCAACCACGATTCTCTCTACGGAACAAGAAGTGGTTCCTGCAGCAGGGGCCACTGAAAAGGCAGCCGCGAGGACGAGGGCGTCCGAAGAGGTTGCCACTTCTGTTCCTGCAGCAGGGGCCATTGAAAAGGCGGCTGCGACGACAAGGGCGTCCGAAGAGGTTGCCACTTCCACCGGGGGAATCCTGCCCCCCATGCCCCCCTCCGAGGTGGTTGCTAACGCAGAAGCAACCTCCAAGGCCGTGGAAGGTACTGGGGGGAGGCTGCGGGTGCTGTTCGGGCTGAAGGGTCCGAAGACGACCGAAGACCTCTTAGCGAGGCGCTTCTGAAGAGACTTCCCGGAGCTCCTTCGGTGGCAAGTTGGAGGCGACCCTTCGTCGGATGGAGGACACGCCAAGAGAGCTGCCTGCGAGCCCCACTGCCTCTCGTCTTGATCGGTTGGCAAGGTGCCTGGACCTTCCTTCCGAACAGACTCCGGAGAAGTCAGTGGAAGGTTACCACCCGGAGTGCCAGGTAGAAGATGGTCTGAGCGACGTCGACGTCGAGGCGCTTGCGGACGAAATGTCCAAGTCGCTGGGCACTCTGAAGGTTTTAGCTGTTCGGGGCCAGAGACAGAAGTATCTCCATGAGGCGAATACAGCTTTCTTCGTGGAGCTTTCAGCGAGGCATAAAGCTCGCGAGGCGGCGCTGGAGGAGGAGGTGAAGAACCTCAAAGCTGCTCTCCATGCTGCGAGGCTGGATGTTACCTTGGCGCGAGCCGAAAAGGATGCCCTAGCCAAGGTAATGGTGAATGCAGAGGCCCGTGCCGTTGCCGATTATAAGGCCGGGCCGGAGTACAAGGAGGACTTGGAGCAGTATGGGGCCCGCTGCTACAGGGTGGGCCTCAACGCTGGGAAGGAGGTGGGGAACAGCTTTCTGGGTTGAACGTGCCCGGGAAGCCTTCGAGGCCGCTGTTCGGGAGTGCCGGCGTCGCACTCAGGACGCTCGTCTGGATGGTGTGCGGTTCGCACAATTCCAGTCTGGGCGGATGCCCCCTTCAGATGACGACGCTGGTCCTTCACAGAAGGCTCCTTGATCTTTCTTGTATTCTCCTTTTTGTAACCACGGCCAAAAAAGGGGCTTGCTTATATAAAAAAAAAAAACTTTTTGTGAACGAAGTCTTCTGTTCATGAGATTGTTCTTGTAGCTTCACTTTCTCTATCTTCTTCCTTTTATGCTTGTTCCTGCTCGAATCGGAATCCACTAGGCTGCATAAGCATTGCACGTAAAGCGCAGATCAATTATAGAAGATTCCGATTAGGTGTATATGCTAAATGCTTGTGAAGCGACAGGAGTCGGGAGAAGAGAGGTGGGATGCTGGAAAGGGAAGGCTTTTATAAATAATAAGCCTTAAGGTTAGAAACATGCCAAGTCCTGGGAATGGCTTCGCCACTAGGAGTAGTTAGCTTATATGAGCCTTTTCCGAGGACATGGGTGACCTGATAAGGTTCTTCCCATTTGATGGCAAGTTTGCCGACTGCTCTACGGGGGTCCGAAGCCGAACAGCGGCGAAGAACCAAATCTCCCACATTGAACCGCCTTTCCCGAACTCGCGCATTGTAATATTGTGCGAGTCGTTGCTGATAAGAAACGAGGCGAATGCTGGCGTCGCTTTGTCGTTCGCTCAGCATGTCCAAGTTTTCTCGAAGAGCACGGTTGTTGGCGGCTTCGTCGAAGTGGGTTGTTCGGATGGTTGGAAGGGCCACCTCCAGGGGTACAACTGCTTCCGAGCCATATGCCAAGTGGAAAGGTGTTTCCCCTGTGGCTACTCGAGCAGTTGTTCGGTGACACCAAATGACGTTTGGGAGCTCGTCAATCCAGGATCCACCCGCAGCTTCCACTCTCGTTCGGATCCCGTGCAGCAGTGTTCGGTTGGCGTTTTCGACCAAACCGTTAGCCTGGGGATGAGCCACGGAGGTGAAGTGGTTGTAGATCCCGAGCTCGGCGCACTTCTGCTTGAAGAAGGCGCTGTCAAACTGTTTCCCGTTGTCAGACGTGATCACCCTTGGAACGCCAAACCTGCAGAGAAGGTTCTTCCATATGAACTTCCATGCGGCTGTGTTCAGTGATTGTGGCAACAGGTTCGGCTCGATCCACTTGGTGAAGTAGTCGATGGCCACAAACAGAACTTCTTCCGCCCTTGGGCCTCTGGAAAGGGGCCCAAGATATCAATGCCCCATCTAGCGAAAGGGCGCGGCTCGAACAGGCTGTGGAGCTGTTCGGCCGGCTGCTTGATAAGAACTCCGAACTTTTGGCATTCTGGACATTTCCTGACAAAGGACATGCAATCCTTCTGAAGAGAAGGCCACCAGAACCCTGCTCGGATGATGCTGCGTGCTAGCGTTCTACCCCCCAGGTGGCTTCCGCACAGCCCCTCGTGGACTTCTTCCGTGGCCGCAAGGGCCTCCTCAGGATTGAGGCAACGAGAAGAGGTCTAGCAAGGGACCGTCGGTACAGTTTGCCTTCTACGAGGGTGAAGTGTTGAGCGCGCATTCTGACTTTCCGAGCTTCGCCCTGTTCGGGCGGCAGCTCGCCCCGGAGTAAGTATGCTAAGAGAGGGTCTACCCAACTCGGAGTTGGTGGGCCCATTTCTATGGCAGCTACTTCAGCCTCCGTGCTCGGTAAGGCGAGCTCTTCAATAAACACAGAGCGAGAAGGGGCGATGTCCCCTGAAGACGCCAATTTGGCCAGTGCATCAGCTCGCGCGTTCTGCTCCCGTGGAACATGTATAACTTCGAAGTATACGAGGCCCTCTATCTGGCTCTTGACCTGTTGGAGGTATTAGGCCATACGAGGTTCCCTTGCTCCGAACTGTCCACCGCTGGCTAGCAACCAACTGGGAGTCACTGAAGACTCTAAGCCGAATGGCCCCAAGGTGCCTAGCCATGCGAATACCGGACAGTAAAGCTTCGTATTCGGCGACGTTGTTGGAGGCTGGAAAGCGGAAACGAAGGGCGTATTGGAACTCTAACCCCTCTGGGGAGGTGAGGACCAAACCTGCCCCGCTTCCGGTGACACAAGAGGATCCGTCAACATAAAACTCCCATGGGGGCTCGTCTGCCAACGGTGGATCCTGCTCGGCCGGAAGGGTACATTCCGCCACGAAGTCCGCCAGCGCCTGTGCTTTGATCGCCGTCCTTGGTCGGAAGCTGATATCGAACTCACCAAGCTCTATTGCCCACTTAACCAACCTACCGGAAGCCTCCGGCCGCTGAAGAATGGATTTCAGCGGTTGATCGGTTAGAACTGTAACGGAATGGGCCTGAAAATAGGGCCTAAGCTTCCGAGCAGCTGTGACGAGAGCAAGGGCGAGTTTTTCCGCCCTGGGGTACCTCCTTTCTGCTTCTTGGAGGACCCTGCTGATATAGTATACAGGATGCTGTGCCGCTCCTACTTCTCTGATCAAGACCGCACTGATAGAGTGTTCGGTGACCGAAAGGTACACGAACAGAGGTTCTCCGAGCACAGGCTTTGAGAGAACAGGAGGGGCTGCCAAATATGCCTTCAGCTCGGTGAAGGCGGCTTCGCATTCGTCAGTCCACCGTACTTGCCCCCCTTGCTTCGAGGAGCTTTTAGGGCCTCGGAGCAACTTGAAGAAGTTAAAACTTCTTTCTGCTGCTCGGGACATGAACCGATTCAGTGCCGCGAGACGCCCCGTCAGGCGCTGGACGTCGCGCACTGTCTTTGGACTGCTCATTTCAAGCACTGCTTGGATTTTTTCCGGGTTCGCCTCTATTCCCCTGTTTGATACGAGGAACCCGAGGAACTTACCCGACCGAACACCAAACGCGCACTTGGAAGGATTGAGCTTCATATTATACCTTCGCAGGTTGCGAAGGTTTCCTGGAGGTCGGAAATGTGATCAGTACTCGGAAGTGTCTTGACCAGCATGTCATCAACGTAAACCTCCATGTTGCGCCCATCTGCTGCTCGAACATCTTGTTGACCAGCCGCTGGTAAGTCGCGCCTGCATTCTTTAGACCAAAGGGCATCCTGGTGAAACAGTATAAGCCTAGGTCTATGACGAACGTTGTGGCGTCTTGATCCGGGGATGCATGCTGATCTGGTGGTAACCAGAGTAGGCATCCAAAAAGCTGAGAAGCTCATGTCCGGAAGTAGCGTCCACCAGCTGATCAATGCGCGGCAGGGGGAAGTTATCCTTGGGCGTTGCCTTATTGAGATCTTTGTAATCCACGCACACGCCCATTTGCCATTGGCCTTGCGCACGAGGACCACGTTGGAGATCCATCTTGGATATTGGGCTTCTCGGAGGAGCCCAACAGCTCAGCTTTTGACCACGTGATCCTGTATCACGGTCTGCCGTTCTCGGTTCACGGGTCGCCTCCTTTGCTGTACTGGCGGGATTCGGGGATCCAGCCGGAGGCGATGCACCATGACTTCCGGGGGAATGCCTGGAAGCTCGTCATCAGACCAAGCGAACACGTCCAAATTGGCCAGCAGGAAAGCTGTGTAGCGTTGCTGCTCGGCCTCTGTCAACAAGGCGCCAATGTACAAGACATGTTCGGGTCATCGTCCACTTGAATGGGGATTAAGTCTTCAGCAGGCGTCCCCCGGCTAGTTGAAGGCTGATCGGAAGGCGGAGGAGCCGGGTCAGCGAGTGGTTGCTTGTCTCTTAAGGAGAGGACATAGCAACGACGAGACTCGCGCTGACACCCGAGCACTTCGCCCACTCCGCTCGGAGTAGGAAACTTCATCTTCTGATGGAGCGACGAAGATACTGCTTTGATGCGTCCGATCAGACCTCTGCCTAGGATAGCATTGTATCCAGGCATGTTGTTGACGACCAGAAAGTCGACAATTTTGGTCACAGCCTTTGGAGCCGTTCCCAAAGTGATCGGAAGGCGGACCCTTCCCATGGGCTGGACCGAAACTCCCGAAAAGCCGAACAGTGGCGAATTTACAGGGGTGAGTTGATCGGTTCGCAAGCCCATGAGGACAAAACAGTCGTAAGCCAAGACATCAGGAGCGCTTCCATTATCTACCAGAATCCGGCGCACATTACAGTGGTTGATGGTGGCCGAAACGACCAACGCATCAGTGTGTGGGGTCGTAACCCCTACAAGATCTTCATCCGAGAAGGTTATAGCCTCCTCGGTGGTGCGCGTGCAGGACCGGCAGGATATGGGGCCGACCGAACAGCCGAAGGCCTGTCTACGACATGCACTCGCCTTGCGTAATCGCGTCGGCTTCGAGTGCTTTCTCCGCCCGCGCCAAAACCTCCCGCGATCACGTTGATTTCTTGCCCATTGGGCTCGTTGTTGATCGGCTGCTCGGGAGTGCGGTCTTGGCGTCGGGGGCGCTCCTCGTTCCGGCGCACGAACCGTCCAAGATAGCCGCACTTGATAAGGTCTTCAATTTCGTCCTTAAGCTGGCGGCACTCGGAGGTGTCGTGGCCGTGGTCGCGATGAAAGCGACAGTATTTATTTTGATTGCGCTTCCGGGGGTCGGAGCGCATCCTTTGTGGCCACCGAACAAATGCTTCGTTCCTGATCTCTACCAGGATTTGTTCGGCTGCCACAGTGAGGAGGGTGTAGTTGGTGAAGGGGCGTGGACGGCGCGGAGAATCGCCATTGCGCCGTCCCTTCTTCCGATCTCGGTCGGAACCGTTGTCGGAAGGCCATTTCTTGTCTGACTGCTCCCCCTGCTCGGCCCTACTCGCCGCCAGGCTCTCCTCGCAAGCTGCGTGGCGCTGTGCGATGGAGAGTAGTTCGGCAAGGGTGGCGGGCTGCTGGACGCCGAGGGTCCTCTGCAGGAAACCGTCGCGAGTGCCCTGAATGAGGGCGCTGGTTGCCAGTGGGACGTCCAGGCGCGAGATGCGAAGCGCCTTTGTTCGGAACCTCTTAACGAAGTCCCAGAGTGCCTCGCTTTTCTTCTGGCGCACAGCCAGAAGAGAAGCCGCCGTTCGCGGCTGGGATCTCCCATCAAGGAAGTTGTCCCTGAAGGACTTCTTCAGTTGGCGGAAGGAGGTGATGGAGCCCGCAGGGAGGGTTTCAAACCAAGCCCTGGCGGTTTCCTTAAGCGTTGCAGGGAAAGCCCTGCACTTGGCCGCGTCCGATGCTCCGTGGAACACCATGTGCGACTCGAAGCCGTGGATGTGGTCGGCCGGGTCGGTTGTGCCGTCGTAGGGCGCGATGGTGGGCAGAGGGAGCTTGGAGGAGACCTGGGCCTCCAGGATCTCCCTGCTGAAAGGAGAGCGGAAGTCCAAGTCGTCCTCCGCTGGAGCCTTGCCCTCCGCACGCTGAACCATCGCGTCCATGCGGCGCTCGAGGTCGACCACACGCCTTAGGCGCCTGGCGAGCTCCTGCTCGGAGTTGGCGGGGCCCCCTCGTCCAGAGGCGTGGGAGTTGCCTCCCACGATTGATCGTGGCGGACGGGGGGAGATGATAGAGCGTCGGGGCGAGCGCCCGCGGCGCTCTGGTGCCCGCTCCTCCGACGGGGCCCGGTGAGACCGGCGCGGCGACTCCACCTACTGCTCCTGAGGCACCGGGGGGACGCGGGAGCGGCGATGCGACGATTCCGCCTGCCGCTCCCGCGGCAGGGAAACCGCCAGAGCCGCTGCTCCCGCCAACTGGGCCTGCAGGGCGAGGCAGACGCCTGTCAACTGCTGCATTTGCCCCCGAAGCTCCGCTACTTCAAGGGCAGTCGCAGGTGCAGCAGCCGGCGGTGCTGGGACGTCGTGATTAGCGCCGGCGGGGGCGATGGCGACGTCGCCAGGGGGGGATCGGCGGCGAGAGTCCCCTCGTGACTGATGGGACCTCGTCGCCCTGCTTCCTACGTTCTGGTATGAAGATCGTCCTCGAGCCATGGCAGCGTCGTTCCCACAGACGGCGCCAAATGTGGTGGTATGATCCTGTTTGGGCCTGAGCCAAACGGGCCTCCACTAAAGAGAGAGGGAAGACGATCGCTGGTGAGGACGAACGCCTGCAAAACCAGAAGAGGATCAGGGGGCCCGGTGAAGACCGGGGAAAACCCTCCGATGCCTAAGTCAGTGGAGAGCTTGAAAGGCAGGGGGATTTGAAGTGCGAGAATGTGTTCGCGCGGGGAAGAGAACGTACCGTTGCATGGTACTGTACCTGTGCTTTTATAGGCGTCGGTGTCGAGGCCAACGTGCGTAACGTTCGGCAGATCGTGCCTGAGGAGGCGCCTTGATGCGTGCGCACAACGGGAGGAGTTATGACTCTGGTGCCTGTTGGGCTTCCAGGCAGTTCACGCCCCTTGATGGTGGAGAACGTGGCCTGGGACGGTTACAACCGTTCTGTAAGCCAGGGAGCCTGCTCGGAACCCTTTAAACACACCTTCCGAGCAGGTGACCTACATGGAGGTCAAGAATGCTGTTCGGTGATGTTGAGGGTCGTTCCGCGCAGTAAGGTTACCGTTCCTGTTCGGAACCTCTCCGCGGGTGTTCGATCGCGGAGGGACAGACGATCCGCTCGGGGGCATACCGCCACGAGGCTTGACAGCGTCCGATCAAGGTGGCAGTATCCTTGAGATCATCACATCGTCTTGGGAGGAACGTGACCCGTTGAGATGGGGCCACGTCAGCTGACAGGACACGCAAGGGCCGTAGTGGGCCATTATGGTATAGGCGGCCAGATTTGGCCACCACATAATCTACAATGGGTATTAGTCATGATATTAATGTTACTATTTGATGTTTATTTATTTATTATTAATTTTGATATTTGTGCTTGTTTTGTGGTGTTCTGACTATATATTGGTTTAGGAATGCAGAATCCAACTCCAACTTTCTCAAGTCTTAACACTCCTTACCCTTCCGACTGTTTTCTTTTTCTCCTTTGCCCATTCTCCTCTTTTATGGGAAACTGACACCAGCATTTCAAATAAAAGACACACCTTTAAATCCTTGCTAGCTTTCAACTGACGCTGAAATGAAGACCTTCTTAATTATTTCCTAGTGATTTTTTTGGCTAAAAATATAGTTAAATAATAAGTCAACAATGTACGAATATATTTGATGTCAAACAGACCTTATGGGTTCAAACTTTCTTAAGATGAGAAAGGCTTTGTGCACTTTCCCATTGCATTTTTCCATGCACTTCTTGCTTTTCATTGGGTTGGCACAATGTGCCTCTAATGCATTGGCCAATAGGAAGACCAAAGTGCAATGGAAAAGTACAATGAAAAAATGCACAAAACCTTTCTCTTCTTAAGATAGATTATGGTAAGATTATTTATATATATTTCTTTTGCCACTTTCAGACAAAAGTAACTGAGTAACTGAAGTTCAATAATTTCAAAATTAGATAGAAAAGGGAAAAATAGTAAAAAAAAAGTGTCATATAAAAGAAAGAAAACATAGCATTCATTTTTTTTTGTGGGCGGGTGGGGGGGGGGAGGTGAAATTTTATGATAATTCCCCTTCTTCCCCTTCAGCCGGGCACACTGAACCAACGGATCCCTTCTCAGCAAAGTTACGGAAAAGTTCAAACCGAATCTCTCAAAATCCCCACTCTCTCTCCACTGTGGGTTTTTTTTGGGCACTTTTAAATCAATTTTATTTTAAAAAAATATTTATACAATATACTCAAATCTAATATATTTATAAATCTATACCTCCTATTTACACCGATTTAATATAATTTACACAATTTCTCTATAACTTATACTCTTTTCCTATAGTTTACACTAATTCAGCATAAACACTCTCT
The DNA here is from genome assembly GCA_014218235.1 of Colocasia esculenta. Lineage (NCBI taxonomy): Eukaryota > Viridiplantae > Streptophyta > Magnoliopsida > Alismatales > Araceae > Colocasia > Colocasia esculenta. The sequence continues at coordinate 12,209,146 of CM024763.1, forward strand.
GTGTGTGTAAGTTTAGTATAAATTAAGTTAAAATTATGTAAGTTACAGAAAGTACATAAGCCGCAAAAAATGTGTGTAAATTACAGTAAATAAGTATAAATGAAATGTATAGATTCATAAATATGTTAGATTTAGATATATTTATATAAATATTTTTTAAATTAAATTATTTGAAAAAAATCTCTCTTTCTTTTTGGGCTTTGAAAATTGGAAGGGATCTTGGTCAGTCTTTCTCGTTTCTTTCTCCTTCCGCCATCATATCATATTATATCACATCATACCATACATGTTTGCTAAAAAGCCAAAATTAACGTTGGGGACGCCGGGCGTCTCTTCTTCTTCTCCAACCCCTCCGCCTCCTTCCCAGGCCCAGCCTTTTCATGGGCTGCACTGCCTCCCGCCCCCAGGCCTCACCTTCCTCCCCCACCGCCGCCACAACCACCACCATCACCACCTTCGCCTCCGCACCCCCGCCGCCGGCCCCCCCGCCCCCTCCCTGCCCAGGAAGCTCCGCCGTCACCCGCCCCTCGCCCGCGTCACCAGGCGGCGGCGGCGGCGGCCGGTCGGTGGTCCACCACCCGGCCGTCCGCCGGGGGGACTCCCACCACGTCGTCTCCCTCACCTCCACGACCTACGGTTACTCCCTCCTTCCCGTCCACCGCCCCTCCTCACCCTCGGCAGAGCCACGCCCGCCGCCTCCTGTAGACGGGGACCCCGTAGCGTCCCCTTCCTCCTCGTCTCCGACAACCGTCATCAACGCGTGGGAGCTCATGGACGGTCTCGACGATCGGCACCCGCCCGCTGCTTTCGCTTTAGCGGGTGGTCCCGGCAAGAAAGCTCCCGGCTTTCAGAGATCCCTCACATTTCACCATCACCACCAATCCCCTCCGTCTCCGGCCAAAGAGAACCTGAAGCCCGCCAATGGCGCTGGCGCCTCGCCGGGGAAGCCTCTGTGGAAGCACCTCTCCGAGGAGTCCCTCCTGGCCGACCTGGACCCCTCCGTCGCCTCCGCTCTTCGCCGATCGTCCTCCTTCACCAACAAAACCAGCAAGGTGGCCGCCGCCGCCGCGGCGTGGGCCTCCAAGGACGGCGCCGCCCCAAAGGCGGTAGTCCTCTACAGCACGTCGCTGCGGGGGATCCGGCGGACGTACGAGGACTGCTGCGCCGTCCGCAACATCCTGAGGGGGTTCCGCGTGGCTGTGGACGAGCGCGACGTGTCCATGGACGCGGCCTTCCGGGAGGAGCTCCAGGCCCGACTCGGAGAGAAGGCTCGCCCCGCGGCGCTGCCGCAGGTGTTCGTGGGGGACAGGTGGGTGGGTGGGGCGGAGGAGGTGCGGCAGTTGCACGAGTGCGGGGAGCTGGGGAAACTCCTGGAAGGGGTGCCCCGGCAGGACCCACGGTTTGTCTGTGGCGTCTGCGGGGGCGTGCGCTTCGTGGTGTGCTGCAGCTGCAGCGGCAGCCGCAAGGTGTTCGACCACGAGGACGGGCAGCTGAGGAGGTGCCCCGACTGCAACGACAACGGCCTGGTGCGGTGCCCCGACTGCTGCTGATGGGGAACCATCCAAAGCTACCGAGTCTTGATGACAAGAAGACTAGAATTTGACGATCTTAATCACATAATGGTGGATTTAGGCTGCTTCCCCCCTTCATGGGCACTACTGTTTTCTTTATTAAACTGGATTCCCACTGCTTATGTGGGTAAAACGAGTGTTTGTGGGAGTGTGCACACGAGTTGGGGTTGTGGCGGTTGCGGGTGATCATCTTCGCTGAGGCGAGTTTCTGTGGGGCTGCTAGATTTGCCCGTGTTTTTGCCATACTAGGGTGTGTAGAACAGGAATGATAAGAGCAGAGTAGCTGGGTGGTGGGCTACTCTTCTTTGTTGTCTTCTTGCTTGAGGTGTGGATGTAGATGGGTGGCTAATTGAAATAAGCAATGTGGCTTCCTTAACCTTGTTTCCCTTCTTCATTTCTTTTCCTCTTTGGGTGTCCTTTGTGATGCTCCTCCTGTCTTTGCTGGGGTTCCAATTTCACAGTTCTTGTTTCTTATCGAGTTTTGGTATGCTGTTGCTTGGATTCTTAAAGGTGATGGCTTTTGAACTTTGCAGAGAAACGGCTCTATGTAGTTTGGAAGTATCCGTGGTACTGCTTGCTGTCGCTTAGTGTAGCAGTGCTTGCACATTTGTGGGCAAATTGGGACCGAAGGATTCATTGTGGTGCTTCATCATTTGTTCTTTGGGTGGTCGACCAATCGCCTCTGGAAATCGTGGGTTCTCTTCGTTTGTTTCCTTGCACGAGACATGTCAAAGAAGCTCTATTATCTGCTCTTTAAATCCTAACTGTGTTAAGGCATCAGCCGTCTCTGTCCTAGACGCTTGGTGAAGTTGCTTAAGGGTGAGGGAGGGGAGGACAACCTTCTGAACTTGCAGTCTGCTTTCACATCCTCCCTCTTCTTTTGGATGGGGAAAGTGGCTTGGTCACAATTCAATGAACTTTTGGACCTCTGCTGCTTTGGTCCCTCTTGCATTTTTCTCTTTGTCTAGTCGAATAGAAAAAGGAGGGAGATGCATGCTTGATTGCTTGTGTTTCAATTCAAACAACTATTGTGGGCGATTAGAGATCAGACACAACTACTGAAACCTTTTTAAAAAAAAGAGAGGAAAAAGCTCCTCCTCCCAGCCTATGTAGAACTACAGGAAGAACTACCCTTCAGACATCCAACGGACAATGGGTACCCTTGTTGTTTCTGCCCAATGAACACTCTGAGTGACTGACTGGATCAGAACATACAGGATTGTTAATGGCCACACTGGTAAGGTTGCTTACAGGTTAAAAGACAACACCCCAGTATGAAAGTTCTCGCGCCTTGGCCAGTGGGCCTTTCTTCATCTCATCTTCTAGTCTAGGAGATGATGACATCTTTTCTCTTTCTAACCTTTTCCTCTCTCTCTTTCTCCCCTGCGTCACAGTAAAGTTGCTGCGCATGATTAAGGGGGGCCGTGTGTGTGTGTGTGCACTGCACTGCAAAGCAGGCAGTGGGTTGCCGGCTACTACTGATCAGGCAAAAAAAAAAAAAAAAAAAGAAAGAAAGGAGAGCATGGGCTGCTCTTCTGTGCTGTCCAGGATTGTGCGAGGACACGAGGGATCTTTTTCGTTGTTGGGGGGCGGTGATGAGGGGGGGTTAGCCTTCACGGCATGTGGGGAGCAACCGGAGATGCCATGTTCTTGACTGGGAAGCTCGTTGGGATCCTCGGCCGAGTGATTCGAGCCAATGGAGAGGCAAATAGGAGAGTTGTGAGATGTATCTATTGGATGGGCACTTTGCGCCATGAGTAGCAGCTGTGAAGTTTGCATCATGGAGTGGTTGCAGTGTTAGAGATGTCACTCATGTGGGCATGTTGTGGGTTTGGGATCGATGGAAGTTGGGTTAGTCGTTGTGGTGACTCAGTCACGAGCACGAGTTGTGCATATAGAGAGAGCTACCTTTATATACAGAAAAGGCTACTTGACGGGGCCAACATAGAGTCATTGACGGAGTGGAGCTCCCACTGTGTATAAGGGTTGGGGTAGACATGACCAAATTAGTCATATATAAAAAATCGAGAGAATGTTATTAGACAATATACGTAAAGTTGTGATCCATAATTTATGAGACGCCTTTTAAAATGTAGACTTGATTTTTATGAAGAACTCTGTGGTTAAGGATGTTTAACGGGGAGTTGTAACAGTCCCGACGTCCGGACCCCCGGCTCCCGCCAAGAATTTGACCGTCGGCACCGCCGCCCATGCATCCGAAGATCTAGAAAGATTAACGGACCAGTCTAACAAGACATGTAATAGAAGTAAGTAACGACAACACGTATTAAAATATACTAACAAGTGAAAGAAAAACGTCTAACACAAAGTACGAGTCTAATACAGTCCCAAAGTAACAGATTACAAGTGCAGAAGGAAAGGGAATAACAGATCCCTTAGGAGTATACTCCGAGGGTGACGAAACAAGTACGAAAAGAACACTGTTCATGGAAGACGCCGTCTACTATGGCCCCGTCTCCTTAGCCCGCTGCAGAGGGTATTGCTGTGAAGTCTCACCTATAAAGAAGGGCATGAGCTTCACGAAGAAGCCTAGTAGGGACTACCAATCTCCCACTGGTTCTAAAAGCAAAATAGATATGTTTAAAACTAAAACTAAGCAAGTAAGTTTATTCTACTAATAGAGTAAGTGCGGAAGCGAAAAATAACTACACGATCATCGGTCTAAACCAAACGTCGGGACCAAAAATCCGTGTAAACCACGATACTGGGACGAACCCAAGGCTGCAAACACAGACAATGAACAACTACCAGGACAATAACACTAGCCACGGAAGGCAACTACCACTAGTCAACTGGTCAGGTGCTCCACACGCCTTATCCTCGACCACCAGTCCATGTCTAGCACCTTCCGTCAGAGTGAGACGCGGAACTAAAGTAACCACAAACTATCGTAGTTTGGCAAGACTACGGTCCTACGTCTAGCCCCTCTAAATGGTACCGGAACCACGTAGAGTGAGGCAGTGGGAATGACTAGCTGATCTGCGCCGGAGGTACACCAAAACCACCTCGGCGTCTCAAACTCATCTAAGAGAGCTCTGTAAACGACTCTACGTGGAGACCGAGGGTCCAAGCAACGGTAACAGCCTCTCAACGGACAAGCTCACAAGTGCCTAGCACCGGGCGAACAACTAGTGTAGGACCTTGCTAGGAAACAGCACAAATGCCAAGAAAGAGAGTTGCAGCGGAACAGAACTCCGAACAGGTCTCCAGTCGCTCTCTGTCTGAGAAGGCGACACAAGGGATGTCGCCACCTGAAGGCGACACCTTGCCTATCGCAACCTGGGTCTGAAGGTGACAGGGAAACTGTCGTGAACCGGGTCGCATTAAGGGCATTGTTGCGACCACAGACAGAGGTCCGGGTGGCACCCGAGACCTCCCACAAACCACCAGAAAAACAGACATGAAGGCGACGACCACCCTGTCGCTACTAGAACACAACAGGGTGTAGTGTCGCATTCACACCAGAAGGCGACGGGTCGACCTGTCGCGATCTGGGTCTCAACAAGAACCTTGTCGCGACCACAGACGGTGACACCCGAGACCTCCAAAAACCAGCCTCAAACCACAATCCGGTAAGCATCCAGGGAGGGGAGCATGCAGAACGATATAAACTTGTGATTTAAGCTCAAACCACCCTCATTCACACCCATGCATGTCAAGGATATGCATCTACACTCCAAAACCTCACATGCAAGCATGATAGAACACTCAAACCCAATCCCCATATCAAACACAAACAAGCCAAACATGCAACCACAGTCCTAGCATGCTTCTACTGGCTTGGAGAAAGGGTTTTGAGGTCCTAGCATAGTAGAACTAGGGGGGAAGACAAGGGTGTAGTGTATTGATCGTTCGGATCGTGACATTGTGTTTGTGGAGGCCAGTGTGTGGCCAAGGATGTGAGTAGCAGGTGTTTACGCAGGTTTCCAGGGCGTTATGGGCCGACAGGTTGGGCCCAAAGTGCATGTTCACTGTCTGTGAACGCCACAGCGAGGGGTGTCGCATTCTGAACGCGACGGTCCAGGGTGTCGCGTTCATGGAACCGCCGTTTAGGTCGACGTCTGCATGCACGTCGCGTGTCGCACGAGGTGCTGTTGCGTGGTTTTGTGGCGATTTGGCGTTCTAAGGGAGTTCTTGGCGTGTTCTCGCTGCGAGGACGTCGCGTGGAGCGGGGGAAACACCGTATGGATCTAGTACTTCACGTTCTTCACGGAGGTAGGGAGATTCCGCCCGTTTTGTCGCGTGGATCGTGTGTGTGATGTCTTTAATGTGTTATTGGTTTTACAAACAGTAGATACCATGCTAGGACACACATTAAAGCATGAAAAATGGATGAACACACTGGTTTACAGGGTTTAAGGGGGAGATCCGGCGAGGGGTCCCCGGATTAGGGTTCTTGCGTGTGAAGGTGATGGACCCTCCCGTCGCGATCAGGTCGTGACAGGCCGACCCGTCGCGTTCAGGTTCTTGAACGCGACATATCGGGGTGTCGCGTTCAGATGGCGACATGGGACCCTGTCGCGTTCGCAGCCGAGGGTCTGTTTGTGTATGTTTATGTGAGTATGTTTATTCGATTATCGTGAATTGTGATGCATGGCAATGGAAAGCGGTGCATTGAAACCTGTAGCGCTCGGGGAGCGTGCTGTGTAGGGTTGTAAACGGGTCGGGTTCAGAACCGGAAACACAGATTCCGATACCGATTCCGATAACCGAAATATGGTTCCGATTCCGATTTCGATTTCGATAAGAATAGTTAGTTCCGATTCCGTTCCGATTCCGATAACATTACCGGAACCGAAATTCCGATAAGGTAAGATGTTTACCATAATTTTACCTTGAGTTTATGATAATTTATCGGAATAACTGATACCGATTCTGATTATTTTTTCGATTCCGATAACTTATCGGAATATCCGATACCGATTCCGATAAGCTATCGGTATCATTTTTCGATTCCGAAACCGATAATTTTTATCGGTATCGGGTCGGAATATCGGGTTCCGTTTACACCCCTAGTGCTGTGTGTGTGTAGTTTGTGTGGTGTTCACACGGTTGACGTAGGGTTTCTCGTGGTTTGTGTGTGTCTGGCAAGTAGTACGACGCCTACCGTGGATACCTCTTCAGTTGGGAGCCCCAAGTTTTGTGTGAGCCAGGCACGTGTGTATGCTCGGGGCTTGTCCCGGTACTGGGTACCGACGAGGTCTTGTCGTCTTCCTGGACACCCTCACTCTTGTGTAGAGTAGTACGTCCGACTGAGGAAAAGACGACAGTGGGACAGAAACTTGAGAGAGTTTGTGTTTGTCGCTTGTAGCGCGCTCGTAGTTGGGGACGACAGACACCAGTAGACGTACTGGGCCCCAGCTAGTCCTGTTTTCCAGTGCCTCACTCTAAGGAGCTCGGGCCAGAGTCCCTAAAGGTGCCAGGCATGGGCCTGCGGTAGTGTGGTCCGCATGAGTGGTGTTGGTTGGTCTCCACAGTTTTCTTGGCTTGTGTTTGGTGGAGCGACAGTTGGACCCTACGTCCGTGGTTGTGAGACTGAGAGGTAGTCATGTGTGGTTTGTCTGGGTTAGTTGTTGGTGTCGCAAGCCAGTCTACGTGGCCCGAGTGTGGTGTTTTCCTACTTTAGCGCGTACACTTGGTTGTGGTTTACTGTTTATTTATTTTTATTATTTTTTGTTAAGCGGCAAGTGGTATTTACAGCTTTCAAACCCTGCTAGCTAGTTCTATAAATTGTTAGCGTGGTTTCCTGCTTTACTATTTGTGTTGGTAGCTCAGTTTCTAGGGGAGTTTCCCTACTGAGCCAGTGACTTGTGAGGCTCACCCCTACCCCCTTTCAGGTGAGGGAGAGCAGGAGACTTCGCACCCGTCGTCTAGTTTGAGCCGCACCGTAGCGGTGCAGGGTCCTCACCACCACCAACAGTATAATTTTCCTTCCTGTTATACACCTCAGGGTATGCCCCAAGTTGTTGTTGTACTAGTTTGGTTATAGTTGAGGAACTGACTATGTTTATTTCATGTAAATATTTGTGAGATTGACAATCTTATATATATTTGAGCAGTTTCCTTTATATTTCTACGGACATGTGGATGGTATCCCTTGCGAGGCTTCGGCCTGTTCATGGGAGGCGGAGTCATGTCAGGCTCGTTATTAGGTTAACGGGTTTGAACGACGAGGACCGCTACAAAAGGTCCCTACCTCAAAATGAAGAGCCAACTCGTTGGGGTCTTCTCGTGTGCATGGCCACCTCGTCCTGGATCCACGGTCACGCCGTCCACGAGCAAGGATCGTCCTACATGCCGGAGAAGGGTCACCACTATGAAGGGGAAGTCGCCACGACCGGAGAAACACCACGCCGAGGGTAATGGCACAACCTTCACCACCCACACCCTCACAAACTCTCCCATGGCAAGAACACACACAAAGGGGTCGGAGGAAGGGAGGAAGAAGAAAGAAAAATGGAAGAAGAGGGCTGGTCTGTTGGCCCTGCACAAATATGCCTCGGACTTGAGAACACAACAACTTACCCATCGCGTTCACTTACTTGAACGCGACGGCTAACCTGTCGTGACTCCAAAGTCATGGTCAGACCTAACCAATGGAACCGCCACGTGTCATCTTCGCAGACCAGACACCATGAACGCGACACCTGACATGTCGCCTTCATCTGTCAGCGTTTGACACTTGTCCCAACTATCCCAACAGCAAGACGACAAAACTGCATGCTGCGGTCAGAAGGCTGAACGCAACGACATGCCTGTCGCGTTCCCAACCATAAAGCAACAACCACCTCGTCGCCTTCAGAAGACGACAACCCGATACGTCACTACCTTCATCAGAAGGTGGCTGACCAAAGAAAGGAGGATGTTACAGGAGTAATATTGGTATGGATGTCATCACGAGAAGACCCTATTAAGGAGCCGATGGAAAAAACTGTAAGAATGGTGAACCAAAATGGACAATATCTTATAAGGATTGGATCAGGTGTGTTATCAGAGCAAGACTCATCTAGTATAATATGGGTTTATTCGAGGACCAACCAAGCGAAAGTTAGTGTGCTTGTGGTGACCCAATCTTCATGTGGAGAGGGCTACCCGTGTATACAGAAAGGGTTATTTGACGGGGCCAACATGGAGCTACCTACAGAGTGGAGCTACCACTGCATATAGAGGTTGGGGCAAGCATAACCGAATTAGTCTTATATCAAAAATCGGGAGGATGTTATTGGACAATATATGTAAGGTTGTGACTCATTATAGCACCCCACTCAAACATGGACCAAATGCCACAATTGTGGTAAGGTGCCACACTCACACTGAAGTCAAACACATCTGTTATGGGATGGACATTTTCTGCACTGCATTTATATATATAGCACCATTCGAGCAAAACTCATAATATAATAAAATTATAGGTACCAAACATCAGAATGTACATTGTTGACTTCCTACATATTTACATGCCCATGATCAAAACAAAAATACAAAAGATGCTTTAACATATTTGTCTTGTTCTTCTTCAAAGCAGTAGTGGCATTAGGGAAATATCTTCCAAAAAACCTGAGTGATATTAAGGTGATGGATCTGAAATTTTTGCAGAAGATACAAGCATGATCGAAAGGACTCAATAGACAAACCAGAACTGAAAGGATTCAAATAGTAACATGCTTAAGATCACACAATCCATACCTTTTAGAAATATGAAAGAACAAATTTCTTATATAAAGATAAAAAATTTCTTATACAAAGAATTCCATTAATGAAATGTATCAAAATTGGATTTCAAAACATAAATGACTGGCATCACAAAATCCCTCGAGAGGATGCATATATTCAAACCACTTGTAATTGTAGGATGCACATAAGGTGCCCAAACAAGCTGAACAAAATCACTTACAAAGTAGGATGTTCAAACATAAAATCGTTGTCATGGCTAACAACTCAGGATGATGCTTACTGAAGAGACATGATTTAAGTGTGCCTCCCAAGAGATATTGTCCACATGCTTGAGGTTTTGTCCTTTAAAAGGGCCCTCTTGGGAGAAGATGTGAGACTCTTGCTGATAAGCATACACTTGTTCTCACTATCTTTTAATGTGGGACTAAAGAATACCTCTACACAGCCCCCCCGGTGAGGATAAGGGTGTGCGGGTCTCATGAAGATGAGACGCTCGGGTAGGGCGCATGGCCTCTCGTTCGTTCCCACAGACGGTATCAATGAAGAGACGTGATTTAAGTGTGCCTCCCAAGAGGTATTGTCCCCATGCTTGGGGTTTTGTCCTTTAAAAGGGCCCTCTTGGGAGAAGATGTGAGGCTCTTGCTGATAAGCACACACTTGTTCTCACTATCTTTCAATGTGGGACTAAAGAATACCTCTACACAACCCCCCAATGAGGATAAGGGTGTGCGGGTCTCATGAAGATGAGACGCTCGGGTAGGGCGTATGACCTCTCGTTCGTTCCCACAGACGACGCCAATGAAGAGACATGATTTAAGTGTGCCTCCCAAGAGGTATTGTCCCCATACTTGGGGTTTTGTCCTTTAAAAGGGCCCTTTTGGGAGAAGATGTGAGGCTCTTGCTGATAAGCACACACTTGTTCTCACTATCTTTCAATGTGGGACTAAAAAATACTGCTACACAGCCCCCCGGTGAGGATAAGGGTGTGCGGGTCTCATGAAGATGAGACGCTCGGGTAGGGCGCATGGCCTCTCGTTCGTTCCCACAGACGGCACCAAAATGTGGTGGTGTCTTCCTGTTTGGGCTGGAACCAAACGGGCTTCCACTAAGAGATGAAGAGAGACGGCCGTCGGTGCAGACTGTAGCTTGCAAGAACCAGAACAGGATCAGGGGGCCCGGTTGAAGAACCGGGGGGAACCTTCCGATGCCTAAGTCAGATGACTGTAGAAAGGCTTGAAGAAGAAGGGTTCGCTAGTGTGCGCCTCGTGTGGAGGTGAGTGTATGACCATAGTTGCGTACCTTTGCATGGGAGTCACCTGTGCCTTTTATAGGCGAAGGTTCTGAAGAGGTTGGACGTGCCACCCTTTGATGACGCCGGAAAGGGCGCGTCAGTTGGCGTCCTTAGTGGGGAGTTACCCATTGAGGTGCCCGTTGAGGGGCCCTACGGTTAATGTCCCCCTTGATCGTGGGGCACGTGTGGTGCTGCCGTGGTAACCGCTGCAAGGAGGTGAAGAGGCTTCTCTGCCCTTCCTGGTCGGGAGGTATCGAACAGGCAGCCCGCTTGGTGGCTGGGCCATATGTTCAGTGTCTGGAGGCATTGTTTGTGCTGAAGGGTACGTGGCGCGCTTCGAGCAGGACCTGTTCGGTAGGGGACTCCTGGACCGAACAGGCTACGGGGTGTCCGGAGACTGCCCTTGGTATCTGGAAGTGTCCTGCTGTAGAGATCGCCCCCGGAATTCTAGGGCCGCACCCGAGGACGCGTGGAGCCATGCCAGAAGGCCACGCCTGCCAACCGGGTCATGATGGGCTCTGCCGGCCTAGGGGGCTAGAAATAGCCTCCACACTTACCATGAGTAATTCGAACCACCTCTTGAGAGAGAGAGAGAGAGAGAGAGAGAGAGAGAGAGAGAGAGAGAGAGTAATGGCTTAACACATCAAATTCAAAGCTTACATGGGTGCAGAATAACAAATAGAAGAATGAGGTTCTACATACCAAAAGATCACGGAACATAGAAATCATAAAATTGGAAAGTGTGTCTCAAGATGATGAAGGGAAGACCAGCAACAATTAAAAATTGCACAAGGTCTAGCTTAGCACATGAATGTGGGGCACACACAATGAGTTTAAACAAGCATAAGAATCAAAGTTTGGTCATGCCTACTTTCAGAACTAAGGCTTCCAAAGAGCACACCCACTTTACGATTGGTCAACCTACTCCTCTTTTGATGGGGCTCTAAGGATTGCATGCAACGATGCTGACCTTTCAATGGTGATAACAATGCTTTTAAATGGCCATTATCTTATTTAAATGATGGAAACTGAGTGGTTTACACACATGGATCACATGCATGAATGAAAGTTTTCCTTGAAAATTTGGAGGGAAAAAGACATGATTTAACCGGGGTTAGAAGGGTTTAAGAGACATGTTACTAAATCCTACTCCTAACCACGAGCGCGCTACAAGCAATCGAACTGAAAACCAACCACACTACAAGTCGCTGCCCCACTGCTACCTTTTCCTCAACTAGACATACAACTTGACAAACGAGTGACGGCGTCCAGAAAGACGACACAGACCTCTACAGTACACACATTACTAGGACAAACCCCGACACTAGTGTGCATGACTCACACAGAACTTGGGGTACTCGACTGGAGAGGCATTCTGGATAAACGTTGGACCACTGAATTGAATAAACCACATTTACGATACTAAACTCACATTTGAAACATTCTTTCTCAATTTACAAATTATAAAACTGTTGTTCTATCTTTAATCTTATTCAACACAAAACCATAGGGTATCATGTTAACCTTAACATAGACAGATGAGGACGAGTCAAGACCCAGGACGCGACAGTAACACGTCGGCTAGAGGTGGCGCATTATGAAAACCTAACATGTCAAGGACCCACGATGCATTATAAGCACGTCCCCTCGATGTGACGCATTCTAAGACAGAATGTAAGCCTTAATGGATTTTACACAGAAAACCCTCAAATCGGCTACACATACCCAAATTTATCGTCTATAACCATTCTAAACCATAAAACACATATAAAACTTACCATTCCATCATTGAAACCTCATTTTAAACCATAAAACTCCACACATGAACCTCGTTACTCATGAAATACCTATTGACATGATTTAAACATTTTAAACCTAAAACTTACATGCCTCACAATGGTTGCAACCATTCCATAGCATTCATTTACCTCAAACTCATCAAAAATTCAAGAAATCTCAAGAAGAGGAGTGTTTCCCTATCAAAACATGAAGAACTCAACCCACTGGGGCCTTCACGTGATCCAGCCACCTACTCCTCGTGGGAACCACGCCACCACACAGAAAACCACCACAACTGCCCCCAAATCGTCGGAGTAGCCTCTCCCCTTATTGAAATTTGGATCTCCCCTATTCAGTTAGCGAAGCAGGGTAAAAAGGCATTGAAACAAATAAGGCATCAAAGCTCCAGGACGCCTTATCAACGTGTTTGGGAGAGAGGTCGTATTAGCCAAAATGGTGACACACGTCACACACATGCGGAAACCGCCTTAAGGCTATCACGTCCTTAGCGGATGCCTCAACAAGACCTCTTCGGTTGCGACAGCAACCAGAGTGCAAAGGCCTAGAAAATGGCCCAAACTCACCCTCAAATGGGCATGAAACTCCAAACAAGCACCGTACCACACTCTGAAACCTTATAGGCTAGATCTAAAATGCCAGAACGCTATAATGACAGTTTAGTTTAATTTAAAAGAACTATTTTTGAATTTAACAAAATGGTTATTTTAGGGCTATAATCGATATACCACTGACCTGATAATCGAAAGAGTATGAGTGATAATCGAAGTAACACAAGATAAAGGACCAATTGAACGGATAATCGATACTTGAACTGCTAATCGAAGTGAGCATAGATAATGGATATCACAACTGTCAATCAAAGTGTAACATAACTAATAATCTGTAACGCCCCAGAAATTTAAAATGTTAAGAAAATAGAAATAATTTGGTTAAAATACCTTAGGGTTGTTATTAAATTGTGATAATTAGATGATAGACTTAATTAGTGGTAATGAACGTTATCTCAGTATCGTATCTCGAAGTGCGTGCCTCCACAGGGCGACACCGGAAAACGACAACGAAATAAAAATCTGAGAACATCATAATTTCCAAAAAAATGTGGAGAAATCAAATATGTAATTATCTGACTTTTTCGACGTACGGATTTCAAGGTACAGTCGACGCGACTATTTTTCGAGTGATTTTTCACCTAGTGTAAAATAAATTCTAAAAATAAAACTAAAATCACCATAATTTGTAAAACCATCCAATTAGTCTATGGTTGAAATTTTAGGACAAATGGATACCATTTGAATGTGTTTATGCCAAGCTTAATGGACCAGCCGAATTATTGGTCAATTACGGTGATGAATTTTCTGAGAATTTTTGTTTGGTTACGTGGAAGATGCTGGGCTGGCCACAACACATGGGTAGAAGCTTCTACGCTTATGCCTTATGTGTAAGGCCTTGGGGCTTGCATGGGAAACGTGTTGCTCATGGAAACCAAATGGTTTCTACAAGTGACACATCAAGGGGCGACGTGCCGTTGTGCATGCAAAGGCCTTGGGGTATAAAGATACCCTGCTATGCTTCATAACCATCTTTCCGAACACTTCTCCTCCCACCTATTGTGCTGCTGCTGTGTATCCAAGGCTCTATAGCTGGGAGTAGCTGAAGCTGCAGCCTCCACTGGTCGTGCTTGAGGAGCTACAGGTTGTAGCCGTTCATGGACTGCAGAAATTGCACCCCAGTGCTATCTTCTTACTGTTGGCTGTGAACCCTTCGAAGGGAAGGCCTCATCTTCTGCAAGTTTGGTAGGATTCAATTATTTCCTTCCTCTCTTACTCTTATCCTTGATCTAGCAATAGAACTTATTGCTAAGTGTACAAGCTCTCAATTCTTGTTTGAGATCCGTAAGTACCTCTAGAAGCTTGTGTGCATCATGTGTGGTTGTAGAACCCTCTACCTATCTCTTCTCTGTTCTAAGTCTTTGATTTCCACTCATGTTAAAGAAGTCATGATCACCCTTACTTGCCTTACACTTGTGGATTCTCTTTTGAAACAATGTATTTATCCCTTATAAGCATGTTTTAGTTGTGCTTGTAGGATTCAATTCCTTCTATCCTTCTCTTCACTAGTGGATTACTAGCTTGAAGGGGATCTCACCTTGAATGTCATCCTGTAGTTCTCATCCTATAATTCTGAAAGTACGTTCTTCACAGGACTACATTTTCCATCATGTTTTAGTTAATTGTCATGTTTAAGTTAATGGTCATCCATGAGAGTTTATAGATAATTTCTTCTTTCTTAACTTGATTCATAACTCTGTAGTGTTATCGATATTCTTGCGTAATGTAGACCGATCCATGATGGATCTTTCTTGTCGTGAAACTGATTTCTTGAGAGATCATGGAGATCTTAAGTGTGTAAAATTGACAAGTTTTAAGTGAAAAAGAAAAGAAAGTTTAAGAGTTGACTTCCCATTTCAATTTCCTTGAACTCTCTTTCAATGTGTCTTCTTGAAAAAAATCAGCCATATGACCACATTCCATGTGTATATCTTCTATTCTTATGCTTTGATATTTTCATGAGTGAGGTTAAGATTATGTTTTAATTAAGTCCTAATCATGTTAGGAATGATAGAAGAGGTTGTTAGTACCATTTATAGCTGGTTTAGAAGCATTTCAGAAAGTTTGATCAAGTTCTGTCGACAGACGAACCCATTACTGTCGACAGGAACCCACAGACAGAAGTCTGATTTCTTCACCTGTGTGTTGCTGTCGACAGCACCACTGCTTGCTGTCGACAGATGCACACAGACCTGAAGATATGCTCACTGGTTAGCCAGTCCTGTCGACAGCAACCTTGTGCCTGTCGACAGGTGGCAACAGTGCATGTTTTCAGCCATTGTTTTACTCCATTTCTTGATGCAAATCCTACCCAATTGTACCAACTAATAGTCCACATAAATCTTATGGTTTTTACTACCTAAAAACTTACTAAAACCAGTCATGTACCCTTCTTTGTACCATGAATTATTTCTCCGAAGTTTCGAACAACATTGACCTCGAAAGGCTACCAATCTCTGAAATCAATAAGAAAGCATAGTTTCTTCACTCTTGTGTGTAAACTTTGAATGAACCCTTGTGTGTCCTTGACTCATTAAAATGATAAGTGTGTGATGATGACAAGTTGTGAGTCTTTGAGACTCATTCGAGAAATATGCCTGGCAAATAAAGGGCTGGTTCAGTCCTGAGGGGAGCGCCCGAATTCGTCAGTGGCCGCGCGGGGGCAAATTTGTCAGTGGCCGTGCGGGGGCGATGATGACATCGTGGATGTTGGCATACATCAGTTCGTGTTTGATTAGTCATCATATCATACTTGTGTGCGTGAAAATATGTCTGATTGTCAGTGGCCGTACGGGGGCAAATTTGTCAGTGGCCGTGCGGGGGCATTGAGGACATCGAGATATTTGACATTACATCAATTCGTGCTTGATTATTCATCATATCATACTTGTGTGCGTGAAAATATGTCTGATTGTCAGTGGCCGTACGGGGGCAAATTTGTCAGTGGCCGTGCGGGGGCATTGAGGACATCGAGATATTTGACATTACATCAATTCGTGCTTGATTAGTCATCATATCATACTTGTGTGCGTGAAAATATGTCTGATTGTCAGTGGCCGTACGGGGGCAAATTTGTCAGTGGCCGTGCGGGGGCATTGAGGACATCGGGATATTTGACATTACATCAATTCGTACTTGATTAGTTATCATGTCATGCTTGTGTGTGTGATTTTGTATTTGATTATGAACTCAAGTATCATCCTGAACTATTGATTCTAATTCCAACATTGTACTTGTTCAACACATGTTATTGACTGATCTCGTGTTTTCGTTCTTGGAACACACCATGTTAATGATCTTTGCTCATTCTACCTTGGATATATATATTTACGTTTGAATCCTTTTAGAGAAGTTGAATCCTACTGGGCTAGTTAGCTCACCAAATCCTATTTTTCAGGTATCTACCGTTCTTGAAGGAGGGAACTTCGGGATATGTGTGTGGAGAGACCAACCATGGCGACATTTGATTTTTTTTAAGATTGTAAATCAGGAACCTTGTAACATCTATTGAATGATGAATAATAATTTTTATTTAGTGAAGCCTCTGAGCAAATTTCCTATTCAGTTAGTTCAATTGTACTCTTGATTTCTCGTTCGTTCACGTTCCGGCATTTATGGGCATATTAAATGTCGTGACGTGACATAATCAAAGTGAGTCATAACTGATAATCGAAGTGAGACATAGTTGATAATGGAAGTAAGAATGAAGTAATTGTAGGGAAATGTGTAAAAACATCTAATGTGCAGCGGAAGGAAATTTAAAAACAAAAACACATTCCCCACAAGAACTTATCAGACCGAGATGATGTTCGGATGCATGACTTTCATGCAATTCAATTAAGAGTGAGACTTTCTCACCCAGGGGAGTTCGTAGATCTCTTGAAGCGCAAAACCAGTCACGCGGGTGAAGGAGCTTATGCGAGCTCTCTCTAGCGGTGTTCACATGGTGGTCTCCGGCGACTCCTCCTCCTCCTCATGTCGGCATCTCCTCTCCTTATGCACCTCTGAGGTGCAGCAATAGCAGGGTCGTAGCAACCGTAGCCGCAACAGCAGCAACAGCAACAACAGAAGCTATAACAGCCGTAGTTGGAAGCAGGAACGACAGTAAGAGAGAGAGAGAGTGATCGACTCTCTCTCTTCTCTGTTATGAATAGAATGGGAGGGAGAGGGAGAGCACAAAAAAAGAGAGGAAGAGAGTGGAATGGGTGTGTGAAGAGCTTAGCTTGTAGCTCTTCACACACCCTCTCTACTGAGTAGAGGGCGAGACTCTAACCATCACATGGTCTGCATGTCGTGCGGCCATGTTGTGTACGGATCAGAGGAAGACCAGCCATATCTATCTTGACGATAAGACATGATGTCGTCAATCAATGTTGGTGACATACCTCACTGTCGCCAAGACCCTCTTGGCGACAATCAATTATGTCGCCAGGAGTCCTGGCGACAATCAAGTATGTCTCCAGAACCATCATGGCGACAATCTATCCTGTCTCTAGGACAATATTTGTGACTATTATCTCCATCCTTCATCAAAAAAGATTCTATTAGATAACTCTTATATAATCCTCTATCATCGTCGTGTCAACCATCTTTTGTGTGTGACCATCTAGGCCCAATACCGAGCTGGCCGTGAGTTGCATCTGTCAAAACCCTTCTGACTCAGAACTCCTTCTAACTTAGTGAATCATTTTCTCCATAATGATTCACTCAACTCATCGACTATGGATGTACCAAGCTACTACGCCATAGTACCCAAATGTTACAAGGGGATCAAATCCATTGGACATTTCTGCCCACAGTTACTATGTATCTTTAGTCCCTCATCCAACTAATATCCCAGAGACCATATGTTAGGCATGGTACTGTTAGGCCTATGCGGAATCCATTTGATTCTCACTCTTATCAGATTCTTCCGAAGAACTCTTTCTTTCTCAATACGATTGACTCTAGCCAGGGATTTGTCTGAACAAAAACACACGGGATATTTCTCTCATGATACCGAGAGTGGATGATCTTTTATTGACACACAATTACCTTTGTAAAGTTGACTACCATTCCCAACAACTGTTTGTACTAGATCTGAAACTTCCAGACCTATAAGTCCGACATCAAAGAATGGAATACTCAAATAAGTCATCATTTGTATCTCAAGTCCAAGGACTAGTTACACAACTTGGACCACAGAATCGCTATCTGTCATCAGGTATCGTCAACCATGCAGCATTCCGAGAGCGTATCATTTAGTGAACTCATTCTCCAATGAGCACCTGCACCATACACTTAGTGTCTCCACAAAAGTAGCAATGCGACCAGCTACCTCCATCGTATGGACGGATATACAACACACTGGTCTATCTGATTATCTCGATGTCCTTCTCAAGTAACCTATGACTAGGAATATTTAGGATCCATGTTTAAAGAGAATAGGTCTTATTATCATGATCTCATCATGATCCTCATCCTCACTGCACAGATCCATGGACATCACAATATATAAACATCATCATGTGCATGCAATATAAAGTGAGATAATTGCATTAATATTATTACCAAAAGAGATTAGTATAAGATTACAAGTGTCATCACAAATGTGAGTTGGCTTGCAGGACATTCATAACTAGCAATAATAATTGAAGTGAACATGTAATCGAAAGAAGTGGGTTTGTAATCGCTTCAAACCTTTTCCATAATACCCATTGTTACTGCTATAGTAACATAGCTCGCTCCAGCCGAGGTGACCGTTGACGACCAAGATGGAGTCGAGACGACCAAGCCGATGAATCCTTTTGAGGCGCGCTTGGCCGACGTGCGAAGCTGCTTCCGACCGCCCATTTTGTTTAAATTTCATATCTATTTTTGGCATATCCAGTAAAGTTCTAGATTTTTATTTCTCGTTAAGAAAATTCTAACATAAAAAATAGAGTAAAAATAGTCAACAACTACGGAAAGTATATCTAAAATTTCTAAGATAAATGCAAATAGTCTGGCAACATGAAGTCTAAGAACAGGGTGTTGCATCCATCACTGTGAGGTATCTTTTGAAGTATTGGCTCGATTTTTATTAAAAATTCTGTAGTTAAACATACTTAATAGAGAGTAGTAATGGGACGAGTGACCTCTTGAGAAGTCCCTATTAAGGAGCCGAGGATAAAATCGTGAGATTAGTAGATCGAAGCGGGCAATATCTCACAAGGGTTAGATTAGGATTTGGCAGTAGTCTCTATGATTTGAATATTTGAATAATTTTTATGAAGAAAACATAGTACATGTGTGCGTAAAAGATTTAGGTTCAAATCTCAACAAATATGCAACTCATGACATCAATAATAATCATTTTACTTGCAAAATTATAGAAATATTACTTTTGCATATGTATTAATAACTTCGTAAGTACAAAAAACTTCTTTATAGTAAGATTATTTTAGTAAATATTAATATAAGAGTGACATGTCTCCAAGTACATATGGAATAGGATTATTTTTATAATTTCTCCTATAACAAAAAGAATGAGTTCTACTCTATTGGTTTGCCATCCGCGGCAGTACGGCCAAGTCAATTCGTGTCAAGGCCAATGTGAGCCCTGGCATGGTCGACATGCCTAGTCGTACCCCCCCCCCCCCCTGACGACCCCTCCCCATCCGCCGATCTCCCCCACCCCCCCAACAAGTCCAGGGAGATCTACATGATTGGCTAGGGGTCGTCGCGGTGGTCTTTGGTGGAGGGGGGTGTTGGGGGAGGGCAGAGGGGGTGGGGGGGAGGAGGCAGAGGAGGGGGAAGAGGGGTGTGCTGAGGTGCTGGAGGGGACTTGGAGGGAGGGGGTGCTAGCAGAGGGCGGAAGGGGAAGGGAGGGTGCAGGGAGGAGGAAGTCAGGGTGGAGGAGAAGTGTAGCGGTCCTCATCGTTCAAACTCGGTAACTCAATTACAAGTCCGACATGATTCTGCCTCCCACGAACCGGCCGAAGTGTTGTAAGGGATACCATCACAATTGTAAGTGAGAAAAATAAAAGAAATAACTAAATGTACGTAAGCTTGCACATAATTACACAGTCTCACGCATATGCACATGAAGTTTACATAGTATTGTCTCAACTCAAGCCAACAGAAAGTAAAAGTATAGCATCCTAAGACATACCCTGAGGTGAGGAACAAAAGAGATATTAAACTACTGGTGGAGTAAGCTCTCCTCCGCTACGACGTGACTTAGAACTGGACAAGGGACGAGAACTCTCCTGCTCTCCTTCACATGAAAGGGGAAAGTAGGAATGTGAGCCTCTCAAGTCACTGGCGCAATAGAGAAACTCTCCCAAAATCATAGTAACGGAAGTAAAACGAGTGGCAGGAGTACACAACTAACAAATAAACTAATAATAAAATTTAATTTATAAGGAATTAAGTGTTGTAAGTAAATAAACAACAAAGTGTTGTAAACAAGTAAACGGCAAGTCACACACAGGTGTACGAGCTAGCGGGGAACAATGCTACACTCAGGTCATGAAACCTGGTTCACGACACCAGTAACTGACATGGATAAGTAACACAAGAATACCTCTCAGTCTCGCAGCTACGGACGGAAGGTCCAACTACAGATCCACCTTTACCAGTACAAGAAACTGTGGAGTCCAACCAACACCACCTGCAAGTAATCAAGCAGTAGACCCACACTTGACACATCTCTAAGGCCCTAGAGTGAGATTGTGGAACACAGGATTAGTTGGGACCCAGTACGTCTACTGGTGTCCATTTTCCAAGCACGAGCGCGTTACAAACGACCGAACTGAAAGTCAACTACACCACAAGTCGCTGCCCTACTGCCGTATCTCTCTCGGCCGAACGTACAATTCGACAAATGAATGAAGGTGTCCAGAAAGATGACAGAGACCTCTACGGTACACATAGTACCAGGACAAACCCTGAGCACTAACGTGCTTGGCTTACAGAGAACCTAGGGTACCTGACTAGAAAAACTTCTATGGTAAGCGCTGAAACACCAAACTCGACCACAAATGATTTTACTAATGATGCTGATCATTTACAATAAAATATGTTTAGATAACATCAAGAATAGCTGCATAAACTTAACTAGTAAGTGAATACCATAAACCAATGTCCAAGGGACCCACATTGCAACCAAGAAGCTCAACAATCTCAAGAGCCAGAATGCGGCATGGTGGACGATTGCGTTAAGAATGTGATGCCCCGATACATCGCGTTCTATATGAGAATGCATCGAGAGGAAATGCCGCATTCTAAACGCAACCACCAAGCCCGTCGTGTTTCTCAAACAAAATGCACAATACACAGGTTCCATCCAAAAATCCCAAGAAACCATCATTTCCACACTCATACAACCACTATAAACAACTACCTCAATGAAGAGACATGCATATATCTAAAAAGAACTATTCGCACGCATTCAACCATGCAAACCACATGAGAAAGCGAAAGAATTCCCCTACCTACGCTAAGAACAAGAAGAACGATGTTTGATCGGCATTTCCCATACACCGGTCGTCCCCCTCGCATGGAAACCGCGCCAAAACACGAGCTCCCGGGTCAAAATTGCCAAGAACTTCCCCATGGGAACTCTCCTCAGCCGAATAGTGTTGTTTGCCCTATTTGGTCGACAAACAGGGGTTTAAAGTCTCAGAACTAAGAATGCATCGTGGTTTGTCATTGCGTTCATGAATGCAAAGCCATGCGACAGCCCGATGCGCGTCACGCTTCGCACATGCAACCGAAGGACTAAAACAAGCGATTCTGATATCGCGACGTGGGTAGAGGCCGCGTTATGAATGCGATGCCCTCCCCCATTGCATTCTCAAATAGAGAACGGGGGTGCTATGTGGGCCAAAATCGTTGGTCCATAAGACCCACACAACACGTTAAAACTCAAAATACAGTTCAATGGCCACACAACTTAAAATCATGTATAATTCACTACATTAGGATCCGAACAACTACAACTTTATAAGAAGGGTGTCAATGTGGCACGGATCGTACCATCCCTTACCATAGAAGATTCGACACGAATGATTAGAACGGCACAACCAACTTTTTATGACTTCTGTTCAAATTTTACATTTAGGGTCTATTTGTTTAACCTTAAAACCCCACCCAGGAAAACCGTTCCATGTAAAACTTCATTTTTTTTAGTCATTTGGTATCCTTGAAAACTAAATTATGTAAAACATCATCCTAAAAGTCCCAGATTTCGGCGTCGGCGGCAATATTTCAGAAGCCGTTTTCCAACTGCATATTCTTCTCCTTCGGTTAATCACCTTCTTAGCACTATTCATTCAGATTTTTTTTTTTTTTTTTCCCTTCATTTAAGTCATCTTTGTCAAATCTAATTATTTTTCATTAGTTGTTTTGTTTTTTATTTTTTTAATTAAAATATCAGTAGAACACTAATCATTCAAATTATGTTTTTATTTTATTTCTCTTAATTTAAATTGTATTTGTCAAAGTTATTTGTTTTCCACTATTTTTATTTTTTAAAAATATCAAAAATAAAAAATAAAGCAAAATAAAATTTTGATGAATAGTGCACTAGGGGTATATAGCCTCCTCTCATTGGAGTGGACCATAATATCTCACGCATCTCCATACAATTCTTTAGTAAAAACTTACATTTAATACTGTTGATTTTTTATCTTTTTTTAATATTCTATTTACACAAATAACCAGTGAAAATATTTATCTAATAACTCAATAAACAATTACGATTTTCATTTCCATGTAAAAATTAATCTTTGAAAAAAATTTTCTCAATAAATTTATTTTACAAACAACCAAATAGACCCTTAACTAATTTCCTAAACTTCGTGCAAAGTAAAGTGAGAGATCACTGAAGGGATCTTTCTGCATCCTGGTAAAGAAAGAGTGAAAGTGACAGACCCTTTTCCGAAGACGAAGACATATCAAGGAAATAACCATCTTTTCTTCTTCCTGAAACTTATCCAATTCTCTAGGAAAATACTCTACATGTGCACCTAAAACTGTGTATACATGTTATATTTTCTGCAGTTGTAAGTATGCGATTCATAAAAGAGATATATTTCCATAAGAGTATAAGAAATATTATTCTAAATAATTAAACATGTTATAGATGTGGGAGATGGACCCCTACTTTCTAGGCATTAGTGCCTCTTAGAATATGTGAGATATAACAATTTGGGCATCTCGTCACTCCCATGGAAACTAGTGCCGGAATATTCGGCTTATGTTTTATCCGTGAGCAAAGTCATAAAGGAAACAACAAGATCCAACTTAATGATTGCTTGATGTTCACTACTAATCTTTCCTCCGCTTGTTTTCACGAGGCCACAGTGCGAATCTTATTATAATAATCATCATTTCTCATGGGTTTCACCACTTTTCATCGAACTATGGTAAGATTCTTCTGTCCATTTGATTGCATTAATACGATAAAAATTGACCTGCCGAGTAGAATAGCCATTATTCTTCATCAGATGTTCTGGAGATGCTTCTTCCATTGCTACCTTATGATCAGAGAACTCCATACACTGGTTTGAAAAGGAAAGTTCTTTCCTGCTGGATTCAACTAGTTTTATGGACTTGGGTTTGCACTGCTTGTGTAGGAATCTCTTTCTTCTCTGGTTCTATTAATTACTTGCCTTGTCAGACAGAGGAAGAATATTCACATTAGGGTTCAGAAATCAGTTGCCACTGAAAGCAGGCACCTGAGAAGAAAGGTCATCAACGTGGAGAATTTGAGTGCATTGCTGGCAAGAGATTTAAATAAACAAAGGATGCTACAGTAAAAGCCATAAAGTTGGGTGCTAGCATGACCAGACCGCCACTGTAAAGTCTAGTCCTCCCCTCTTTAATCCAGGTGGCACTAGCTCATCCTGGTGAACTTCGAAGCAAAAATAGGATTGTCTTTTCTACTTGTAATAAGAACCTTTGTTTACAAAAGTCTATCATCAGAGACGACCAGGGGTTCCATCTCCGTTTGGGATAGAAACCAGTGATGAGAATGCAATATTTTCGCTGTTATGTGGCAACTCAAACCAGTCCGAAAAGTAACAAAAGCTTTCAGCTAGTGAATCAAAACGAACAAGTCATACGACTAGAACAAAGAAGAGAAAAAGGAAAAGATAGTTAAGGGTCAGGATTTTGGTTTTATAAACAGCTGAAAGATGTTACAACTAGGATAAGCAAATAACAAAGGTTCTGTCAGTTATATATGTATCTCATCAAGGGATACTGTTGCATCCCGGGCAAATGGATCTATCAGTGGCAAAGAGGAACACACTCGAGTTCGATCTCAAGCTCTCCACGCTCCACGTTTTGGAGTCTCAATGTTATTTCCTGCTTCACTTTACCCTCAACGAGGGAGATTAGACTGTCCTTCACGAGTGTATTGTCCTCGGAAGCCAACCATTTCTCCAGCAGCAAGGGCTCTGCGTCATTGGAGTTCTCGTATGTAATGGCAGCTGAGACCAGTGGTTGGATGTCAATTTCTGCCTCACCATCCGATCGTCTGCGCTGAAAGTGTCCTTATCAAAGACTTGCTGCCAACAAAATTTAGAAGAATAAAAGAAAAGAAAGTTTAGTATCATCATTTAATAACAGAAAAATCTCAGCATGTAGTTGTGTACAGGATGGGATTGTGCTGCATGTAGTTCTGGGCTGTCCGACTATCGAATGTAAGGCTTTTTTTTTCTTCTTTGAAAAGTGGTAAACCATTCCATCAATTTTATTTATGAATAAAAGAGGTACAATTATGAATGTGGAGGAGAGTTTCCTTACCAACCGCTGACTATGTAACAGCAGGTATACTTCTCTCTCCCAGAGCTGAAAAGCACCAACAACGAAACACCAAAGAAAACTACATAAATCTTCCTAAACTAATAATGACATGGGATGCAAAATTGGCGGGATTGGCAGATTCTCGCTGGATCAGGATCGGCCATGGCCGATCTGGCCGATTCTCGTCAGATCGGGATTGGCAGGGTCCAATCCCCGACCTGATCCGATCCAGAATTCCTTGAATAATGATGAAAATTGCGCATGCCCCATCATCTCAGCACCAGCCTACTCACTATTACCCTTCAAAAGTTATTTTAGCGCCTGCTGGCCCCAGCAAAACTTAGAGGAGAGATACAGCAAGAATTGGAATTGGTATTTTCTGTCAACTTGAAGTGATGAAGAATGAGTTTAAGATTCATCAGTTTTAGTTTAATTGAATTCCAAGTGCGGACAATTCCACCACAGTGATCATGCCACGTGATTTTTTTAAAATATTAACCTCCAAAACTTGTCAGTTTTAATCTTCCCATGAATCTTTGAGACATGCAGCATGAAGAAAAATGTTCCAAGCGGTCAATGCAGGCACACAGAGACAGACATAGGTATACAGTATATATATAACATATATATGCATAGAGAGAGAGAGAGAGAGAGAGAGAGAGAGAGGATGAACTTCTAGTTACCTACTACTATGGATGTTTCTTGAAACTTTTCCTTTTCCTAACCTTTAGATCCTGAAATTGCATATCAGACCATTCAGAAATATAAGAGTGGCTACGTGCTGCACCTTTGTTGGCATTCATGGGGGTCAAATTGATGATGCAGAGGGTGGCTTGGGAAGTCAAGTGGAAAGAAAAAGAGAAAATCGGTTGCCTGAACAAAATTGGGTCTTTAAACAGATGTCTTAGCTGCAATGCTCACCTACAACACAGAAAATGCAGATACGGGTGGGATTCACACAGTCGACATGTGGGTTGAGCCTTTGTTCCTACTTTTATTGTCTTAATATCTTTTCAGGAGGTTTATCAACTTTATGCAATGGCTGGATCTTTGGGACAGAAAATTTTCCTGTTACCAGCTATATTTCATGTATGTATATATATACATATATAGCGGGAATATTCTAAAAGGAAAATTATTTGAATGGTACTAAGTTGCAAAAATGTCCTTGTCACTCATCCTCTTTCAAATGGTTATCTTGATTGTTAATGGTCACATTTTATAAGATTCATCATACAGCCTGTGTTAACAGTGAAGTGTTAAGCCTTAAACAGAATCAAGTGAAAAGTTAGGGGTTAAGCATGAGAATATTTCACTTATGTACTACACATTTAAAAGAAAAAGAACTTCACTGTAGGAAGAACAATTTTTCATGTAAACAATATTTTACTTGGTGTATCCACATAAAAAAAATCCATGTTAACCAAGATAGAGGAACAAATAATTATAAACATGACAGACAAATATGTAACTTAACAATTTGCCCAAATGAGTAAAGATCTATAAAATCAAACCATAATTCATCATAGTTTGAGAACGGTTCCCTGTGCATGCTTACAAGAATCTTGCTCAAATGAGAAAGGATCCAGCAATCCATGCCACATATAAAAAGGAACATCACAGTAGGATGAGAACATCAAACAAGAAATAGAACCAACGAAAAGAACTTGCCAAATAAGTGAGGGTGGAATATCTAGAGCTGCATAAGGTATGTATTCATTATACCAATAGTTTCTCAAAGAGATCAGCTTACCAGCTTCAAGGGTGGAATGGGATCTGGAATAGACAGCATCAGGCTCTCATTCCAAATTGGATTTAGAGTCTTCTTGATTACCTTTGTTTTCATCGACTGCAATTTTCATAAGAAATAATGAGCCATTAATACTTTAATATTAGATATCAGCAGCTCAGTCTGATATAGAATATATTAATTCAAAATAACTCACTTGGTGGCCCAGAGAAAGGATGACGTAGGGATCACTGCTCATGACATCCCTAATTGCTAGATT
Source organism: Colocasia esculenta (assembly GCA_014218235.1). Taxonomy (NCBI): domain Eukaryota; kingdom Viridiplantae; phylum Streptophyta; class Magnoliopsida; order Alismatales; family Araceae; genus Colocasia; species Colocasia esculenta. The sequence goes on from CM024763.1 coordinate 12,235,895, forward strand.
GGTTCCCCTTATGATGTTGACCTTGATCAATCCAACAAATTCAACCATTCCCCTCTGCAGAAACTTTCTGATGGTAAGATTCCGAGAGAACATTTTCCAATGGTATGAAATCCATAAAGGAAAAGAAATCATACTCAAACATTCTAAGATCAAATCATTCACACCATTATATTTTTCTTTGCTGACTTTTTCTCAGCCTCCTTTCTTCTCCAGCTGTTGCGAAATGCATGACCCAATCCTTGGCGGAAGTGCACATGCTGTTTCTCATAATTTTTCTTGTCGTTCAATGAACAAGAGTTACTTTGAGAATGACCACTCTTTCCTGATGAGCTGAAACTAATTGATGCAGATCTGCCCATCTGTGCTGTAGTGTCCAAAAATTCTTGCAGCTCATATTTTCTCCTGAATTTTCAAGAAATTGTCACAGTTTCAAAATATTACCAGTATAGTGTGAAACCTGGAAGAAAAATTATGAATGCACCTAATAAATTCTGAGCGTTCCTCTATTGAAGAGTCTGGTTTCGGTTTTTTGACATTCTCAGGTAGAAAAGCTTCATATCTCATATTTACTGCAGCATTTCCACCCCCATCAATCAAGGAATCAACTTGTTCTTCACTCCACTCGTCCAATTTTACTGACAGGACCTGAAGTACAAATATAGTATTAGTTACATTCACTATCAAATAACATAGCCCCAGACAGTTACTTCACTTTTCATCATTATATTACTCGGGATTCCATCTCTTACCAACACCAGGCTATGTGGTTTCATCTCACATTTCCCATGCCCCTAAGAGATCTTTTGCATGATTACTTATTCATCAGAGTTAAGAATTTCTTGCAAAGCCATCAAGCAGTAAAATCAGTTGGGAAAAAGCAATAAGCAGAACAGAAGACCAAATTATTGTGACAGTACCTATTGAATGGAAAACTTTAAAACATAAGCCATTAATTTGGTGCAACACATTCATCTGACAATTGTTACTCTATCAAGGTTAAGCAACTTGGCAATTTTCATGCGATATGACTTGTTTCAGTCCAGATATGCAGATCAGTCCACCTCAGCCTGACATAGTCTACTTTAGTCATATGTATCTGGTGCTCATTGCGGCCCAGATACAACCCGATTGATACAAGTCTGTTTGTCTGTGAACCATGACTTCTATAACTACATCTTACATTTTTCAAATGTAATCTGATTAAAATTGGAGCCTCCAATCTTCAGATAATGAGTTGACTCGCATCACTATGAAGCAAGTTCTCAGGATTGGTCGCAACATTTACTTTCCATAAAATAATTATGAACCTTACTAGCCTGCATCAGTTTCATCACTCTCTAAATCCTCATATTGATTCCCCAGATTTGCATTGAGAAAGTTGAGTTAGTACCTTCACAAAAGAACAATCTATGGATTCAAAATCAAACAGGGATGCATGGATAGAATAAACAATACCCATTTGATGATAATAGGTGTAATTGCATTTTCATGATCACAATTAGCGACAAACTTGTGCAGTTGAATCAGATTCATGTGCAGAAGTCATACCTTTGATACATGCACTCCAAGACTCCTATGAACCCCAGAACACTTGATACATATAAAAATGCCTATGTTGAATGACCTGATTTTATCAATTAACTTAATAAGAGAGAGATATCATACACCTGTGAAAAAATATATAAGCACAAAACAACTGGAATGCACCCTTAGAATGACAAAATACTAGTTTTTTGTAAACAGAACATGCTCTGGTGTATTGAAAACTCGGCATGATAGTGACCTGAAACATGCCATCATTAGAAGAAAGAAGCATTATTTCATAAGTAATAAATATTTTGGATTTTTGCATGTGTACCATGTTATAGTCTTATAGAAAAATTGTGAGGGTGCAACTCTTCAGAAGTATTTGCCTATGTAAATCATCATGTGGAAATAGCTCCAAATTTGCCTTCTCCAGATAACTTGAAAATTTTTTCATGGATGATGTCTCTCTTGTAATAACTTAATATCTTCTTAACTTATCCTAAGCTGAAGTTTTAAAGGACAAGTGATGTTGCTATCAGGTTCCTATTTCCTTCTTTTCTCTCTCTCGTAGGAGACAGAGACTGTAGGGTTGGAAGGTTAAATGACAAATATTACATGCAAGATGAAGAAACTTTCAAGTAGGACTGGAAGATATAATTGAACGCCGCAGTATTAATAAATGTTAATGAGAAAAAGTTACTAATATGATTCCCATAGTAGAAGCAGCATATTATGTTAGCAAACAATATTCAGACATACAATTGGAATTTGGTCATCTTAGAAATGATAAGATTTGGTGGAGGAACAAAAGAAAGGCTTTCTAACAACAAAGTACATACACCCATTTAGGATCTGGAGAACCACAGTCTGCACAAAACTTGTTATCTGGATGATTCAAAAGGCATTCCAGCTTTTCCCACGGATCTGATAAACAGGAAAAATAAATTATTTTGTCAAACAAAAAGAAATTTCAAACATTGATGTTCAAGTTAGAAATGCTAAAACCTCCATTTCACCAACGGAAGATAATAGTAAGAGAAATCGCTAAAGAAAACCAACTTAACATACTGTACAACTTTAAATACCTGTATGTCTCATGATGATATACACAAAATTCTGCATATTTGCATATGTACAAGGATGAGGGTTAATATTGACAACTAGAGCTCAATCAACTTAGACCTCTTCAAGCTATCAGTTTACTAGGGGAAGGAGCATCGTTAACATTAAAAAAAAAAAGCTTTCATCCTCAAAATACTGATGGTAAATCCACATAATATAAATAGCATGATATTGTAGTACAATTTTTCTTTGTTGTTTGGAGACGGGTCTGAGTACCAAAAAGAATCTATCTTAGACACACCTAAGGTTTTCGTACAAAGGACGATAGCAACTTCAATACATGAACAGGGAAGAAGCAAGGAGCTTGGAGCATCAACATCTCTTGAGCAGTCTAGGCTGTCTAGCTACGTTCTGATCTTTCACAATACGAGGGACCACGTGGGCTAGGGACTTTCTTCAATTTGAGGTCATGCAAACCAATGATATACCCATTTCCTACAAGGAACTTCCGGAGCAATTATGCCGTTGCGCCCCCAACAAAAAACTGAAATCCTAATGCCCGTAAACTAAAAAAATTTCAACTAGCCATCACATTAATCATACAAATGAAAGCGAACGCAAGAGGCCAACAGATGATTTAAAATGTTAAAACCCAACAAGAACCAAAAAGGGGGGATCTTTGGCCAAGACCATGGAGCAATGCGTTGAGAAAAACGGAACTCGATGCGAAATTGACCTAAGAAGGCGCTAGAAGCGAGATGTTCTCGCAGAGTAGTCATCTATGCCCGCGCCCCCCCGGGGGGACAAACCAGAAGATCACCTCCGGAGACGCATCTCCTGCCAAGATCATTCAAGAGAAACCAATCATCCACCAAAAGAAATCGTGCTCCTCCCAAGAAGAAGTGCCGCAGGAGGCAGAACAATCTTGGGGGTTGACTCGGAAACAGGACAAACAAGAGACGCTGGGAGCCCAAGGGAGGAGGGGAAAATGCGTACCTTCCAGGAAGAAGATGCGGACGAAGAACGGGCCCCGGCGACTTTGGGATTGGAATTATGAAAACCCCCGCTCCACCAAACCATGCATCATCCTTCCACGTCCTTCCTGTTCGTCCTCCCGCGTTCCTCTCTCTCTCTCTCTCTCTTCTCGCTGTGGGATGGTCAGGTTTTGGGGGGTGGAGGGGGGTGGCGATATGACGCGCGGCTGGAAGCGATAACTACCCAACTGCCAATGAGACTCTGGCACGTCAGGTGGCCGGCGCGCCAAACCGTTGCAAAGGTCCCCGCTGTAGGAATTTATTATTATTATTTGGTTCACGTGCCATTGACGGCATGGCCACTAAGGAGGTGGTGTATTAAAAGATAGTTATAAAATTAACTTTAAAATTTAGAAATGTCATTATTAGTCTATTAGATAAATATTAAAAAAATATTTAAATACTTCTGAAATCTTTTATATTTATTGGTAAAAACTATTATTAAATTATCAAATAAAAATATCATATATATCTCTACTATTTTATTCTATCTATTACAATTGAATTAAGAGGGCAAAAAATTAACTTATTCTCTATAACTTAAAAAATACTTTTTAATTTCTCTCACCCACCTTTCTCTCTCACAGTCAAAACTAGAGGGGGAGACCTCTTCGACACCTCCTCCCCCCACCCTCTCTCTCCCCCCCTTCGACACTCCTCTCTCCCCCTATACGACCCCCTCTCTCTATCTCAATCTCTCTCTCCTCTCTCTCATTATGGGAGCCGAAGAGGAGACCCCTCCAACACCCTCTTCTCTCCCCCCCAACCTTTTTTGTTGTCTTTACCCTCTGTACTTTGTTGCAAGGACATCAAAGATGCTGCACATTATGAACTTGTTGCCCCATAGTGGAGGTCTTGTTGGGAGGCGACCATGTACCAATGGACGAATGTAATTTATATTCAGTGGGGTCACGTGATTCTACTGGATTCAAAATTTCTTTTGAAATGTTCTCTTGGTCGGTCAAATGAGGTGGCTTTTATGAAGTGGGTGACCCCACTGGAATGCCAACGATGACCCATTTTGGTGGTGACCCGACTCTTTTTTTTTTGGGGCTCTATTCAAATCTCCAAGAGAAAAGTTTATTGCACTTTCACATTACACTTTAAGTGCAATGTGACTAGGCAACAAATTCATATGACATCTAACAATTGAATTGTCACTTTATCACTCATCATGTGAAGAGTATCATATGAGATATTATCTAATCACAATGTGCAATGTACAAATGCAATAAACCTTTCTCAATCCCCAAACCCTCATCCGGTTGGCCAATTGCCCCTAAAGGCGAAACCCAGAAACCATAGTTTCCCGCCCCCGTGCCTCCTCCATCGCACCACCCTTTCAGCCTTTCCCCAAAGTCCCAAACTCTGATCGCCTCGTCGCCATCCCAGAAGGAGTCTACACACTGACTCGCCACAACGCCGCTCTCCTCCCTTCGACTCTCTCTCTCTGGGTATATTTGTGTGTATATTTGTTTGATGTTCCTTCGTTTCCTTCACATTCTAACTGCCCATTTCCTTCTCATCCTCCTCTCTCTTCCTGTTCCAATCTCTTCACAGAGAATTTCTAGTTGGCGAGGCGGCCAGCAGGTTGTTGGCGTAAAAGATTGTGGCCGGGAAGACAAATGAGGTGACAACCTGGGTTCAATCCGGTGAAGGTGTGATCACTTATTTGAAAATCCTAGCATTTCTTCCACCATTTGTTTGTTGGTATTAGTTGTAGGGAAGCTCTTTTATTTCTTAGAAAAAAAAGGTACCATTTTTCTCAATTTTTGGCAGGAATTTAACCCTAGCCTGTATTTTATTTGGGAGATGACATGAGCTTGTTCTTTTTGATTGGTTGGAAGCTTTACCATAGTTGTTTTAGTTAATTTATAGCCTTTTCGATTTTGTTTTATCAAATAACAAAATATGAATACGTGTTCTCAGAATTGTGACCCTCAATCGGTTTACCTTCGTCATCTCCATGAAGCTATGTGTTCCAACTCGATAGACGATTCTTTCACACAATCAGACTTATTATTGACCACTATCTTTATTGTCAGTTGTCAAAGTATGTGATTCAGCGAGTCTATGTAGTGGCTCACTTATATAATATATATTTACATTATAATTTCTGTGATTTGTTATATATAAATATGATACGACGAATTTGAGTGGTGGCTCACTTATATAATTTGTAGTTACATTATAATTTTTGATTTGTTATATATGAATGTGATCCAGAAAACCTAGGCGGTGGCTCACTTAGATATAATATATTTTCATTGTATTTTTTGTGATTTGTTATATATGAATGTGATCCAACAAATTTGAGTGGTGGCTCAGTTACATAGAATGCATTTACATTATATTTTTTACGATTTATTATATATGAATGTGATCCAGCGGATTTGAGAGGTGGCTCATAATAATTGATGTAAATAATTGCAAATATGTTAATTAGTAACTTTTAAAGTTATTGAAATAGTTTTTTTTTTACTAAGATGAAACAATATCTAGTTAAATTAAGTCAAAGACAAAGCAATACACAATGTTCAAGTAGCTCTAGAACTCCACTCCCGAGTTAACAAGAATTTTTCTCTATAGATGAATTTGATTTGACTATTTTAGAATCAAATCCAAGTTTAAGAAAGAAGATATGAATTGATTGTAATGGAAAGTCTCATTTTTATTGAAATGTTTTTTTTATTGTAAATATTTATATTTAAAGTTATATATTTATATTTTATATAATATATGAATTGATCAAGTATTAAAAGAAATGGTCGGGTGACCACACTGGACAAAATTTCTACATCCGTCCCTGGATGTACATATACCTCCCATAGAGCCTTTGCCCCGGCGTCATCCTACCTCCTTGATGCCTTCAAAAACTCCCTCCAACCCAAGTGCGACAACTTGATCGGGCTCTCTCTGCGGTCCCCTCCCAAAAGGAGGAAAAAGAGGTTGCCTTCTCTAGCCCAAGAAGAGGGTCGGGGATGGAGCTCTTGGTTAGTTGTAGGGTCTTTGGACGTGTGCTTGGATCGCCTCACCTCTGTGTCTGCCACCTGTGGTTGTCGTCATCTGATCTACTGCCCTATGGTAGGGCCCTGCATGACTGCCTAGTCCTCTTCGAGATGGACTAGGCACTACTTTGTGAAGTCGCTAGTTTATGCGAGAAGTGGTGGAAGGAGAACCTGCAGGAGAGGGAGACCTCGATCTCTCAATCCCTCTCTTCCTTGTTGTCTAGATCCCTGACACAGAACAAGAAGGCGGATGTCCACCACGTTTACACCTCTCTGACACCGGTGACCCCCTCTCGTTGGCTCGCTCTCCCGTCTTTCTTCTCTCTCACTGTCAGAGTCAGAGGGGGAGATCTCTTTGGTGCCTCGTTCTCTCTCGCACATTCTTTCTCTCTCTCTCTCTCTCCCCATCTAGCTCTCTCTTCTTTTCAGGAGTATTTTCATTTTTTTGTCGTGAGAAAATAGTCTGGATTGTTATATTTGAGTTATATATATACCCTCAAAAATTGTTCGTATTCTTGTATGCACCCCTAAAATTTTGATCTCATCAAATATATCTTATATTTGATAAAATATATATATTAGCTATATCGCTTGGGTTAATTCAGCATTACAATATAAGGAATGCTTCGTTAAAATATGGGCATAATTGTTTAAATGAGTCCCAAAAGGTGAAAGTACCTTTACCCAAAACAAAACTGTGTGTGTGACAACAAGAGAGAAGATGCTGTGAATTCCGGTGGGGATAAGATTTTAACCCAACTATAATTGGACTCAACTGACAGGAGAATGTATAATTTAGATGTGATACATGTAAATATGAGGTATATTGATAAGATGAAGATTTTAGATACATATGCAATAATTTTCATATATTTTAAGAATATATATATATATATATGTGTCTAGCTATGTCTATAACTTGTTAGTTCAACTCGTTTATTTGAGAGTGAAGTGCAATCGTCGTAGCTTGGTTGTTTCGGCGCCCATCTGAGTCCGAAAAGGTTCATATTCCATCTTTCTGGAGAACGTGGATGCTCTCTACCAAGAGATCATACCTCTTTTTATGGGTGTTCATTATTTGGTTTAAATAAAAAAATTAAATCAAATCGATCGTTTGATTTGGTTCGATTTGAAAATAAAAATATGATTTGATTCTAAATTGAACCGAAAAAGAAAATCAATTTGATTCTGTTGAACCGGGTAAACCAAAATATAATAGTGGGTCTTTAATTTATATACATATATCTGTTCAATATATATACATATATATATATATAGATAAAAATTTATTGGAGAAATAATTAGTTAAAATCTTATTTGAGATTAGTAGACTCTAGAAATCTATTTATTTTCAAGTTAAACCAAATTGTTTCCAGAGACTATGATTTGATTTGATTTTATTCGGGTTGACTCTGAATTTGATTTAGTTTAATTTCTTAAAAATCTTATTTAAATCAAATTAAATTGTGAACACTCCTACTCTCCCTCATCCATCACGACCATCAATTTATAAAGAAAAAAAATAAGATTTTATAAAATAATATCATTTATAAGTTTATTTGTAAGATTTAACTATCTTATTTACATATTAATATAGTGACTTTATTATATTAATGTGATATTAAAGGGTTCTTATAGTCAAAATATATTTGAGAAGCTAAAAATATTTTATCATCATCCATAGCATTAAACGTTTGGATGAAAATGCCTATGTACCTTTGTAAGAGGACTTTTTGACTATTGCACTATATATGCTTAACAGAAGTAGTGATAAGGAGTTCGTAAAGATATATAAAGATGAAGAGAGAGAAAGAATTTACGAGAAATTAAGTCTTTCTTTATACACCAGAAAACTAAAATTCTGTTTATCTCAAAACTAGATATCATGTCTCGACGTAACCTCTCAAAACAGTCTATACATCTACCATACTCTTCTCTAGAATATGCAGTACTTCGGCCAAAAAATAAATAAATAAATAAAATAACTTTTGTGTGATCATAGTCCATGTCTAAGGTAGCAGGAATCATCTAATATATAACTAGAAACTATATATAATCATGGCAACTTACCTTCATTTCCATAAAGAGGATAGTTATATCTAATGAATTGGGATTTTGGCATAACGTACTTGAGGGAGAGATCAGAAATTATACACCCAAATAAAGGTATGTAGATTACGGGACGCGGTAGGGCCTTCGAAATGCCAAAAATAAATCCACCTTTTAAGCGAACCATTGTAGCACAGTAGCTATTTGATTCGGACAAGATGATTTAAATTTTGATCGGGAGGTTGAACTAAGAAATATAAGGGAGCTGCTAGTTGTCCGTCTGGGCGGCGAAACCAACCCAAATTAAGGCCGAACAGAGCCCGCACCCCCTCTCTCTATTCCCTCTTAGAAAGTGGACGAGCGAGAGATACTTCTCAAAATATAATGGCAACCCTCTTGATTGTAAGAGCTGCACAGTATATGAGTAGGTATTGTCGTGGAGATGACCAACTTGTCCTTTTGTTGATAGGAAGATCATGAATGGCTGAATCTTATTGTATCGATGTGATATGAGTATGTTGTACCGTACTTAGATGATCACGGACCTTAGTCATGATCAATATTGTGGTGGCCGTTTCCAGCCACCATCGTGCACTGGGTCCATCATGGCCCAGCCCAATTTGGCAGGCAGACGTGGCCCTCTCATAAGGCGCCACGACATTTCAAGAGCAGCTTCAAGGTTCCGAGATCGGTTCCTGCATTCCCGCCTCCGGGCGCCTCGTAGCCTACTCGGTCAAAGGTCCTTCCTTCCGAGCAGGGTCTTCTCGGCTTGTGCTGAAAACCCCTTCGAGATGGACATCACTTCCTTGCATCAGGTATCTGGTAGCAAGTCATGCCTTCGAACATTAGGTGCCGAACAACGGGCTTGACTACCAAACAGCAGGTCTAGCTCACCGAGCAGGCTACCTGCTCGGTACCTTCCTCCTAGGAGAATCCGAGCGGCCCTTCATCCCCTCACGGCAGTTACAACGGCTACGCCACGCGCGCCCCACGATCAAGTGGTGCATTAACTGTCTAGCTCCTCAACGGGCGCCTCAACTCGTAACCCCCCCATAGAGGACGCTAACAGGCGCGCCCTTTGCGGCATTGATTAGTGACGTTCCGTCCATCTCCTTCAGCACTTCAGCCTATAAAAGGCACTGGTAAGCCTCCATGCAGAGGTACGTGATCCAAGGCGTCCATGCTCACACAAACCCTTGCGCTTCACACACGAGAACCCCCATCTTCTCACGTCCCTTACTGACTTAGGCATCAGAGGGTTCTCCCCGGTTCTTCAACCGGGCCCCCCTTATCCGCTTTTGGTTTTGCAGGTGATCGTCCGCTACCGGCGACCGTCTTCTTCCCTCTCAAGTGTAGGCCCGCTTGGCTCCGGCCCAAGCAGGAAATAACCTCCACACTTTTGGCGCCGTCTGTGGGAAGGAACAATAGTCATGGCTCGCGGACGATCCTCGTACCAGAACATAGGGAGCCGTATGACGAGGTCCCGCCAGTCGCAGGCGGACTCCCATCAACGTGCTCCCCCCGTCGACGTCACTGTAGCTCCCGCTACTGCGACCGGGGGCGTCTCGACGCCCGCCGCCGTCGTGCCTGCAACCGCCTTGGAGATGGCCGAACTCCGGGGACAGATGCAGCAGCTGACAAGCATCTGTCTGGGCCTCCAGGCACAACTTGCCGGGCAGTCGGCCCCGACAGCCTCCGTTCCACAGGAGCGCCAGGCAGAATAGTCTCATCGGCGATCACGCGCGCCTCCTGCCCCAGCGGGGTCGATTCAGGAGCAGCACGCTGATTCGCCGCGGAGGTCGCGCCGTGCTCCGTCTGGTGAGCGAACCCCGGAGCGCCACGGCCGTTCGCCCCGTCATTCTGCGGCGGTCTCGCGCCTTCCGAGCTCGATCGTGGGAGCCAACAAGTCTGGCCGTGCGGACTCGGCCCACTCCGAACAGGAGTTGGCCAGGCGCTTGCGCCGCGTCGTCGACCTGGAACGTCGTGTGGACGCGATGGTCCAGCGTGCTGAGGGAAAAGCCCCGGCCGAAGAGGACCTGAACTTCCGCTCCCCATTCATTGCGGAGATCCTGGAGGCTCGGGTCTCTCCCAAGCTCCCTCTACCTACCATCGCGCCGTACGACGGTACTTCTGACCCCGCGGATCACATCCACGGGTTTGAGTCGCATATGATGTTCCACGGAGCATCTGATGCGGCCAAATGCCGGACCTTTCCGGCCACCTTGAAGGAAACTGCTCGGGCTTGGTTCGAAGCCCTCTCCGCAGGTTCCATCTCATCCTTCCACCAGCTGAAGAAGTCCTTTCGGGACAACTTCCTGGGCGGAAGATCACAACCGCGCACCGCGGCCTCCCTTCTTGCTGTTCGGCAAAAGAAGGGAGAAGCGCTCTGGGACTACGTGAAGAGGTTCCAGACCGAGGCGCTCCGCATCCCGCGCCTCGATGTCCCGTTAGCCACCAGTGCCCTGATTCAGGATACTCGTGATGGCTTCCTGCAGAGGACGCTGGGAGTGCAGCAGCCTTCCACTCTTGCCGAACTCCTCTCCACTGCACAATGCCATGCGGCGTGAAGAGAGTCTGGCTGCTGGCCGGGCGGAGCACGGAGAACCAACGGACAAGAAGAGGCCTTCCGACAACGGTTCCGACCGTGATCGGAAGAAAGGACGGCGCAACGGCGACTCACCGCGCCGACCACGCCCCTTCACCGACTACACACCGCTAACGGTGGCACCCGAACAGATCCTGGCAGAGATCAGGGACGAACCATATGTTCGGTGGCCACCAAGGATGTGCTCCGATCCCCGGCGGCGCAACCAGGAGAAGTATTGTCGCTTCCACCGCGACCACGGCCACGACACCTCCGAATGCCGCCAGCTTAAAGACGAAATCGAGTCCCTCATTAAGCGCGGCTACCTCGGACGGTTCGTGCGCCGGAATGAAGACCGCCCCAGACGCCGAGAGCGGACTCCCGAGCAGCCGATCAACAACGAGCCCAACAGGCAGGAAATCAACATGATCGCAGGAGGTGTCGGCGCAGGCGGAGAGAGCACTCAGAGCCGACGCGATTACCCAAGGCGAGTGCATGTCGTGGACAGACCGCCGATACCTCGGCCGGCCCCTTATCCCCCTAGTCCCGTGCACGCACAGTCTGAGGGGGCCATAACCTTCTCAGACGAAGATCTTGTAGGGGTTACCACCCCACACTCTGATGTGTTGGTCGTTTCGGCAACCATCAATCATTGTAATGTGCGCAGGATTCTGGTAGATAATGGAAGTGCCCCCGACGTATTGGCTTACGATTGCTATCTCCTTATGGGCCTAAAAACCGACCAGCTCACCCCTGTAGAATCACCCATGTTCGGCTTCTCGGGGGTGTCGGTTCAGCCTATGGGTATAGAGTTCGCCTCTCGATCACCCTCGGGACGGCTCCGAAGTGTGTGACCAAGGTGGTGGATTTCTTGGTCATCAGGAACATGCCTGGATACAATGCAATCCTTGGTAGAGGTCTGATCGGGCGGATCAAGGCGGTGCCTTCGTCCCTCCATCAGAAGATGAAGTTCCCCACCCCGTGTGGGGTCAGCGAGGTGCTCGGATGCCAGCGCGAGTCTCGACGGTGTTATGTCCTTTCTCTAAGGGACAAGCAGCCACTCGCGGCTCCAACACCTGTTCCTCCACCAGCCGACCAGCCTTCCACAAGATACGGAACTCTGCCGAGGACCTACTTCCAGTCCAAGTGGATAACGACCCCGAACACATCCTATACATTGGCGCGTTACTAGCGGAAGCAGAGCAGCAGCGGTATAGGAGTTTCTTGCTAGCTAATCTGGACGTGTTCGCGTGGTCCGACGACGAGTTGCCAGGCATCCCTCTAGAGGTAATGGTGCATCGCCTCCGCCTGGATCCACGGGTCCCACCGGTTCAACAAAGGAGGCGACCCATCAACCAAGAGCGACAGACCGTGATCCGTGATCACGTTGTTAGAAGCTGAGCAGTTGGGCTCCTCCGGGAAGCCCAATACCCAAGATGGATCTCCAACGTGGTCCTCGTACGCAAAGCCACTGGTAAATGGCGCGTATGTGTGGATTACAAGGACCTCAACAAAGCGACACCCAAGGATAACTTCCCATTGCCACGCATCGATCAGCTGGTAGACGCTACGTCCGGGCACGAGCTCCTCAGCTTCTTGGATGCCTACTATGGGTATCACCAGATCAGTATGCATCCTCCGGATCAGGACGCCACCACGTTTGTCACAGATTTGAGGCTATACTGTTTCACCAGGATGCCCTTTGGTCTGAAAAACGCGGGCGCAACATACCAGCGATTGGTCAACAAGATGTTCGAGCAGCAAATTGGGCGCAACATGGAGGTCTACGTCGACGATATGTTGGTCAAAACGCTTCCGAGCACTGACCACATCTCTGACCTCGAGGAGACCTTCGCAACTTTGCGAAGGTACAATATGAAGCTCAACCCAGTTAAGTGTGCATTTGGAGTACGCTCAGGAAAGTTCATCGGCTTCCTCGTTTCAAATAGAGGAATAGATGCCAACCCTGAGAAGATCCAAGCAATACTTGAAATGAGCAGCCCAAAAACGGTACGCGACGTCCAACGTTTGACTGGACGGCTAGCCGCACTCAACCGGTTCATGTCCCGAGCAGCAGAGAGGAGCTTCAACTTCTTTAAATTGCTGTGAGGACCCAGAGGCTCTTCACAGCAAGGGGGGCATGTACGGTGGACTGAGGACTGCAAGGCCGCCTTCGCGGAGTTGAAGGCCTATCTTGCAGCCCCACCTGTTCTCTCAAAACCTGTGACGAAACGCCTCATTCAAGCCCGTTAAACTAATAACAAGCCTGACACGAGTCCGCCTCCCGCGAACGGGCCGTAGCCTCGCAAGGGATATCAAACACACGTCCGTGGAAACACAAAGGAACGCACCACAATTTATATTTATATAATGCAAGTTTACATAGCCAAACTTCCATAAACTGAAAGAAAGTACAAGAGCCTGGGGCATACCCCGAGGTACAACTAGAAGAAGTAAACAACTAGCTACATTGCTACTGCTACACTGCTGGAGGTACTGACCCTGCACCGCTACGACGCGGCCCAGAACTGGACGACGGTCGTGAAACGTCCTCCTCGCCCTCGCCTGTGGGAGTAGGTGTGAGCCTCGCTAGTCACTGGCTCAGTAGGGAACTTCCCCAACACCGAGCAAAACCAAAACACGGGTACGAAAGCAGTAAACAATACCAACAATTTATAGAACAGCTAAGCAAGATATTAAAGCTGTAAAAGTACTCATCATCTGCCGACTACGTAAAACAACTGTAATAATTAAATGGCAAACCAGTACAAGTGTACGAGCTAAAGTAGAGACCGCCAAACACGAGCCACGTGAATTGGTTCACGACACCAGAGACTGACTCGGACAAGCTAACACAGGTCTACCTCTCAGTCTCGCAGCCACGGACAGAAGGTCCAGCTGCCGCTCCACGTGAAAAGGTCAAGCAACTGTGGAGACCGACTAAACACCACCACCTGCGTACCACACGGTCGCAGGCCCATGCCTGGCACCTCTAGAGACCCTGGCCCGGGCTCGCTAGAGTGAGACACTGGAAAAGGACTCGTTGGGGACCAGTGTCGACTACTGGTGTCCCTACCCCCAACCAAGAGCGCGCCACAAGTGACTAAAATACAAGTACATAAGTCACTGTCCCACTGTCGTCTTTCCCTCAGCCGGACGTACAACTTAAGCAAAGGAGTGAGGGTGTCCAGGTCAGACGACACAGACCTCGACGGTACAACGCAAGTACCGGGACAAAGCCCCGAGCTAACAGCCTGGCTTACAGAGAACCTGGGGCACCCAACTGGAGAGGTAACCACGGTAGGTGTCGTACTACTCGCCACGCACACAAAACCACGTGCACGTCACACACAAACCACGTGAAACGTCACGTAAACCTCTCGTAACAATGGTTCACTACACGTGAACCTAACAGTGCTCGCGTGAACACCACGCAGCCACGAATACGACTAGCTAACTACGTACTCGGTATGCTAGTCTCAGAAACCACGTGCACTCAGTGCACCACAAGTGCCAATGCACCGCTCGATATCAATGAACGTATCAAACCACGATAATCGGATAATCACAGCACGTAAGTCATGCACACATACAGCCCTCGACTGAGGTAGCGATAGGCCCTTGGGTCGCCTTCAGATGGCGTCAGCCCGACATGTCGCCTTAAGGACATGAATGCGACGGGTCGACCCGTCGCCTTCCTGATTGCGACAGCACCTCTGTTGCCTTCGCAGGGGAGAATTTCCAAACACCCCAAAACTCATGCAAACCACCCTTAATTCTTCATTTACATGTTTTAATGAAAACTTAGGCATGGTATCTAGCATGAATAAAGCATTAAACTGATCGATCCTCACGCTCCACGCGAGCTCCTTACAGCGAAACCTCGCCGAAAACTGCGCTCTCCACCCGAAATCGCCCGAGAAACCCTCAACAGCTCCTCCCCCGGCCGAGCAGAACGTGTGAGAGTTCTGCCATCTGGGGTTCTTTAAAAACCTGCAGCGGTTCGGAACGCGACACATCGATGTGTCGCCACTTGATCGCGACGTAACAGGGTGTCGCCTTCCCAAACTTAACGCCCCCAATGCCCGCCACGTGGCGCACATGCACACGTCCAGCGCCAAAAGCGGTCACATGAACGCGACGCAGCGCTCTGTCGCGTTCAAGAATGCGACAGCCTTCCTGTCGCGATGACAAGATGAAAATTGAGGGGTACTACAACCTGCACTAACGGCCTGATAAGGCCCGTACACACGTGCGCACACCATTCACGAGCCACATTGGTCAACGTATGACCTCCACAACACTAAACGAAGGATCCACAAGGATCCAAAAAACGCGCGACGTTACAAAACCTGTGCTCGGGGAGCCCTTGTTCGTATACCTTTTGGTTACCGAGCACTCCGTCAGCGCAGTGTTGATCAGAGAAGAGGGAGCGGCCCAACGTCCCGTTTACTATATCACCAGGGTCCTTCAAGAAGCTGAAAGAAGGTACCCCCGAGCAGAAAAACTCGCCCTTGCTCTGGTCACGGCTGCCCGGAAACTCAGCCCCTACTTTCAGGCCCACTCAATAACGGTTCTTACCGACCAGTCGCTGAAATCTATTCTACAACGGCCGGAGGCTTTCGGCCGGCTCATTAAATGGGCCATCGAGCTAGGCGAATTCGACATCAGCTACCGTCCAAGGACGACCATTAAAGCACAAGCATTGGCGGACTTCGTCGCGGAATGTACCCTCCCTACCAAGCAGGATCCTCCACTGGCCGACGAGCTCCCATGGGAGCTCTACGTCGATGGATCCTCGTGTGTCACAGGGAGTGGAGCGGGTCTGGTCCTCATTTCTCCAGAGGGTTTAGAGTTCCAATATGCCCTTCGGTTTCGCTTGCGGCCTCCAACAATGTGGTCGAATACGAAGCGCTGCTGTCCGAAATCCGAATGGCGAGGCACCTTGGAGCCCTTCGACTCAGGGCCTTCAGTGACTCCCAATTGGTTGCCGGCCAAGTGAACGGACAGTTCGAAGCAAGGGAGCCACGCATGGCCCAGTACCTTCAACATGTCAAGAACCGAGCAGAAGGCCTCCTCTACTTCGAAGTCATACACGTTCCACGAGAGCAAAATGTGCGAGCCGATGCACTTGCCAAGCTGGCGTCTTCAGGTGACATCGCCCCTTCTCGCTCCATATTCATTGAAGAGCTCGCTGCACCGAGCACCGAAGTGGATGTAGCAGCCATTGGGTCCGACCCCCCAGCTCCGAACTGGATGGACCCTCTTCTGGCCTATCTGCTTCGAGGAGAGATTCCCCCTGAGCAGGGCGAAGCCCGGAAGATCAGACTGCGTTCTCAGCGTTTCACCCTCATAGAAGGCAAGCTCTACCGACGGTCCCTTTCAAGACCCCTCTTACGGTGTCTCAGCCCTGAAGAGGCCCTTGCGGCTATCGAAGAGGTTCACGAGGGGTTGTGCAGAAGCCACTTGGGGGGCAGAACGCTGGCACGCAGCATTATCCGAGCAGGATTCTGGTGGCCCTCTCTGCAAAAGGACTGTATGTCTTTTGTCAGAAGGTGCCCGGAATGCCAGAAGTTCGGATAGCTCATTAAGCAACCGGCCGAGCAACTTCATACACTGTTCGAGCCTCGCCCTTTCGCTAGATGGGGCATTGATATACTGGGTCCCTTCCCAGAGGCCCAGGGTCGGAAGAAGTTCTTGTTCGTGGCCATAGACTACTTTACCAAGTGGGTCGAAGCAGAACCCGTTACCACAATCACCGAACAAGCCGCGTGGAAGTTCGTTTGGAAGAACCTCCTCTGCAGGTTTGGCATCCCAAGAGGGATTACCTCCGACAACGGGAAGCAGTTCGACAGCGCCTTCTTCAAGTAGAAGTGCGCCGAACTTGGCATCTACAACCACTTCACCTCCGTGGCACATCCTCAGGCCAACGGTCTGGTCGAAAACGCCAACCGTACGTTGCTGCACGGGATCCGCATGAGAGTTGAAGCTGCTGATGGTTCGTGGATTGATGAACTCCCTAATGTGTTGTGGTGTCACCGAACAACTGCTCGGGTAGCCACTGGGGAGACCCCTTTCCATTTGGCCTATGGCACAGAGGTCGTTGTACCTTTGGAAGTGGCTCTCCCCACTCTCCGGACAACTCACTTCGACGAGGCCACCAATAATCGCGCGCTCAGGGAAAACCTAGACATGCTTGGCGAACGTCAAAACGACGCCAGCATCAGACTAGTTTCCTACCAACAGCGTCTTGCGCAGCATTATAACTCCCGAGTTCGGGAGAGGCGCTTCTTCGAAGGGGACCTTGTTCTTTGCCGCTGCTCGGCATCGGATCCCCAAAGAGCCTCCGGCAAACTCGCCCCCAAATGGGAAGGACCTTATCAGGTCGCCCAGGTCCTTAGAAAAGGCTGTTACAAGCTAACTACTCCTAGTGGCGGGGCCATACCCAGAACCTGGCATGTATCCAATTTGAAGGCTTACTATTTATAAAAGCCTTATGTTCGGCATCCTACTTCTCTCCTACCAGTTCTTTTGGCCGGCTAGAGACGAAGTCCAAAACATCCTTATCTTAATATCTTTAGCTCACAAGGATGTAACGACATCTCCTAGTATGAAGATGTTCCGCAAGCACCCCAGGTTAGAACGCCCGCAGTTCGTAACAACATGTGCGGTAATTGCGAACGCTTCTAAACGACCAACGAATTCCGGTTCAGACAGAACACTTGCAAGGTAAGGAGATAGAAAAAGTGAAGCCATTTTTTGAAAAAAAAAGAAAGATCTATTCAGATTTTGTACAAAATCTCGCTTCGGCCGAGCTACAAAAAAAAAGGGAAGGATATTCAAGGGTCCTGCCTGGAGGGACCGGCGCCGTCGTCTACAGGAGGCATTCGCCCTGACTGGAACTGGGTAAAGTGCACTCCGTCCAAACGCACGTCCTGGGTACGACGCCGGCACTCCCCTACAGCAGCCTCGAAGGCTTCTCGGGCACGCTCTGTCCAAGCAAGCTTCTCCCCGAACTCCTTTCCAGCTTCGAGGCCCACCTTGTAACAACGGGCCCCGAACTGCTCCAAGTCCTTTTTGAAGTCAGGACCTTCTTTGTACTCCGCCACTCCTTGGGCCCTGGCTTCGGCTAACACCTTCGCGATTGCCTCCTTTTCGGCTCGGGCGACGGTCAGGTTTAGCTCGAATGCTTGGAGGGCATCTTGGAGGCTTTTCACCTCCCTTAGCAGCTCGGCCTCACGAGCCCGGTGCTTGGTGACCAAATCGTCACAGAAGACCGTTTCCGCCTCCCACATCTGCCTCTGATTCTGGGCACGCAAGGCGAGCTTCTTCAATAGGACCATCGAGCTCGTGATGCCATCCACCAACGCTCCCACGTCGACGTTGTCATCTTCGTCATGCTCGGAGAGGTGCCCTGGGCGGTAGGCCGCACTGGAATGCTCGGGGGTCTTCTCCGGGCTCAGGCCTTGACACCGCGCCATCCTATCCAGGTAGGATGCGGACGGACACAGGGGCAGAACCCTTGAAGCATCGCTCCCAAGCCTCCCCAGCGTGGCTTCTAGCATCTTCTGCGAGGGAAGCTCAGACGACTTCCCCTTCAGTACTGCGGAGAGAGGTCTCTGGTCCTCCCCAGAACTGATGACCTCCTCGCGGCCCTCTGTCGCCTGGGCCATCTCCTTGGTCCCTTGAGCGGCTTCTCCAACCTCAGTGGAGACCAAAGTGGTTGACGGTGTCTCCACTACCGCAACCATTTTTGTGGGGGGCAGGGGGGCCACGGCAACTTCGACAACTTCCTTCTGCGGGGTCGGCATCTCCCCGGTAGGAGTGGCCCCCGTGGCCGAAGCAGCCGCCTCCTCAGGAGCATTCTTCTCTAGCACCTCGAGGCGCGGAGAGGTCCCCTCCCCCGCAACAGAGGTCTCTTCATTACCCTCGCTCCTTCGAGCAAAGGTCTCTGCAGCGTCACCAGCAGCATCCTGTTCGGCGCCTCCAGTGCTCGATGCCGATGTTCGAGCAACTTCCTCTTCACGGCCCTCGCTGGGGCCCAGCGGCGTGGGCACTTCCCTCTGCTCCTCAGCAGAGCTCTCTGACCCGTCACTTACCACAATGAGCCCGAGCTCGGTCGCCATCCTCTGCGCAACCTCAGGACGGACCACGGAGGGGCATCCGCGGTGCTTCCTGTTCGGCCGACCCAGCGGTCTTGCGCTTCTTGCGCAGTAGCAACTGTGCCTCGTCGGCCTCTTCTTCAGTCCCCTCCTCGCTCTGTTGAGGGGCAGCACGGACTAGCCTGTTCTTCTTCCGAGCTCAGAGCTGGTCTGCGTTCTCCGCGCCCTCGTCGAACAGCATCGGCCTCTTCTTCATAGCGGCGGAAGGCCGAGTCGCCCCTTCGCCCTCCTCGAACGAAGGCCGAGCTCCTGCTGAAACCACCTTGATGGTGGCCTTCTTCTTCAAACGAATTTTTTCGGGCCCCTTCTCAGGGACCCGTGTGCTTTCCGGGCGTCCCTTGGCAGGTGAAGGCGCCACCAATGCGGTCGTTACCGCATTACCAACCCTCACAGCACAGGGGACCCGGACAACAGCAGCGACATCGTCGTCCTCGTATACCATGTGAGCCATAACAGGGATCTGTTCGGCGAAATCCTCGTTCGCCTCCTGATCTCTCCCAGCTTCCAACTCCGCAGCGGCTGCAAAAAGGAAGAAGTTGTTAGAACACAGTTACTGAACCGGCGCGCAACAAAACAAGTTCGAGCACTTACTCCATGGTTTGCTCAGACCATGCCGAACAAGCGAAAACTCTGTCAAGTAGCCCTCTCCATTCCTCACGCCGGCTCAGAGCAGGCTATCTGAGGCCCTCTCCTCATCTTGAATCAGCTTGGGGAAGCTGTCTTTCTGTGCTGATCGGATGACGGTGGGGAACCCCCACTCTGCACCGTCCCGTCGCCGGACAAAGAACAACCTATCCATCCAACCTTTGTTGTTGGAATATTTTCCGGATAGCTGTATGTGCATCCTGTCCGTTCGGTGCTTTGCGTAGTAGACATCCGCCCCCGACGACCGCGAAGCGGAAAGCTTAAAATGTGCTCGGAACACATCCGCCGAGCCTCGGATCTGCTTGATTCTACAAATGACGCCGAAGATGCAGATATATCTCCAAGTGTTTGGCGTCAGTTGGATTGGCGAAACTCCCCACCGGTTTAACAGCGCCTTCGCCACCTCCGGCAACGGCAACCGGAGTCCCGCTTCCATATGGTCCACGGAGAGGGGAAGGCAACCTGGTTTGTTCACCAGGTACGACTCTCCTTCCTTCGCGTCGATGATCTCATATTCGTCGCCGATGCGAAAACACTCCCGGAGACCGCTGTAGTGGCAGCATCGCGGCCCGTGAGCCGCAGCCACGGTGACTCCACTTGCCCCGGCGTCAGTAACCGCCTTCCCCTTGCTTGCCATCGCCGTAAGTTGTGGAAGGGAACAATGAACAAAAGAAGGCGCGAGGAAGAAGACGACTGAGAGCTTGAGGGGGGCACGAAGGTTCTGGAATCAGGAAACTCTGAGAGATTTCGAAGGCGTGGCTCCTGCCTTCGCCCCTCTCCTCCCTTATAAGGAAGTAGGGGCGCAAAATTCGAAGCGAGCCAGAAGCGGTGTTTCCCCCCGCTCTAAGTCGCTCCTCGGGTGCATCGCTGGTGACTGTTCGAGTGGAGCGCGCGGCGTCCGTGGCTCGATAGTACCCCCGCACTCATCATAAAAGCTCTGTGTTCGAGGGAAACCCACAAACCATGCCGCCATGTAGCCATTCGGATCTCCAAGGATGATACCGCATTTAATACGGAGATGACGTCCAGGCAAGTCGTCGCTCTCAACCGCTCCGGTTCCCGAATCGCTTGAGAGCGTGGGGGGCAAGTGTGGTGGCCGTTTCCAGCCACCATCGTGCGCTGGGTCCATCATGGCCCAGCCCAATTTGGCAGGCAGACGTGGCCCTCTCACAAGGCGCCACGACATTTCAAGAGCAGCTTCAAGGTTCCGAGACCGGTTCCTGCATTCCCGCCTTCGGGCGCCTCGTAGCCTGCTCGGTCAAAGGCCCTTCCTTCCGAGCAGGGTCTGCTCGGCTTGTGCTGAAAATCCCTTCGGGACGGACAACACTTCCTTGCATCAGGCATCTGGCAGCAAGCCATGCCTTCGAACATTAGGTGTCGAACAACGGGCTTGACTACCAAACAACAGGTCTAGCTCACCGAGCAGGCTACCTGCTCAGTACCTTCCTCCCAGGAGAATCCGAGCGGCCCTTCATCCCCTCACGGCAGTTACAACGGCTACGCCACGCGTGCCCCACGATCAAGTGGTGCATTAACTGTCTAGCTCCTCAACGGGCGCCTCAACGCGTAACCCCCCCGTAGAGGACGCTAACAGGCGCGCCCTTTGCGGCATTGATCAGGGACGTTCCGTCCCTCTCCTCCAGCACTTCAGCCTATAAAAGGCACTGGTAAGCCTCCATACAGAGGTACGTGATCCAAGGCATCCTTGCTCACACAAGCCCTTGCGCTTCACACACGAGAACCCCCTTCTTCTCACATCCCTTACTGACTTAGGAATCGGAGGGTTCTCCCCGGTTCTTCAACTGGGCCCCCCTGATCCGCTTCTGATTTTGCAGGTGATCGTCCGCTACCGGCGACCGTCTTCTTCCCTCTCAAGTGTAGGCCCGCTTGGCTCCGGCCCAAGCAGGAAATAACCTCCACAAATATAAAGGGCTAGGTCAGGTTGTCTAGATCATCGTAGTTTAGACAGGTCGAATCGATACGACACTAATCAGATATGCATCGGATCCAAACAGTAATTAAATTGTGGCAATCCAAATCACCTATTAATTAAAAGCCCTCCTCTCCACTCGATCGCGATCACCTTTACTCGAATACATCAACATTCGTGCTAACGTGCGCCTACGTTTGCGTCCACCTGCTTAAGATTTCAAAGTGTGGGTGATGCAGCCTCTTTCTTCTTCCCCGTGAATAACTAGGATTGCCTGCAAGACCCCCTCTCCCGACAATCTTCTTCGTCAGCTTTTTCTTCACCAACGTCTAGTGGAGAGATCTTGTTGGGGAGGATAGTGTCGGGGGCGTAACAGAGGTCATCACTGAGTCTGCAACATGTCTAGGAGAGGGAGGCAAGGTGTGAAGGAACACCTCAGCCAAGCCCGTTAAACCGATAACGTACTTGATCCGAGTCCGCCTCCCGCGAACGGGCCGAAGCCTCGCAAGGGAAACCAAACCACAGTCCGTGTAAACACAAAGGAACACACCACATTTTGTATATAATTCACAAGTTTACATAGCCAAAATTTCCACAAAACTGTAAAGAAGTACAAGAGCCTGGGGAATACCCCGAGGTACAACTGAAGAAAGTAAACAACTAACTAAACCACACTGCTGGAACTACACCGCTGGAGGTACTGACCCTGCACCGCTACAGCGCGGCCCTGAACTGGACGTCAGACGAGAAACATCCTCCTCGCTCTCACCTGTGGGGGTAGGGGTGAGCCTCACTAGTCACTGGCTCAGTAGGGAACTCCCCCAAAACCGAGCAACCAAAAACCACAGGTACAAAGCTATAAACAATACCAACAATTTATAGAACAGCTAAGCAGGATATTAAAGCTGTAAAAGTACTCACCGTCTGCCGACTACGAGAAACAACAATAATAATTAAACGGCAAACCAGTACATGTGTACGAGACTGCCAAACACGAGCCACGTGAACTGGTTCGCGACACCAGTAACTGACTCGGACAAGCTAACACAGGTCTACCTCTCAGTCTCGCAGCCACAGACGAAAGGTCCAGCTGCCGCTCCACGTGAAAAGGTCAAGCAACTGTGAAGACCAACCAAACACCACCACCTGCGGACCACACGGTCACAAGCCCATGCCTGGCATCTCTAGAGATCCTGGCCCGGAACTCTCTGGAGTGAGGCACTGGAAAAACACTAGCTGGGGTCCAGTACGTCTACTGGTGTCCGTACCCCCAACTACGAGCGCGCTACAAGTGACTAAAGACAAACACAAGTGTCACTGTCCCACTGTCGTCTTTCCCTCAGCCGGACGTGCAACTCAAACACAAGAGTGAGGGTGTCCAGGTCAGACGACACAGACCTCGACGGTACAACACAAGTACCGGGACAAAGCCCCGAGCTAACAGCCTGGCTCACAAAGAACCTGGGGCACCTAACTAGAGAGGTAACCACGGTAGGCGTCGTACTACTCGCCACGTACACAAAACCACGTGCACGTCACACACACAAACCACGTGAAACCTCACGTAAACCACAAGTAACAACAGTCCACTACACGTGGACCCAACTGGACTCGTGTAAATAACGCGCAGCCACGAAAGTAAGTACCTTGTATGCTAAACACGAAAACTCAGTGCACTCAGTGCACCTCAGGTACCAACGCACAAGCATTATCGATAAATAGCAAAATTAGTCATTTCTGTTTACAACCAGTAGGCGGCAACATCGACTGCCACTTACAAGAAGTCAACGGCAAGGGATCTGGCCGTTTACATCCTGGCTGATGAGCTTGGCGACAAACGATGTTGACCCCAAGTTCTTCGGCCTCAAACCCTGCAGAAACCCTAATCCGAATCTATGGGTTTTCCAAACATTTATACTACAGAAAAACATATAAAAGCAGTTCCTTTAACATGCCAGAACCCAAAACAACCCATTACTGCATGCTTTACTTGCTAAATTACTCAAACCACCCATTATCCCCGTATGGTGCAACTTTATCCGAACATACATTATCATGCTAATTCAGGTGGTTACGATGTGTTTTAATGTTTCTACGGAGCTAAACGGGTTCGTCCCCTACCTCAGAACACGCTAGAACCTCCCGCAATCTCCAGGTTCACACCGAACACTCCGCGAGGTCCCACGGGAATTGCACCACGCCACGGCGTTTCCTCGCGCAATTCAGCAACGCCACGCGTTCTACAAGCGTCCAACCACCCTTCGGTACCTGGTGGAAGCTTTAGGAACACTAGGGCAACAAGCTGGGGCAAGGGGGATTGAGAACAGGGTAGAAAACCTGCCCTCGGGTGAGCCTATAACCTGCATCATTCTCAGGTTGGCGTCAACCCCTATGCCGCCAAGAACAACCGCCACCATAAACGTCCACAGCCAATGCCGCTAAGATCATGCAGTCAACGTCCACTTACCTGGACGCCAACAGGTCAACGGCCATACCTGGCCGCCAACTCCAACCGAACTGCAGCAGGTCCTATTTCATTTCAGAACCTAACCTGCACCTTACCTGCTCAAACCATACATCCACACCACACATTCCACACAACCAACTCACATTGGCCTCACGACGGCCTACACAACCAACACACACATGATCCGCATGGATCCGAAAAGCACGCAACGTTACATTACTATCATCTAAAAAGAAAATTTCGACCTCAAAATTCATAATACAATTCAAAGTTAAACAACTTATTCATACATACCTTTACAAGCACTATCATCTAAAAAGAAAATACAAAAGTTCATGTAAACAGATAGGGATACCCTTTAGCCATTTCCTCGGCTAACTCCCAGGTATCCTCACCACCCAACCTATTCTCCCATCTCACTTTAACCAACTCAATTTCTTTATTCCTCAGCTTCTTTATCTTTCGATCTGTGATCTGCACCAGATACTCAGGCATAGTCATATCCGGCCTCAGGTCACCACCTTGATATCTAATTATTTGAGCTGGATCTTCAATACACTTTCTTAACATAGAAACATGGAAAATATCATGCACATCTACAAAATCTGTTGGCAAATCCAGCCTATAAGCTGCTTCCCCAATTCTTTCAATCACCTGGAAAGGTCCCACATACCTTGGACTCAATTTTCTAGACTTGCCAAACCTCATGATTCCTTTACTTGGAGAAACTCTTAGGAAAACAAGATCTCCCACCTCGAACTGAAGTGGTCTCCTCCGAACATCTGCATAACTCTTTTGCCTACTTTGAGCTGCTTGCAATTTTTCTTTAATAAGTTTCACCACTTCTGTGGTTTGCTGAATCAATTTAGGACCCACTAATTGCCTTTCTCCCACTTCATGCCAGTTCAATGGGGTTCTACATGACCTTCCATATAAAGCTTCATACGGTGCCATCCCAAGACTGGTATGATAGCTATTATTGTAGGCAAATTCAACCATTCCCAAATGATGCTCCCAGCTACCTCCCCAAACTAAACAACAAGCTCGCAACATATCTTCAATTGTCTGAATAGTCCTCTCTGTTTGACCATCTGTCTGGGGATGATAAGCGGAGCTATACCTCAACTCAGAACCAATTACTCTTTGCAGACTTCTCCAAAAACCAGAAGTAAATCTTGGATCTCTATCTGATACAATAGTCTTCGGAATACCATGCAGTGGAAAAATTCTTTCAACATAAATATTTGCTAATCTGTCCACTGTCCAAGACATACTTACTGCCACTAATCTGCATACTTTGGTCAATCTGTCAACAAACACCCATATTCCATTATGCCCTGAACTCGTCTTTGGTAAACCTGCCACAAAGTCCATAGCAATATCATCCCATTTCCACTGTGGAATGGGTAACGGTTGCAACAGACCTCCAGGCTTCTGATGCTCTGCTTTAATCTACTGACAAATAGCACACCTTGCAACAAACTCCGCTATTTCTTTCTTCATATGAGGCCACCAAAAATGCTTTCTCAAATCATGGTACATTTTAGTACTACCCGGATGGATAGTGTACCTAGATTTATGAGCCTCTTCCAATACTCGCTGCTTTACCTCTCTTTCTGCAGGAACAAACAACCTGCCTCGGAGCCTGACCACACAATTATCATCAATAGAAACTCCCTTCATTTTCACAATCTCAACTAAACCTGCATCTGCTCTCTGAGCTTCAATGATCTGCCAATATAAAGACGGCTCTACAGCGCTAGCAGCTAAAATTGCCCGTCGCTGACTACTGGGCACATACAAGGAATTCTCTGCTACTTCTTCATACAACTTCCATTCTTTAATCATCAACAGATTCATATATGCCTTTCTGCTTAAGGCATCAGCTACAACATTGGCCTTACCCGGATGGTAAGCCAAACTGAAATCATAATCCTTCAAATACTCAATCCATCTGCGCTGGCGAAGGTTCAAATCTTTCTGCGAAAAGATATATTTCAAGCTTTTATGATCAGTAAAGATCTCAAACCTCTCGCCATACAGATAATGCCTCCACATTTTCAAAGCAAATACAACTGCTGCCAATTCCAAATCATGAGTGGGGTAATTCTCCTCTGCTGGCTTCAATTGCCTGGACGCATAAGCTATCACTTTACCATGCTGCATAAGCACTGCGCCAAGTCCTCTCCTTGAAGCATCAGTATACAACACAAAACCACCACTCCCTGCCGGTAATGTCATATAGGTGCTGATGTAAGTCTTTTCTTCAATTCCATAAAACTTCTCTGACATTCACCGGACCACACAAAAGGCACCCCTTTCCTAGTCAATCTAGTCATAGGTGCTGCAATCTTAGAAAAGTCTTGAATGAAGCGCCTATAGTAACCTGCTAATCCCAGAAAACTTCTAATCTCGGTTATTGTCTTAGGCACTCCCCACCTTGACACAGCTTCCACTTTACTCGGGTCCACTGCTATTCCTTTAGCTGAAATAACATGACCCAAAAACTGAATTTCCTTCAACCAGAATTCACACTTACTGAATTTGGCAAACAACTGGTTATCTCTTAACAACTGCAGAGTAAACCTCAAATGAGCTGCATGCTCCTCTTCAGATGCTGAATAAATTAGAATATCATCAATAAAGACCACAATGAATTGATCTAAATATGGATGAAAAATTCTATTCATCAGATCCATAAAACCTGCAGGAGCATTAGTCAACCCAAAAGGCATAACCACAAACTCATAGTGACCATATCTGGTTCTAAAAGCTGTCTTATCTATATCTTCCTCTTTAATTCTCAACTGATGGTACCCGGACCTCAAATCAATTTTAGAAAACACTTTTGCTGATTGCAACTGATCAAACAAATCATCTATCCTCGGCAACGGGTACTTATTCTTAATGGTCACATCATTCAATTTTCTATAATCAATACACATCCGAAAACTTCCATCTTTCTTTTTCACAAATAAAACCGGCGCTCCCCACGGGGAATGACTCGGTCTAATAAAACATTTCTGCAACAATTCTTCTAATTGCTTTTTCAACTCTTTAAGTTCTGCTGGTGCCATCCGATATGGAGCTTTAGAAATCGGCATGGTACCTGGCAGCAACTCAATAGTAAAGTCCACCTCTCTATGTGGAGCTAAACCGGGCAAATCCTCAGGAAAAACATCAGCAAATTCCCTAACTACGGGAACTACTTCTACTGGCTGACTGGCTTCTACCAGACTTACCGAGGCTAAATAAGCTACACATCCATCATTTATCAACTTTCTAGCTTTAATTGCAGAAATCAGAAACTTAGAGGTATAAAAAGGCATACCTTGATATTCAAACACTGCACCATTAGGATGACAAAATCTGATCCTTTTCTTTCTGCAATCTAACATTGCTCCATACATTTCAAGCCAATCCATACCCAGAATAATATCATAATCTGACAACCGCAGGGCATACAACCGACCCGGCATCTGGTTCCCTTCAATCATAACAAGAGCTTCATCTATATAGCTTGAAGTGAGTAAAAACTCACCTGAAGGAACCTCTACTACTAACTCACAGGACTTCTCTTCTAAAGGATGAGCTATACAATCCAGAAATTCTTCGGAAATAAAAGAATGAGAGGCACCCGAATCAAATAAAACTATTGCTGAATATTCATAAAGAGGTAAAGTACCTTCTATCATATTCGATGCCTCCGCCTGGGCTCGGGTGATAGCCATAACCCGGCCTCTTCCTCGCTGCTGCGGTACTCCTCTACCACGACCTGACTGTGGCTGCTGAAACTGCTGAGGTTGCTGCTGCTGCTGCACACCTCTTCCATATCCATATTCTCTCGGATAGGGACAATTGCGGATCAAATGTCCCGGCTGGTTACAATTATAACACCGATACCCTGGTGGAGTAATAGGCTGCCTGGCAGTACTCTGCTGCGACTCCTCCACCTCAGGCCTACCTCGGCCCTGCTGAAACTGCGGACGACCTCCCCATCCTCTTCCTTTGCCTTTAAATACTTGCTTTAATTTCTGGCCCCATTTTCCAAAACCTGATGAAGAAGGTCCTGCTGGTGCTTTACCTTTACTTGCACCCACTGACTGCTGCGGTAGCCGGAAACTACCTGAACCTGACTCGCCCACCTGACGAGTCCGAATAGACCTCTCTAATGTAGCTGCTCTCTGAGCTGCCTCTTCCACTGTCTTGCACATGAGAGGTACTATCGCATCCTGCAATTCCACTCTCAAGCCTCTGATGAAATACTCAACCATCATATTATTATCTGAAACCACATATGGCGCATAACGGCTAAGTGCCATAAATCTCATCTGATATTCCAAAACTGAGGAATTACCTTGCTGGAGAGTCCAAAACTGCTCTCTTTTTACTTGCTACACTTGAATCGGAAAAAATGTATCATTAAATACATCGAGAAATTCCGACCAAGTGATAGCCTCCTCTGTCCTGCCTGCAAAGGTGGTCTGCATCTTCAGTCGCCACCATTCCAATGCAAAACCCCTCAACTGATAAGCAGCTAACACCACTCTATCCGCTGCCGGACACCTCATAGTCGCAAAAACTCTTTCAATCTCATGAACCCAGTGCTCTGCTGTATCTGGATTCGGCCCTCCTGAATAAGTAGGTGGCTGCAATCTCAGAAACTTTTCCACTTGCATCACTGGTTCTTCTGCTATCAGCACTGGTGGTGGTGGTGGCACAGGTGCTACAAAAGGCACCTCCACTCTTGGCGGAACTGGAGCAACAGGTATAGCCTCTCCATCCCCAGGTGGCACTGCTACCGGTGGTACCGGCGCCTGCTGATCCATTCTCGCCCGAATATCCGTGAGGCTTTCCCAAATTCTCTCAATCATATGCTAGGTGCTTTCCTCCGGATCATCTCCTCCACCACCCCAATCTCTTCTATCAGCCATTTCAGAGATTTCTACATAAACAAAACACCAAACAAAAATCAAATAACAAATTATCAAAAACCAGGGTCCCTACCAACAGTGTTCAAAGACCAAAATAAGGCTATGTATCCTTCTAATTCCCTTATATTAACACGGACCTTGCTCTGATACCAACTGTGACGGAACGCCTCGGCCAAGCCCGTTAAACCGATAACGTACTTGATCTGAGTCCGCCTCCCGCGAACGGGCCGAAGCCTCGCAAGAGATACCAAACCACAGTCCGTGTAAACACAAAGGAACACACCACATTTTGTATATAATTCACAAGTTTACATAGCCAAAATTTCCACAAAACTGTAAAGAAGTACAAGAGCCTGGGGCATACCCCGAGGTACAACTGAAGAAAGTAAACAACTAACTAAACCACACTGCTGGAACTACACCGCTGGAGGTATTGACCCTGCACCGCTACGGCGTGGCCCTGAACTGGACGTCGGACGAGAAACGTCCTCCTCGCTCTCACCTGTGGGGGTAGGGGTGAGCCTCACTAGTCACTGGCTCAGTAGGGAACTCCCCCAAAACCGAGTAACTAAAAACCACAGGTACAAAGCTATAAACAATACCAACAATTTATAGAACAGCTAAGCAGGATATTAAAGCTGTAAAAGTACTCACCGTCTGCCGACTACGAGAAACAACAATAATAATAAACGGCAAACCAGTACAGGTGTACAAGCTAAAGTAGAGACTGCCAAACACGAGCCACGTGAACTGGTTCGCACACCAATAACTGACTCGGACAAGCTAACACAGGTCTACCTCTCAGTCTCGCAGCCACGGACGAAAGGTCCAGCTGCCGCTCCACGTGAAAGGTCAAGCAACTATGGAGACCAACCAACACCACCACCTGCGGACCACACGGTCACAGGCCCATGCCTGGCATCTCTAGAGATCCTGGCCCGGAACTCTGGAGTGAGGCACTGGAAAAGGACTAGCTGGGGTCCAGTACGTCTACTGGTGTCCGTACCCCCAACTACGAGCGCGCTACAAGTGACTAAAGACAAACACAAGTGTCACTGTCCCACTGTCGTCTTTCCCTCAGCCGGACGTGCAACTCAAACACAAGAGTGAGGGTGTCCAGGTCATACGACACAGACCTCGACCGGTACAACACAAGTACCGGGACAAAGCCCCGAGCTAACAGCCTGGCTCACAAAGAACCTGGGGCACCCAACTAGAGAGGTAACCACGGTAGGCGTCGTACTACTCGCCACGTACACAAAACCACGTGCACGTCACACACACAACCACGTGAAACCTCACGTAAACCACAAGTAACAACATCCACTACACGTGGACCCAACTGGACTCGCGTAAATAACGCGCAGCCACGAAAGTAAGTACCTTGTATGCTAAACACCTCAGAAAACTCAGTGCACTCAGTGCACCCAGGTACCAACGCACAAGCATTATCGATAATAACACAATTAGTCTTTTTGTTTACAACCGTAGGCGGCAACATCGACTGCCGCTTACAAGAAGTCAACGACAAGGATCTGGCCGTTTACATCCTGCTAATGAGCTTGGCGACAAACGATGTTGACGCCAAGTTCTTCGGCCTCAAAACCCTGCAGAACCCCTAATCCGAATCTATGGGTTTTCCAACCATTTATACTACAGAAAAACATATAAAAGCAGTTCCTTTAACATGCCAGAACCCAAAACAACCCATTACTGCATGCTTTACTTGCTAAATTACTCAAACCACCAATTATCCCCGTATGGTGCAACTTTATCCGAACATACATTATCATGCTAATTCAGGTGGTTACGATGTGTTTTAATGTTTCTACGGAGCTAAACGGGTTCGTCCCTACCTCAGAACACGCTAGAACCTCCCGCAATCTCCCGGTTTCACCCGAACCCTCCGCGAGGTCCCACGGGAATTGCACCACGCCACGGCGTTTCCTCGCGCAATTCAGCAACGCCACGCGTTCTACAAGCGTCCAACCACCCTTTGGTACCTGTTGGAAGCTTTAGGAACACTAGGGCAACAAGCTGGGGCAAGGGGGATTGAGAACAGGGTAGAAAACCTGCCCTCGGGTGAGCCTATAACCTGCATCATTCTCAGGTTGGCGTCAACCCCTATGCCGCCAAGAACAACCGCCACCATAAACGTCCACAGCCAATGCCGCTAAGATCATGCAGTCAACGTCCACTTACCTAGACGCCAACAGGTCAACGGCCATACCTGGCCGCCAACTCCAACCGAACTGCAGCAGGTCCTATTTCATTTCAGAACCTAACCTGCTCAAACCACACATCCACACCACACATTCCACACAACCAACTCACATTGGCCTCACGACGGCCTACACAACCAACACACACATGATCCGCATGGATCCGAAAAGCACGCAACGTTACACAAGGTGTTGCAAAGAACGGAAGAATAGATTGTTGGATATAATGGGTGAAAAAGAGGCAATATAAAAGAAAGGTAAAACTCAAGGTTGATAAAGTAAAAGGTACCTCAAAAGTTGTGCTATGTTGCCCTTATGTGTGGGGTCTTTAGTCCCACATGGGATGCCCCTAAGGAATTAAGGACTTCATAACTCCTAGTGTCCATGAGACTATATCTTATAGACAATGGTGGGGTTATGCTAGACCATATCACACACGCGCGCCGCCGGACCAGGCCGGGCTGGGCTGGCGCGCGCACGCAGTCCTGCCGGCATGACTTGGCACATTTTTACTTCTTATTTTTGCGTTTTGGGCCTTTCTTGGAGAGTTGGGAGCTGTTTTGGGCCTGTTCTTTGAACCGACCCATTGTTTGGTCTGCGCGGGCGTTAGGCGCTTGATATAGTGATTAGGTTTCCTAATCACGGTTACCTGACACAAAAAGCATCTTTTCGACTCCTGCTGTGAGGAACCGCTCGTCGTCCTACTGCTCTCTCTCTCGCTCCGCCGGTGACGTCGACGCCTGCATCCCGCCGACTGCGCTTTTCTCCGGCGACGACGCTTCGTCCCGTTCGACTGCCTGTCGCGCTTCGCGATGTCTGTTGCACTGCATCCGTTCCCTTATTTTCCCTTCCGTAGAAGAGGATTAGGTTTAATGTACATTGGTTGCGAGATTAGAACAGTGCGGTTTCCAATCTCGTGGTGGTAGTCGTATCTTGGGAGGAGATCGCCTTACCCACGCACTACATTTGTGGGGCGATATCTTCTCTAAGGGGAGTCTCCTTAGAGGCGCTTCTACTGCATTCTTTTCTGCTTTAATTAATCATGTTCATTACTGCAATTTGTCTCATGTATACTACTTTTTTGTTGTTGTTATTTGGACAATTTCCATATACCTGTTTGCTATGGTTCTGTATGCATATATGTGTATCCGATTTTTCCATGGATGTGCCCTACTCCACGTATTATTTACAATAGTCTTAGAGAAGATATCATTCATGGCAACTTCTTCAGTGGGTTTTAGAGCGAGGGTGGACCTGTCTGGGATGCCCGAAAAATTTTCCGGGCAGCACTTCAAGTGTTGGCAACAACGCATGAAAGTGTGGTTCACCATGGTCGGTCTAATTTCACTGATTGAATCGGATCCCCCTGTTTTGGATGAGAAAGTTCCTGACAATGCCAATAAGGTTGAAGAGTGGAAGGAAAAGGACAGGTTAGGACATGGGTGCATACTCACTGCACTGTCCGATGTCCACTTTGATGTTTATAATTCCTCCACCTTCAAAACCACAAAGGCACTTTGGGATGAACTTGATCGCAAGTATAACACCGAGGACCAAGGTCTGGAAAAATACTCTGTGGGCAAGTTTCTCAAGTTCCAAATGGTTGAAAATAAACTTGTGGGGGAGCAGGCTCATGAACTTCTCCTTATGCTCCAAGGCTTGGCTGAGGCAGATATGAAAATGCCTGAAAAGCTCCAAGTCATGTGTATCATAGAGAAATTGCCTAGATCCTGGGAGGATTTTGGGATGTCCCTTAAACACCGTAAGGAGACAATTTCTCTTGATGATCTGATTTGGGCTATCGCTATAGAAGAGGAGCATAGAAAGGAGAAGCCTTGTATGTGTTGAATCACTCTATGGTTGTCCTTGTGTTTTGGTGATAACAAAACTTATGATGATAACATAATGAATACTTTTGTTTCATCTGTGTCGCATCAATCTCATAGCAAAATGCTAAGTCTTTCATTGATGTAATATTTGGCGCACTAAAATGATAAAGTCGATGTCTAACTCATATACATCGATTTCTGTTTAAGTGCCAAAGTAACAAGCGCAACGATTTGTTAAGAAATCGATGCCATAACGATTTCATAAGTGATCGCAACGATTTCTTCTGTAAGCGCAACGATTTGTTAAGAAATCGATGCCATAACGATTTCATAAGTGATCGCAACGATTTCTTCTGTAAGCGCAACGATTTGTTAAGAAATCGATGCCATAACGATTTGTTAAGAAATCGATGCCATAACGATTTCATAAGTGATCACATCGATTTCTTTATTGATCACATCGATTTCTTCAGGAGATCTTAACGACTTGCTTGCATAACGATTTCATAAATGATCACATCGATTTGTTTACAAATTAGCAACGACTCTTCACATAACGATTTCATAAGTCATGCTCATAACGATTTCTTCATGGATTCTGTTCAAACACAGATTGCTTTTATATTTCAAATATGCTTGGCGCTTAAATGAAAAGTCAAATATCTTCTGACAAAAAGCTGCATGCATATTTCAGAGTCTTGTCGAATAGATATGAACTACTATTTTTAGCATGTTAAGAGAAACACAGTAGCATGCACAGTTTTCATATAAACACTCTTTTATGCTAACACTTTCTTCCATGCTCACAGACCTCGAAGACCTCAAGAGTGATCAAGACAAGAGATGAGCAACGGGTAGAACTTCAACGGATCTCTTCAACGGATCCTTTTTCAAAAGCCTCTCATATAAAAGATGAAGCATGGCTGAAGAAAGAACAACCTTTTTTGAATATTTTTCAAGGAGTGTACAACTGTGAGAAGAATCTTCACGCCACAAACACTCAGAGAAAGAGAGAAGAGCTCGAGCCAAAAATCTACAGAAGCTTTCAAAAGCAGAAGTCTTCATCGCCTTCAAGCCTTCTTCTCTTCCATTCTCCCTGTGCTCATTGTAATCTTGGGGGAGAGTTTTTGCTAAGAGTTTCTTTTGGGTAGATGCCATTCTTGTAGAACTTTCAGCACTGTTCTTTCTTTTATAAGAAAGACATCGTGTCCAGCTGTAGGACTGTATACAGTAGATAACCCAGCTAGGGTTAGTGTCTAGCAGAACCGCACTGGGGTTTGTACCAGGAGGTTGACTTCTTTACCTGTAAGAGAAGTGGGCTGCCTTCTTGCCGGGAAAGAGAAGAAGACCAGCTGGGGTGCTGGGTGTTGTAGTGTCCTTGAGGGGGACTGTACCCTTGGTTAGTGAAATCCCAAGAGTTTGCTTGGGGACTGGACGTAGGACTTCCATGTGGGAAGGGCCGAACCAGGATAAAATTCTTGTGTCCTTGTGTGATTGTTCATTTGCTTCCGCACTGCTACTCTTCATCACACCAAACTAACCAAACCTTCAAGTGTTAATTTCTGTGTTTAAGTTTCAATTTCAGATTTCAGAAAAACCTATTCACCCCCCTCTAGGCTAGCTTGCTGCCATACCGAAAGGGCCAACAAGAGTATGCCTGTTGATGCAAGTGCAAACCTAGTAATGAGGCATAAGGGGAAAGAATCTAAAGGCAAAACCAAAGTTGATTCCACTTCACAGATGAAACCCAAAGGAAAGATAAAGAAGAAGAAGGTACTAGGAGAGTGCTGGACTTGTGGTCAGAAGGGTCATATGCGCAACGACTGTCCCAAAGGAAAGAGAAGTTGCTGAACAAAACCCAACAGACTAGTCAAAATCCAGCACATGTCAATGTTGTGACTGCTGGACCTTCTTCTGGTGATGAGTATGTTACTCTTAATCCTCAACTATTTACTATCTATGAACCAAATGAATGGTTGGTAGACACTGGGGCCAATGTACATTTGTGTGCTGACATGTCTAACTTTGTGTCTTATCAGGCCACCCATGATCGTTCTGTGACGATGGGGAATGGGAGCACTGCTAGGGTGATTGGAGTTGGATGAGTGGACCTGAAGTTCTCTTCAGGACGTGTTCTTTCTCTTTCCCTAGTGCACCATGTTCCTGGTGTTAGAAGGAACATTTTATCTGGTTCTGTTTTAGTGAGAGAGGGTTATGAACTCAACTTTAAATGTAATAAAGTAGTGATACTCTATTTGAAGTCTTTTATTGGTAAATGCTATCTTTCTGATGGATTGTTTAAAATTTATGTGGATCATGTGTTGAACAGAAAATTAGATGATACTACTTCTAGTTCTGTTTCTGTTGCTTATAATGTTTTAGATTCATCTAACTTATGGCATGGACGTTTAGGTCAGTTTAATTTCAATTCTTTGAAACACATGATGAACCTTAAATTGATTTCTAAGCATGCTATTGATAAAACAAAGAAGTGTGATATCTGTGTACAGGCCAAACTACCTAGAAAACCTTTTCATTCTGTAGTTAGAGATTCAGAGATTTTGGATCTGGTGCATTCAGATATCTGTGAGTTTAATGGCGTGCTAACTAGGGATCATAAGAAGTATTTTATTACCTTTATAGATGACTGTAGTAGATAATGTTATGTGTATCTGCTCAAGTCTAAAGATGAGGCTTTACAAAAGTTTATCATCTTTAAGAAGGAAGCAGAAACACAAACCAGTCAGGTTCTTAAGAGGTTGAGGTCTGATAGAGGAGGAGAGTATACTTCAAGTTTGTTTGTGGAATTTTGCCAAGAACATGACATTGTTCATGAAACAACTGCCCCATACTCTCCACAGTCTAATGGGATAGCAGAAAGGAAGAATCGTGTTTCATTGACATGGTCAACTCTCTCCTGCAGAGTTCGGGACTACCTAAGTTTATGTGGGGGGAAGCATTGAATACAGCTTGTCTTATTCTGAATCATGTTCCCCTAAAACATAAAGATAGTAGTCCAATTGAACTTTGGAGAAACAAGAAACCCAGTTTAAAATTTCTCAAAGTGTGGGGCTGCCTAGCTAAGGTACTTGTCCCTGAGCATAAGAGAAAGAAGTTGGGCCCTAAGACAGTTGACGTTGTTTTCCTAGGCTATACTGAAAATAGCTATGCATATAAGTTTCTGGTTATTAAATTAGAAATTCCTGGCATAGATGTTAACACCATAGTTGAGCTTCGTGATGCTACGTTCTTCGAAAATGTCTTTCCCATGAAGACTGGTTTACCTCAACATCTGTCTTCTGAGACTGTAGCCTCTACATCTGATTCTATTCCAGAACATGTGGAAAGAATGACAAATGTAGGGGCTGATGCATCCAGACTTTCTTCTGATTCCAGTGATCAAGAAGAAGTTGAACTAAGGAGAAGTAAGAGACAAAAGGTTGCTAAGGATTTTGGAAGTGAGTTTGTCACTTACCAGATCACTGGTGACCCCCCAACCTTCCGAGATGCCATGGCTTCATCCGAAGCAAGGCATTGGAAGGATGCCATTAAGAGTGAGATGGACTCCATTCTTGCTAATGGTAATTGGGAGTTAGTTGATCCTCCTCTTGGTTCAAAGACCATTAGATGCAAATGGGTCTTCAAGAAGAAGCTTAAACCCGATGGAACCATTGAAAAGTATAAAGTCAGGCTTGTTGCTAAGGGTTTCAAACAATCAGAGGGAATAGACTATTTTGATACTTATTCCCCTGTCACTAGGATGACCACAATCCGGGTGCTTATAGCATTGGCCTCCATATATAATCTGAAAGACCATCAGATGGATGTCAAGATTGCCTTTCTTAATGGTGATCTTGATGAAGAGATTTATATGGATCAACCTGAAGGATTTATGGCTCCAGGTAGTGAAAAGAAAGTTTGCAGACTTATTAAGTCTCTGTATGGTTTGAAACAAGCACCTAAACAGTGGCACCAAAAATTTGATATGACTATCATATCTTTTGGCTTTATGGTCAATGAGTTCGATAAATGTGTCTATTACAAAGTTAAGGGTGATGAATGTATAATTCTTTGCCTGTATGTAGATGATATCTTACTGTTTGGCAACACTTTGGGAATAGTAAATGAGACTAAGTCATTCTTAAATAGCAGTTTTGAAATGAAGACATGGGTGAGGCAAATGCAATTCTGGGGCTGACTCTTACTAGATCAGCTGAAGGAATAGCAATTTCTCAATCTCACTATGTTAAGAAAATTTTAGAGAAATTTGGCTATGAGAATTGCAAGTCAATCTGTACACCTTATGATCCTTCTAGAATCTTCTGCAAGAATAAGAGTGGTACTCCTGTGTCTCAGTTACGATATTCCCAGGTTATAGGAAGCTTGATGTATCTAGCTAATTGTACTAGGCCTGACATTTCATATGCAGTGTCTAAACTTAGTAGATACACAAGTTGTCCTGACCAAACTCACTGGGATGGGCTAGATAGGGTTTTGAGGTACCTAAAAGGTACTACTACCCTAGGCTTGCATTTTGGGAGATTCCCTGATGTCCTGGAAAGATTTAGTGATGCAAGCTGGATAGCTGAAAACTCAGGGAGTAATGGTGTTTCAGGGTATATTTTTACTCTGGCAGGGTGTAGTCACCTAGAGGTCTTCTAAACAGACCATCTTATCTCGGTCTACTTTTGAGGCTGAGCTGTGTGCTTTGGATACCACTGGGTTGGAGGCTGAGTGGATTAGGGGTCTTCTTTCAGAACTTCCTCTAATGAGTAAGCCTGCTTCTGCGATCTCTGTGCATTGTGATAACATGACCACAATTGCAAAGGTCAAGAGTTCAAAGTACAACAAAAAAGAAAGGAGACATATCCAAATCAGATTGAGATCTGTAAGGGATTTAGTGTCTCAGGGAGTGATCGCTGTAGATTTTATTGGTACCAATGACAATTTAGCTAATCCTCTGACTAAAGAACTTGATAAAAAGAAAGTCCTGAAATTTAGATTGGGGATGAGACTGAAACCCATCATTTATTCTCCTGCAGAGGCAACCCAACCTATCTGAGTGGAGATCCCACAAATAAGGTTCAACGTGGTAACAACAATCTGCTGAGAGAATTTGGAGGCACTTACTACTTTGATACATTGTATATGTGTCTATCCCCTGATAACCTGACCAAGTGTCTGATACTGCTGTATAGGAAGAGTTTTATTACTCTAAATAGGTTCAAGCCTAGTAAGGCAGGATATTAGCAGTATATCCTTGGAGAAGCCCACCTAAATGAGTACTACTGTGGGGCCGCAGTTAAGGGAATTAGGTTGTTCCTAAATGTACTTATGATACAGGATTAGACGCATGGCCTTTAAAGCGCCAAGTTTACAATTGCTATCAAAAAGCCTTATATCATGTTGTTTTTTGACAAGTAATCCTCACATCAAAGAATCAAGTTCAAGATTTAATTCACTTCGGTTCTGTGAGGGTAAAAGTTGAAAATACTTAGGTGAAGGTTCAAACACGAAAGATACTTTTTACTGAAAGCATGGTATATTT
The DNA here is from genome assembly GCA_014218235.1 of Colocasia esculenta. NCBI lineage: Eukaryota > Viridiplantae > Streptophyta > Magnoliopsida > Alismatales > Araceae > Colocasia > Colocasia esculenta. Next base: position 12,274,896 of record CM024763.1, read on the forward strand.
ATCCTCTTATGTTTATTCCCCGTTATCAAACCTTGAGTTTGTGGAGGAATGTTCGATATAATGGGTGAAAAAGGGGCAATATAAAAGAAAGGTAAAACTCAAGGTTGATAAAGTAAAAGGTACCTCAAAAGTTGTGCTATGTTGTCCTTATGTGTGGGGTCTTTAGTCCCACATGGGATGCCCCTAAGAAATTAAGGACTTCATAACCCATAGTGTCCATGAGACTATGTCTTATAGACAATGGTGGAGTTATGCTAGACCATATCACACACGCGCGCCGCCGGGCCGGGCCGGGCAGGGCGGGCGCGCGCGTGTGATGACGCGGTCCAGCCGGCGTGACTTGGCACCTTTTTACTTCTTATTTTTGCGTTTTGGGCCTTTCTTGGAGAGTTGGGAGCTGTTTTGGGCCTGTTCTTTGAACCGGCCCATTGTTTGGTCTGCGCGGGCGTTAGGCGCTTGATATAGTGATTAGGTTTCATAATCACGGTTACCTGACACAAAAAGCGTCTTTTCGACTCCTGCTGTGAGGAACCGCTCGTCGTCCTGCTGCTCTCTCTCTCACTCCGCCGGTGATGTCGATGCCTGCATCCCGCCGACTGCGCTTCTCTCCGACAACGACGCTTCGTCCCGTTCGACTGCCTGTCGCGGTTCGCCGTGTCCGGTGCACTGCATCCGTTCCCTTATTTTCCCTTCCGTAGAAGAGGATTAGGTTTAATGTAGCATTGGTTGCGAGATTAGAACAAGTGCGGTTTCCAATCTCGTGGTGGTAGTCGTATCCTGAGAGGAGATCGTCTTACCCAACGCACTACATTTGTGGGGGCGATATCTTCTCTAAGGGGAGTCTCCTTAGAGGCGCTTCTACTGCATTCGTTTATGCTTTAATTAATCATGTTCATTACTGCAATTCGTCTCATGTATACTACTTTTTGGTTGTTGTTATTTAGACGATTTTTATATACCTGTTTGTTATAGTTCTGTTTGCATATATGTTTATCCGATTTTTACCATGGATGTGCCCTACTCCACGTATTATTTACAACATAGATACCCGATATAGAGACACGATGGTCCGAGTGGCCACTGTCCATGGCCATGACGCTCAGGCTTGAGATGTATAGGGTAGATTTCTGAGTGAGGGTCCCTAGTGAAGGTAGAGGTGTTGAAGATAAGAGGTTGGGCACCATGACACCGACCGATATCAGAGCCAATAACATAACTAGGAAGTGAGTTGATGTTTCAGACTTGTCGAAAAAAAAAAAAGTTGGTGTTTCAGATCTAGGAAAAAAAATCCAAAATAAAACCTCGTTCTTAGTCCAAATTGCTGCGGTACGGTCAATCAGTATTATACCACCAAAACTCGATTTACTGCAGTTTAGCGGTCCGAAAAATCTTGAAAAAGACTTGCAAATAAGAAAGGAAAATGATTTAATAATATAATTTGATAACGTATTAAAGTAACGTACCAACCAAAATACAATACAATTTTATTATTTATAAGATGTTTTTAATTTTCTTATTTCAATGAATGATGTAGTATAATTTTAATGATGATGTTATTTTAATGTGTTACCACATGGTGTTACAAAATTATTTCTCGATAAAAACCAAGAGCGTAAGATCTCGTAGTCGATTCCTTTCGGCACTCAAATTAGTTGAAATGAAATGACTTGATAACAGATCAGGTGAAGAGTATAAAACTTTAGATTATCTATAATCTCATCTTGTAAATTATTGCTAATGAAGAGGAGTCGTTGATTCAAGTACCTTTGTTCTTCAGTCTAAATTAATTAGTTCATGTTAAACTTGCATGCGCGCAATGTCATCTCCAAATTAGTTCTTATTTATATATAATATCTTAAACTTGTTGGCGAACACATGTTAATGAATTGAATGTGAACGTGTGTTAATTTATCGTGCATATCAAACATATAACATGCATTTATCCACTACACAAATTCTTAATTGTGCTAATGTCGAATTAGATTCGCTTGGATGCAGTTAGAAACCAAATTTGTGTCTCATTTGTTGGCCGATTCTCTTGAATCTTAATATTATATATATATGAGAATTTATAGTGAAATATTTTATTTATTTGAACATCATTTAAATAAATATTTATATTTATAATTTTATTTACTTAAGATATTATATATAAATAAGAAAATATTCTCATTTGAATATAATAAAATATAAAAAATTATATCTCTTATTAATAAAAAGTCAACTCTCTCATTTAAAAAATTACGATTTTGATAACTTCATTAAAATGTCGACTTTCTAATATCTTATTATTTGATTTAATTAAAAATATCATAATTTAAATAAATCACATGAAATACTAAAAATATAAAGTCCGGTAAAATAAGTCAAATGTACATGTGACTTCTTCAAAAGACTCACTCTTATACTGACAGTGAATTAAGTACTATTAGATTTTTAGTATTTCATGTGATTTATTTAAATTATGATATTTTTAGTTAGACTAAATTATAAGAGATTAGAAAATCGATATTTTGATGAAATCATTAAAGTCACAATTTTCTTCTTCGATGGAAGAGTTGATTTTTTATTCATAAGAGATGATTTTTTTTATTAGATTCAAATATGAGTACTTTTTTATTTACATATAATATTTTAAGTAAATAAAATTACAAATACAAATATTTACTTAATATATGTATGTCATATAATACATAATACATATTATATATATATATATATATACATGCGAATTGGGTGAATCAGGCGAATCGAGAATGGAGAAATTCTTAATTCGCACCGATTTAGCCGATTGAATTGATTTGACCCAATTTGGCAAACCCTAGATCAGAGATCCATTCAAGATATCCAGACACCATCAATTGCGATTGAGTTGTCATGGATGGAAAACAAGATGTATCGATACTAGTCAAGATAGCTCGAAAAGTTTTTTTTTTCCCTCAAAAAATTCAGGGGATTCGAGGATGATTAGGCCCATTAGGATATACATTGTAGGGTGTAATTTCTTTGTGTCAACAAAAGTGGGAGAAACACTAATGTTTCTTGTAGCAGTCTAAAAATGGTCAACAAATTTTTACTGTTTGACCTTCAAGAATTCATGAATTTGTTTGTTTTTGGGGAACATCAATGGAAACGATTTCAGAGAGAAAAATTTTTCGACACTTAAGTCAAAGAACTAACTAAAATATAGGGAGAAGGAGAGTTGACAAGTAGAGGGTTTTGGCTTATAAATAATCGAGCCAAAGCCTATACGAAACTGTCACTGGTGGTGGTAGTCGATTATCAATTTTAAGCATCTATTTCCTTAGGTGTGTTTCACCCTTTCTTGGCTGTGCAGATGAGTCATAGGAGAGTGAGGGGAGGTAGCATGCATGCATAGTTACCTTGGACGTGTTCCTCCTTTCTCGATCCTGAAGACGAGCTATAGAGGAACTAGCGTCGTGCATGATAGTTGCTCATCTAAGCCAACATGGGGAATGTGTGGCCCCTACCGCTTGGGTCCTATTGCGAGGAGGTCCCATTGACTCTTCTTTAGGAGCATTTCGCCGCCTCTGGATATAGAGTGGGATGTGGAGAGGGAGAGGAGTTATAGTTGGGTAGTGTAGGTGCATATCATACGGCCATCGGCCATCGAGTTATAGACACATTGTGTGACGCCCTTGGATATTTATGCCCGATAAGGTTCCATATCCAGATCCGCCTCCCGCGAACGGACCGAAGTCTCGCAAGGGATATCTCATACACGTGTCCAGGAAGACTATAAAGAGCAAACCACAACAGTATAAGACACAAGAAAGTACATATGCTCATATCTGTTCACATATTTGTACAATTGTCCCATTACATTAATACATGTCCAAATAAAAAGTACAACTACCTGGGGCATACCCCGAGGGAGCACAAGCTCACACAACACTACTACAACACAACTGCTGGTGGTACAAGTCTGTCACAACGCCTCCTCAAGCCACACAAACGGCAAGCCCTGAAAAGAACTGTAGGGAAGTGAGCCTCAACAAGTCACAGGCTCAGTAGGGGCCACCCAAAAACCACAATAATTAATATACAATAAACACGATGCGTACGATGTGCCATGCACACACAAACCACATGCATAACATCCAAACCACGTAGATAGTACGTGCATAATACACCTACCAGGTGCACCACACGCCATTCACGTAAACATATCCAACATATGGACAGCCTATTCCAAGAGTATTACTGGTGCCAACGCACCACACATACTGTGTACACACTAAACCGATTACGTACATAACACCTTAACCACGTAAAACATGCCCATCTCGGGAGCAATATGCTCCATGAGCGTAACAAGTGCACTAGCTCCACTTGTCATTGCCATGAACAACAAATACCAATAATCAGATAACCAAAACACTAGAAGCATGCATAACCAGGCCTCTCAGCTGAGGTCGCGACAAGGAACCAAGTCGCCTTCAGAACGCGACCCATCGACTTGTCGATTTCATAACATGAATGCGACGGGTCGGGCTGTCGCGTTTAGAACACGACACCCTGGGCCGTCGCCTTCACAGACGCAAACCCTAATCCGGGAGGAACTCCACGGATTACCATTCCAAACCATTCAAACCACGATTAATTCTCAATTTACATGCTTTAATGGATACCCTAACATGGTATCTACTGTTTTCAAAGCAATTAAACGAACAAACATGCAATCTATAACACAAAACGAGGTAGAACACCCTACCTTCACGAAGAACGCGAAAACCGAAGATCACTCGGCGTTTCCCCCGCTCCACGCGACGTCCTCGCGGCAAGAACACGCCCCACGCATCTCCAGAACCTCGAATCGCCCGGAGAAACCCCGCAGCAGCTCCCCCTGGTCGAGCAGAGCCTGTGAAAGCTCTGTTCGGCCGGGGTTCCTTAAAAACGCTTTGCAGTTAAGAACACGACGTAGCCCTACGTCGCAACCTGAACGCGACATAGGCGGCCGTCGCTTTCTCAAGCCCGACGTCAGCAGGCCGCCCAACGCGCGACGTGTGGCGCGCATGTAGACGTCGACCACTCAACAGCGGTAACAAGAATGCGACCCCCAGAGCCGTCGCGTTCAGAACGCGATTCATACCCCTGTCGTGTTCACAGGCAGAAAACCTGTGAGTACTTTGGGCCCAACCTGGCGGCCCACCAAGCCTCACAACGCACGCAAACACCTGAAACACGCACTAATATGCCACACATTGGCCACCAAACCCACTAAGCAAGGATCTGCAAAGATCCGAAAAACGCGCGACGTTACATTATTATCACCTAAAAAGGAATGTCGTCTTCGACATTCAAAACAAACCATAATAAACCAGATTATCACCTAAAAAAAGAAATAAAGCCGTATACAGAACAAGTAGGATACTCTTCTACTGCATTTGCCTTTCAGATCATCTGTGCTGACTGAAAAACTGATTCATCTATTCATTTTTTTGTACTTGCTCTGCTTTCCCCTTTCCTTAATTCATTTCATAGCTGCACTGCCCGATTATTATATACCGCTCTTTCTTTTACCTTTCAGCCATAAGCAATTCTACCTTGCTATTGACGATTTATCTCCTTAGACTGAACCTACTTCCACAATTTTCCGACTGTGTTTGCAACATTTCTTGCGGGACCACTTTGCCTTTCCCGAATACCTTACACTGTAATACTTTACCATGCTATAATCTTTCCAAATCCTTGAAAACTAATTAACATCTTTGAATTTCCTGCTCTTTTCATATTATTTTGCTCATACCATTTTAAGTTATCTCTGATTAAAAACCATAATAAATTCTGTTCATTTATTCCACTGTGTAAAACTTTACACTTTCTTCTTATCCCAGCAAACCTTGAACAATCTGTGGATATTAAATCTTCTTTACTTCCGCTGCGCTACTCTGATCACACTAAACACTTTTACAAAATATTTCATAATTTCTGTTCCCATTATTGCTTTCAATTACTTCCATCTGGCTTTAACTGAATTCATTCCTAACTTCAACTGCTTCTCAAATCATCTTATTCAATTAATTTGTGCTGAAGAAATTACTGCAATTTCTGATCTGCTAAAGCGCTATAGACATGTTGTGCTCTTCATATACCTTTCTTGCTTTACTGACATTCTCTGGCTAATCTCATAATTTTGTTGCATAACTTTTCCAAATATTCTTTAATCAATCTACTCCTGCATCAAACCCTGAAATATCTTAATAACAGTTCACTTCTGTTCAATTGAATCATTTCTTTGAACTGATATGCAAATTCCAACTGATATTTCCTGATTCCTCTTATCTTATTTACTTCATCATTTGCTAAATTCTTCCTTTCTCTGGTCCATATCTCTTTTTTATCTAAGCTGCCAATCATTTTAATCATAACATCTTTTCTGTAAAATACTTCTCTTATTCATTCTGCTGTCTGGCTAATCTTACTGTTCCATTCATACTATAAATCTTTCTGATATCTAGTCATCTTTCTTTAAAATACAACAAAAACTTAAATTTGAATACCAATCTCTTTAAATATAACAACTTACTCTGTCTGCTTCCCTTATTCCATTAAATGCTCTTTTCTCAAATATCATAAATATCACAATCTATCTTATTGTTTCTCTTAACTCAATATTTCCTAACTGCTTCTCCATTAATACACTTATTTCCATTCTATTTCATTTAGCTTAAACACATTCCAATATTCTTAATTTCAACTCTAATCTTCTTTAAACTGTTTACAATTACTAATTTTCACTGACCTTGCCTTTAATACAGCAATCTATAATAACTCTCACTGAAGAATTCCTCATAATCTACCATTTATCAACTAAATATTTCTCTTGTGCAATTCTCAGAAAATCACTTTGCACACTAATTCTTCTTTTTCTCTCTCTCTTTATTCAACCGATCCTTTCTGTACTTATTTATACGAATCCTCATATCAAATTTCCTATTATCATCATTATTCATAACAACGCTTTTCTTAAATTTCCGATCTTAGGTACACTTAATTTATTTGCCATAAATCACTGCTCTTCTATGCACCAGTACCTCTTTTTAAAGCTGTTCTGTCTTACTTAACCATGCCAAGTTCTTCATGACACTAATCACATTATCATTTATACTGTTTCTTGATATCATCTGACTTAGATCTCCAATGCCACAATACCTCTACTGAGGTCCTCAACTGTACTTTGCACATTTAATCATTTCTGACACACCCTGATCTGTTTCTCATCACCTCGTTACCATATACATGTCTCTGCTAACTCTACACTATGCTAAATCACCTTAGAGATATCTTTCTTAAAGCACTATTCTTTCCTTTCTGATTATCATAACCCAATTCACTAATCTCTTTAATTTCCATAATTGGAAACTTTACAACAGCTAAACCTTTAACTGCCAACTGGCACACTGGTATAACCACACAATTCATACCAGTAACCACGCTGTTAACTATACCTCAACAACTGCTCACCACTACCAACTTAACAAACAAAAACATACAATTTACACATCAAAAACTCATGTAAAAACCACTTCATTCGACAGAAAACCGCAGACTTACTACCAGCAGTGGACATTAATCCTTGTATTGGGACATTGTAACTTCAATGTCTTTTCATATTCTAACTGGACATTGCTCTGATACCAACTGATGACGGCCCTGGATATTTATGCCCGATAAGACTCCATATCCAGATCCGCCTCCCGCGAACGGACCGACGTCTCGTAAGGGATATCTCACACACGTGTCCAGGAAGACTATAAAGAACAAACCACAACAGTATAAGACACAAGAAAGTACATGTGCTCATATCTGTTCACATATTTGTACAATTGTCCCATTACATTAATACATGTCTAAATAAAAAGTACAACTACCTGGGGCATACCCCGAGGGAGCACAAGCTCACACAACACTATTACAACACAATTGTTGGTGGTACAAGTCTGTCACAACGCCTCCTCAAACCACACAAACGGCAAGCCCTGAAAAGAACTGTAGGGAAGTGAGTCTCAACAAGTCACAGGCTAAGTAGGGGCTACCCAAAAACCACAATAATTAATATACAATAAACATGATGACGTACGATGTGCCATGCACACACAAACCACATGCACAACATCCAAACCACGTAGACAGTACGTGCATAATACACCTACCAGGTGCACCACACGCCATTCACGTAAACATGTCCAACATATGGACAGCCTGTTCCAAGAGCATTACTGGTGCCAACGCACCACACATACTGTGTACACACTAAACCGATTACGTACATAACACGTTAACCACGTAAAACATTCCCATCTCGGGAGCAATATGCTCCATGAGCGTAACAAGTGCACTGGCTCCACCTGTCATTGCCATGCACAACAAATACCAATAATCAGATAACCAAAACACTAGAAGCATGCATAACCAGACCTCTCAGCTGAGGTCGCGACAAGGAACCAAGTCGCCTTCAGAACGCGACCCATCTACTTGTCGCGTTCATAACATGAATGCGACGGGTCGGGCTGTCGCGTTTAGAACGCGACACCCTGGGCCGTCGCCTTCACAGGCGCAAATCCTAATCCGAGAGGAACTCCACAGATTACCATTCCAAACCATTCAAACCACGATTAATTCTCAATTTACATGCTTTAATGGATACCCTAACATGATATCTACTGTTTTCAAAGCAATTAAACGAACAAACATGCAATCTATAACACAAAACGAGGTAGAACACCCTACCTTCACGAAGAACGCGAAAATCGAAGATCACTCGGCGTTTCCCCCGCTCCACGCGACGTCCTCCCGGCGAGAACATGCCCCACGCATCTCCAGAACCTCGAATCGCCCGGAGAAACCCCGCAGCAGCTCCCCCTGGTCGAGCAGAGCCTGTGAAAGCTCTGTTCGGCCGGGGTTCCTTAAAAACGCTTTGCAGTTGAGAACGCGACGTAGCCCTACGTCGCAACCTGAACGCGACATAGGCGGCTGTCGCTTTCTCAAGCCTGACGTCAGCAGGCCGCCCAATGCGCGACGCGTGGCGCGCATGTAGACGTCGACCACTCAACAGTGGTAACAAGAGCGCGACCCCCAGAGCTGTCGCGTTCAGAACGCGACGCATACCCTTGTCGCGTTCACAGGCAGAAAACTTGTGAGCGCTTTGGGCCAAACTTAACGGCCCACCAAGCCTCACAACGTACGCAAACACCTGAAACACGCAGTAATAGGCCACACATTGGCCACCAAACCCACTAAGCAAGGATCCGCAAAGATCCAAAAAACGCGCGACGTTACACATTGAATGGTGAAAATGAGGTGCCATACATAAAGAGGTCACATCGTGGTCTTTTGGTTGACACTTGTCGGCCTGGGGAGTTGAAATCCCTTAAGTTGGGTTATCAGACTTGACCCCATCTCGTCTCGTGTGATGTGGAGACTTCCTAGCTCCCATGGGTAGATAGGTCAAATGATTGGGCCTTAATAGGCTGGCCCATTTTTTCGTCCACATGCTCTATAAAGAGAAACAAGTCTTATAATAAATCTTTCTCTTTCATAAAATGAATTCTTTAGCAAAATCATGTTAAAAGTTTGCCAATACCTTGGGTATCATTTCGTTTTTAAGATATTATTCCTATATAGAGGAACGAATTTATGTGTTGTTTGTACATAATAAAGTAGTACTATTTTTTCATGTTTTTAATCTTATCTTGAAGAATATTAATATCTATACATGCAAGTATCGATGCTCATGTCGTGTCCCGCGCAAATTGTAATAAAACTTTTAGTAGAAGGCTATCTTTGGGTGACGAGAGAAATAAATCACATCACCTGAGCGGAGTTAACGTAGTGATGGGTTTAAAGAACTTTTTATTTATTTATGTGCAGCTTCTTAAGGGGGACATTTTGGTTTTATGACGTGTGTGGGCAGAGATCTAAATATAATATATATTTAAAATTTTCTGAACAATATTTAAAACCTAATATTATCGCTAAAAGCATATAGAAGCTTGCTTCCAAGTAAAACTGTATCAAACAGGTCCGAAATCTTGCAGCATCGGATCCCGCGTGCACCATCTACCCGAATCTGCGTCGTCGTAGCTCCCGAAGGGGAGCGGAGGCGCAGGCGGTGCGGGGGGGGAGCAGCGGAGGGAACTCGGGAGCCGCCGCGAGGAAGGGAACCAGTCCGCGTCCAGGACGGCGGCGGAGAGGCAGGAGAGAGAACCTAATTTTGTTGGCCTTACTGGTGCTCCTCTCCTCTCACTGCGGCACCTTCGTCCAAGCCAATAGATAGAACGCCGCCTGGCCGCCGCCGACCATGCCGGACGTGCAGGCCCTCGTCAGCGACTTCGTTCTCAAGCTCAGGCGGCGGTAGGACCATCTTCTGTTTGTCAGTTATTGTTGCTTTTGTCTCCTCTGGTATCCTTCTGGAACGGGGAGGGACGGGTTTCCCTGCCCAATTTTGGTTTTTGTTATTTGTATCGATTTTGATTGCAGCCTCTTCGGTGTTTGTGAAGCATGTCCTTCTCAGTCTCCTTTTTGTCCCTGGCTTTGTGTCTGGCAGCAAGATTGAAGGGTCGCATGCCTGCGCGAAGCAGACAGCTGAACTGCTCCGCCAAGTGGTCTCCCATCAACGGGTGCCGTACACTAATCAGGCTGCTGCCTTGATCGATGCGGTGAAGGCCGTCGGTGAGCAGCTGATCAATGCCAACCCCGTCGGTATTTCCCCGACCCTGTAAAATCCTGAAGAAACTAATGGTTTGCCTTTTCTTTAGAAACACTTATCGGTGAGACTTATTTATACCTGTGGGAATGTGGCACCCAACATCTGTTTCTGTGGCGGTTCAGTTTTGCTTTTCAAAAATTTAGTTCTCTTGAAGGAACGTGATGATTAATTACATTACCGATTTTATTGCACAATGAATAGACGCTGTGCAATCAGAAAAATAACAAGAAAAAGAGGGAAAAGTTCCTTTTCTATCACACAAAGTAAACTTATTTTTTATTGGCTGATTAGGAAGTTAAAAGATGGCAATATCTATTACTTTTTACCCTCAAGTGGGTTTGGTTTTGAAATCAGGTAAATTCTATATGATGATATTGGTTTATTGGCTGCATAAATTTCCAAAGCATGCATTTCACATTATGAGCCTTAGTGGCGTGGTGATGCTTTTCCTGTGTGCGCCATTGCATGCAGAACTTGCTGTTGGGAATATTGTAAGGCGTATACTGCATATTATCAGAGAAGAGGATGTTTCGTCCACTGCATCTGCCTTGGAAGGTCTTGGCTTGTCCGCTGGTAGTGATGATGATGATTCCCATGTTGAACATGAAGATCGCCATGTGGGTTTGTCTCCGGCAGCAGTAGCTACTGCTGCAAGAAGCACTCTGAGAGCCCCCTCTTTGCATACACTTCTCGAGGGTATACCTGATTCAGCTACTGTCCCTCATGTTTCTTCGTCTGGGGGTGATTCTGAAGGCAGAAGCAAATGTATGAATATTGACATCCTTTCTCTCTCTCCTCCGACAACAAGTTTTGATAGCTAGCTTTAGGCAAGTTTTAAAGAAAATTATATACTTGCAACATTGAAATGATGCAGGTTAGTAAATGCAGATTTAATTTAATGTTGGGTAACATGTTGATACATTTTTATCTACAGCTGATAGAAGCTTAAGATCAAGGAAGCTAAAGCATGATGTCATTGAAGCTATTAACGAACTCATTAGTGATATTGACACCTGCCATGAGCAAATTTCTGAACAAGCTGTGGAGCATATTCATCATAAGTATGTTCTCTCCATGCTTATGAGTGCACTTTTATTATTATCATAAATACATTGGGACTGCAAATAATGAAATTTTATTCTCCTTGCGGAAGTGATTTCTTTGTAGAATGTCCAAAAGTATGCAGTTTTCCATGCAGAGAGAATTTTCTCAGAATTTCTTTCAGTTTTACTAATTGCTTTCTTCGCCTTCTTTTATATTATTAGCCTACTTCCTTCTTGGAAAATCCTCAAAAGTGTGTATGGCGCATGTGAATAAGTCATTTATATTGGTGGAATTATTAGCAGTTGCATTAAAGTTGTTAAAATATGATGAGAATCAATTTGATAAATTAACATATAGATCTAAACATGAGGCATCTGCCTTAAAATGAAATGCCATTTGATCCTCAATATGTGTGGCATATGGGCATTCATTAAAATGATTGCTCTATATAGGCTTCTACATAAAGTTTCCTCCATGGTTATCAGTCTGTGTGATATGAGTGTATGAACAAATGTGAAAAATAGAAATGTAAAACGCCTTCCTGATAACATTTTGAATCACTTACAGAGAGCAGTAATAAATAAATTGAGAAACAAGGAGAACTTGACTTTTTTTAAGAGTGGTGAGTTATGAGGTAATTGTGGCATGACTGATTACCTCTAACTGATAACATTGGTGTATTATTTTCTTTTATTTCATATTGTAAAGTCCTGCAGAGCAGATTTGATTCAGTCTTTTTGAAGTTTTCTTCACATGATTAGATCCTCTTAACCATTTGCCTGTTGCTTATCTTCATTTGTTGTTACATCTGATTTGACATTCTTATACTTGCTAAATGCTTTTATACTTCTTTATCCTTTTTTCTGCAATATCCGAAATACATGGATGTCTTTCTTTTGTGCTAAATTTTCTAAAATGCTGATTTAAAACATGGTCAGTTATTGAAATGAGTTTGCATGAAGCCAAATCCTGGAAGTCACTGGTCTTAGCATCAGTAAAGAAAGGTGTGGCTGTCCCATGTTTAACGTGCATCCAAATTTTGTCTCTAAAATCCAAAAACTGTACCATAGAAGATGTCTACCATGATGGCTTTGTATATTGGTTTTACTGGAAGCTGGCTGAAGATGAAAGTTTTCATTAACATAAAAATAAGATGCAAGTACACTTGGCTAGGGCCCCTGATCTTGGAGAGAATGTAGCTCAACATCAGGACCTGGCTCCATGTTGCAGAGTTTGTGCTGTTGATTGTTTTCACCAGCCAGTTCTGGCAGGCCATCTAGCTCTTTCTGCCCTTGCACCTCTATGCCTGATTAAGTCATGAATAGCTGGTTCTGTCTAATTTCTTCTGATTTTTGTAATTTGATTTTTTAATTATGCTGTTGTAAGGAGAATTTATGCCCTAATGGTGGACTCATCTAATCACTTCGTGTCTGTTTATCATGGTTTAAGACGAGTGAACTAAGATCAGATTTTGGAACCGGACGGGTCCAAGCTGGTTTCGGTATCAGCTTTAGACATTGTTGTGAGTTCATGCCTATTGGAATTGGATGGGATTATTTCTGTTCTTGTATCGATCTGGTTTAACTGGTTCTACTGGTTTTCATTCTGCAAGTAGAACTATGTGCATGATACACAACATGCAGCAGGCTATAGTTGTGTGGCATTGCCTCTCACTTATGAAGGCTAGCATCAACAAACATTCCCTAGTGAGCACTTATGAGTGGGAATGGGGATTGTTTATTAGACGATGTTTTAGTTGAGGGATACTGCTCCAATTCCTTTATCATAAGTTCTTCATGGGATGGTGCCATCTTTCATCATCATCATGGTCAGAGCCCTGTCCCATTTTATGGGGTCAGCTACATTAATCCTGTCCCATCTATTTTTAGTTCCACAATTCAGTACCAAGTTTGAGCCTGGATTTTCTAATCTTATACAAAGGAAAACAATTGCATTTTCTATGATGGTAATGTAAGCTGAAACATGTGCAGTCATTATCATCAAAACATTCAAATTATTCTGTAATTCTTCCTTAAGATAATAAAGAATATTTACCGAGTCTAGTTGACTTATGTGATTGACACTGACTGTATGCTCTTTGTCAGTGAGGTCATATTAACTTTGGGCCGTTCAAGGACTGTTAAGGAATTCCTTTATGCAGCAAAGGAGAAGAATAGATCATTTCGTGTGTTTGTAGCAGAGGGTGCTCCAAGGTTCAATCACTTGTCTTTCTTATATTATTTTTTTATGGGAAATTACTGCTTGTTTTCTACGAGAATGAATAATGTTATCTTAGTAGCTCCGTTCTTTTCCTACTTATAAGCTCAATCTGATCGTTGTTGATGGTCTGATAAATAGATATCAAGGACACGTTCTTGCAAAAGAGCTTGCTGCGAAAGGCTTGCAAACTACAGTGATTACTGATTCAGCAGTTTTTGCCATGATTTCTCGAGTGAACATGGTAATGTTGGGTAATGTATTTCTAATTGCTATGCCCTTGTATTTCTATGATTTAACTTGACAGTTACAATGTCAAAGGTTATAGTTGGAGCTCATGCAATCATGGCTAATGGTGGAGTCATAGTGCCTGTTGGACTAAACATGGTTGCACTTGCAGCACAGAAGCATGCTGTCCCATTTGTTGTAGTTGCTGGTAGTCACAAGGTATGGTACTCTGTGAAATTGCATGGTCCCCATTTTCCCGATTAAAGTGGCATGTTTCTTCACATAATGATCATTGAAACATGATGTCCTTATGTATTTCCTTCACATCAATAACATCATGGGTGCTTTCCTATGCTCATAATGAGATATGAATGTCCTTCCTAGACATGTCAGAGAAAGGGAGCTTGTTCTCTGAGGTAGGTACTGGGCTTGTTAAGCACAAACCAGTCATCTGCCTATATATGCCATCAACTCAGCTTATCACTTATGTTAAGTCAAATGATCTTGTTCCATATGGTCATTGAAGTGGATTCTTATGATGTCTGATCTTCATCTGCCATGCATAAATCATGAAGTTTCCCTTCTCATTAGGCTGGATATTGTGTGTTTTCTTGTGGAGGGTGGACAGCTGAATAGAGGTTACTGCATGTGAAAACCTTGCCATGCCTGTACCAACAACTGTGCAAGTGTCTGAGAAAGGGGAAAAAAGGGGGTGTATTGTTGAGAAGAAGGATGCAATCTTCTCTCTAAAAGTTTGCTTAACAAGGGAGCATGTTAGATTATTTAATTGACTTTCAAATAGCTGACATTATATATATTTTTTCTTTTGTCCATGTTTAATGCACCATTTCTTCAAGAATAATCTGCGTCCAGTATATGCACCAGTTTTATACTTTTTCTTTTTTTGAAGTAACTTCCAAAACCTTGATGCTCCAATTTTATATTTTGTTGATCCGTGTGATTATTCCTATATGGAACCATGTAGGGTAGCTCATCGCTTTTGTCATATTTTTCATGGTTGTCTTTCCTTGTAGAGGCTGGTTTTCTCTCAAGTTAAGGATATCCTTGACATAGGAAAGGTCATACATAACCATCGGAATTGCACTCAGTCTGAAGCTGAAGAATCGTAGGTTCATTGGAGATGAACAAGGCATATCAATCTAAGGACATTCCCATCATCATTCTGGCAGTGCCATTTTGGGAGCTTGATTAATTGATCTAGTCACATAAGTTGGACAGTTAGGTTGTGTTTGGTTGTTATCAACCTGGATCAACTTTGACAGATGGTTCTAGGGGTGTCACACAAACATGTTGGGTAGGGCTTGTTGTCTATGCCAACCTTAATTTCCCGAGGCTCAAATACTACCCAAGTTCTAATCACATTTAGCCTCCTAATTGCAAATGAAAGGTGACTCAGTAAATTTGGGCTGGGTCTGTCTGGACTGGTTTTATTCAAAGAATCACATATTTGGGCGGTGGCAAATTAATGGGCCTTCTGTCCTCAGTTTACTGTATACAGGTGGCCTTAGAATATATCAAAACCCTTTTTCTCTAGGTCTGCCTTTATAATAATTAAAAAAACTATCTTTTGATGTTTATGGATGATAAAGACTAAACAAGTCCAAGGCAGGATAAGCTATCTAACTGACCTTCAAAATTCTCCAATACGGTAAAATTTCATGGTTTTGCGAATGCCACTAGCATCATTTGGCTTTCTTGGACAGGGTAGTATTCTTCTTTATGACTAGGTCTATCAGCACACGTTTCTCTTTTTCTTCAGAATGCTGAGAGTGGACTTTCTTTAAGAGTCACAGGCTGAATAAGCATGTTATTGAATGATTCAAATGAAAACTTCATTTAACCCTCATTCTTATTCTTTTTTTGGGTCTGCATTGAGATAGTGTGGACATAAGACACTGTTTCTTCCACCAGAAGTTGATTTCTTAAGAACTCGATTCCTGTGTTGCATGTGTAGTCATTTTTCTTTAATACTAATGTTGCTTCTTAAGGGACTGTGCTCTCTGTTACCGTACCATGAGTTGTTCATATATAAGTGTACCCTATTGAACATAGTGCTGTTACAATAGGGTACATGACATCCATACTGCTGTGCATCCATTACCTCCAGAATTTGTAAGATAATGTGCTTTGTTCTTCCTCCATCTGCTATGCATGTTTATACACATTTTTTGTATCATTGGTCTATGCAAGCACACCTATCTCTCAAGGATTTGAGGTGTTTGTGGGAAAGCCATTAAAAAGTTATTTAATTATCTATACATTGTTGTCTTCTGGTTCATGATCTCAAACTTTCACTTGTTTGGCATTGTGATATAACTCTATTTTCCTTTTCTTTTAAAGCTTGAGCATCATTGTGGCTGATAGTTTACAAGCATGATAGCTATTCTGATGCAGACTCTGTTGTTTCATCTCATCATCATCATCAGCGCCTTATCCCATTAATTGGGGTCGGCTACTCTGTTGTTTCATCTAATATTTGTTAAATTGAACTACATTTCTGCAGAGAACTGTTCCCAGGTCAATGTTAATTTTTCTGTCATGTTTAATGTTTAAGGTGATATGCCCCACTAAATAATGTCAGATGTGGTGTAAAAGAGTGCTATTTAGTACCCAATGATCTCTGAAGTTTATGACCTCATTGGTGGAAAGAGAAGAGAAGCTTCTTTCAAAAACTGAAAAAATCTATAATGCTGGGGTCTGCCAGCTTCATCATTATCTTGTTTCTTTGGAGGTCTTAGTTTTTACTAGTGTTTTTCTATTTTACCTGCCTTGTCTTTCAGATTGAATGCTGATAGATTCCTCTAATTTGATTGCTTTCTTGGCAGCTGTGTCCGTTGTATCCACATAATCCAGAGGTTTTGTTAAATGAGCTGAAATCTCCATCTGAATTACTGGATTTTGGAGAATTCTCTGATTGCATGGACTTTGGTAGTAGAAATGGTGCTCCTCTTCTTCATGTTGTCAATCCTGCATTTGATTATGTGCCTTCGAAGCTCGTCAGCCTTTTTATTACTGATACGTAAGCTTCTCTGCCTTACGTTGTCTTTATAAGTATAATCATCAACTGTATGCCAGTTATGGATGCGAGTAC
This sequence comes from Colocasia esculenta, assembly GCA_014218235.1. Classification (NCBI taxonomy): domain Eukaryota; kingdom Viridiplantae; phylum Streptophyta; class Magnoliopsida; order Alismatales; family Araceae; genus Colocasia; species Colocasia esculenta. The sequence goes on from CM024763.1 coordinate 12,292,229, forward strand.
TCAAACTAACGTGCCATCTATAAATTGACATGTAAAATTGGCGTACTATTAAAATCGTGCTTAATGACTTCAAGTGACAGTGATAATTGTGTCATTGAAAATAATCCAGAAATCTCGGCAAAATTTCTAATCCATTTGAAACAATATCTATGTCCATGTGAAAATGGTTCCATGACATTTATAACTTTCCTTCTTTGGTGATCTTGCTGAAGATTGTGATCGACAGGGAAACATCTAAAGCATTATTATATTAGATTTTGGATTTTCTTGACAATTTTGGAAGTTAATTGGTGTTTAAGCCATAAATAATTCTCATAGAATCAACAGTCTCTCCACAAAAGCTATGATAATAAAATTATTTTCTGCATGCTTCTGTGCATTTTTAATTATTTTCTTCCAAATATTTCCATTTGGTCTATCATAAGCTTAGTAGCGGTACCGTGTATCAAATTTTGATGATGTCGTGACACCTTTTCCTCCTTTGATTACAGGGGAGGCCATAAGCCGTCATACATTATCAGCTTATAGCAGATTATTACTCTGCTGATGACATTGTTGTGCAACGGAAAACAACTTCTGGGAATTAATCCATCAGCTTCATATGAGGAAATGTTCGGCTGGGCTCTACTCTTCAAGTCCTGATTTAATCCAGATCCAAGATATGGCTGGGAAATGTGGATTTTTTTTTTTTGGATTAGATATCCTATTATAAGTTTGTCTTTGCACTGATTCCTTGTATTCAAAGCCTGTTTTCAGATCTTTTATGCTAACAAATGCTTCTTGTGAACGAAAAGAGTAACTACAGGACATCATGTAATTTGAGAGTCCGAGCGGAAGCAGGAGTTGGTGTATAAGCTCGATTTTGGGGTTTCTTTTTTAATAGCATATGATTTTTCCCCCTGTTCCTTCAGCCACTCCACCCCCCCCCCCCCCCCCCCCCCCAATGCTGGATTTTCCAGCTGATTTGTGCTATTTCATCGTTTTCAACCGTGATGTGATTGTTGAAGAGGTGAATGAACTAGGCACCAGTTTGAGTTTCTCTTTTTTATGGAAGAAACTTTTGACCCCAAAGTACTTTTTTCTTTTGCCAAAAAAAAAAAGGAGAAAAGTCCAAGGAGTGAAGTTTTATATACATAACTCAAATGTGTTTGTCAAAATCACAATTATGGGTAATCTCTTCTGCCTTGTTTTTTTTTTCAAGTTAATAACATTTTTTGCTGCTAATAAACAAGAAGAAAAAAAATTAACGGATTGCAGGGGGGGCCTTCAGAGAATGTACTTCCCAGAACAATGACCTTTGTACCAGTAAGTTTTTGATATTGCAATTTTATTTCGTTTAGACGTTTCCTTTTGATTGTTGATGCGAAGAAGAAGGTTGAGTTACTGGATGCTTTGGTGCTTAACCTCTGCTTTGGCAACCTACCTTTATTTCCTTTCCTTTAGACTTTTATTTTATGAGTGATGTTTGCTACCCTTTAAGGCGGATAGTAAGAATGGCATGTCACTGGTGCCCCCCCTCATCCAATGCAAAACGGCACATGAAGATGGGCTATAAGATGTAATGTGAATGGCATGTCACTGTACTTTGGCATGATGTGGTTGTCATAAAATAAAGGTAAAAGAGTAATCCATCACTCTTAACATTTTTTTAATATATATATTTTTATTAGAAGATTAATTAAGAATATTTTTGAATTTATATATGTATGTATACCCTTTTTATGAATATGAAATACCTTCAATGGCCCTACTATAACCTCCGGTGACGTAAGTTAAGAATATATTTCAAATATTCTTTCATTGTCAGTCATTTTTAGTAGGGGTGTACATACGAAAGTGAAAAGAATATTCTAAGTATTTTCTTAACATCTGTTGCGGCAAGTTATAGAAGGGGTTTTAAAGATATTTTATATCCACGAGAAGAGTATACATATTGTTATTGCTAGAGTAATGAGGTTGGCTCAGGCCGAGCAACTTTCCAAAGGATGATGATGCGAAGTAAAAAGTGTTGCCGAGCTTTGACTTGTAAGATCATCGAGAGATCTCGGTGGAGAAAGACTCCGACGATCAAATCAATTTGGGAGGTTGGAACAAGAGAATTTGTAGATTAGAATTACGTACTTTTTTCACGATGGATGTCTCTCCTTTTTATAGGGGTTCCACGGACTGGATTACGAGAAATGAGTCGAAGACGTGATATAAATATAAATCTAAAAATAATTCTCATACACCTAATTTTTTAAGAGAGGTATATATCGAAGAAAACCCTACCCTTATTTTATGGGGGCGCATCCAGATAATTGGACCCCACAGGCTATGTTACCGCTGCACAGTTTTGGTTCACCAGAACGCTGAGCCTTCCGACCTGGACCCCTTGCGGATCGGACCAGGATTAGCAAGCCACCAAGTTGGGGCACAACACTTCACGAATGACGCAATATATAAAGGATTCGTCGTTAGTTGTTACTTGTTAGACCATCCAAACGCGGTTATCTGGCTCTGTGTCGTCGCGGGGCTCCAATACCCACTATGTGGGGCCCACCTGATGTAGGCCAAGTGATCCGCCGTCTTAGCATAACGTAAGAGTGCGAGGAATCGCCGTCTCAAGCAAGAACCAAGGGGCTTCGGGGTACACCGCCACCGCCATGGCGACGACCTCCGACGCCCCCATCCCCGACGAGACGGCGGTGGAAGCGGTGGACCCGGCAAAATTGAAGATGGTGCCGCCGCCGGGGACCGGGTGGAAGCGGAGGAAAGAGGGCGGTGGCAGGCGCCGGCGTGAGCGGCCCCATCAACAGCCTGGACGACGGCTGCCTCATGCACATCTTCAGCTTGCTCAGCCCTATCCCTGGTTTGTATTCTCTCTCTCTCTCTGTGCGTGTGTGTATATACGCGCTCGCTGTGTTTTGTTGAATAATTGATTTCTACTGTTTCTCTTGATTTGGTTCAGCTTCCGCCCTTTCCTATTGCGGGTTTCTGTAAAAATGAACTGATTTCTCTCTCTCTCTCTCTCTCTCTCACACACACACACACACACACCACACACACAATCTACCCGTCTAGGAAGAGCAGAAATGCTTTCAGATAAAGCGGCCAACAAGAGAATTTTCCTTGAGGAGAAGCTGGATTTCAGGGTTGGACAGAAAGCCATTAATCTAATCTAGGTCAACCGCCAATTAAGGCCATCAAGATGACCGTTTTTTGGGGGTCGTTCATTAGATTGAGTTTAGGGACTCGTTTTGTGGTGAGAGGCTTTTCACTGCTCCATTTGAACAGATAGAATGGAAATTATCATAATCGCTTCTGAGCATGACGGCGTTTCCGCTTGCCGCTTTATTTTGTTTAACCTCTTTAACCTTTCTGTTCTGCTTTTCGAGTGTTGCTCTGGAATATGATCCTTATTTGTCTAACTCTCTATGAGACACTCCAGCCAGGTTACTCGAACTTCGGGCATTTGGCTTCTACTCCTTGGATGGAAATAACAATGACACCTATCGTTCGAATCTCTAAAAGCCTAATGTAGAAAAACAAGCATTCAGATCTCAGGGAGGCGAGGGAAGTTTGACATACCTGATGGGCACTCGTATAGTTATGGCATTTGAAGTGGAGTAATGAACACAAGTTATAGATAAGTAGACACATGGTATCTAAGTTATTTATATCAAGATCTAGTTGCACATGTCAAGAAAGTATTTTGATTCACTGCATTAGCTTTTGCTTTTGGCAAGTGTCATCTACCTGATAGCAACAAAAATCGGCTGACATATCACTATGGTTCACAATTTGAGATAATTTATTCAAATGTATTAGAAATGTCCTCCTTTTGAACATATTTTAAGACTCTTGAGGTTCTAAGGAGGCACTTTGTAGAAAACATTGCAATCCATAAGCCTTGAATATTGTGGTGCAATCTTGGCTAGTCTAGGTGAAGTTTCTCATGTTAATTTTCTACATATATATTAATATCATTTTGGCTTATTGGGTTTAAACACAAATATAGCACTTGTAGAAATCTTTGGCGGAACAAGATTCATGTAGCCGATGAAGGTTTGCCATATCGGATCTCGGCTTCGTCTCGGGAGGGTCAAAGAGAAGAGATCGGAGAGATCTCGGGAGATCAGGATAACATAAAAGTGTGGATCACATAGGTTCACATGGATAATTCTTAAGGAACATAGATAATTACATACATTCTCAAGCCTCAACCTATGTCACATATATCATACAACAAGAGTGTGAGAATTGGACTTCGAAATGTGCATTTTGATTTTTCTCTCCTTAGGATTCTAGTTTATTTTCAATTAGAAAGTGAAAAATCTCATGAGTTTAGGTGATGATAGCTTAGGTTTGACCAAATCCTGAGAGGTCTCAAGCAGACTAAGTGCTGTCAGTAGGAGAGTGGCTCCTTTGGAGAAGTCATATACACGTTTGACGACTTTTTTTACCGACTTTAGATTTTTAGTATTCTATTAGGTTTATTTGAATTATGAAATTTTAGATATGCCAAATTATAACAAATTATGAAAGATTAGAAAGTCACTATTTTGATTGGAACCATCGAAATCACGATTTTCTTCTTGGATGGGAGAGTTGACTTTTTATTTGTAAGAGATATGATTTTTTGATATTTTATTGGATTCAAATGGGGGGTACTTCCTTATTTACATGTAATATCTTAAGTAAATGAAACAATAAATTATACATTTACTTAAATGATATTCAGGAAATAAGGAGTCCTGACAACCCTGCCTCAAGAGGATTCTAACTGACAACCTGCCTCAAGAGGATCCTAACTGACAACCCTGCCTGAACCCTGAAGACATCTCGGCCATCTCGTTTCTCGGGGAGGGGCCGAGACCGAGAATCTCGCGAGATTGCATACCTGCCGATCCAAATAATGGGATAAGCTTTGATGATGATGATATTAATATCATTTTAACTCAATGATAAAGACTGTGGAAGTGAATATGGGTTGAAAGCTGTGGGCGAGCAGAAATTTGCATGTGGCCATGTGGTTACACACATGTGATAATGGGGTAGTTCTTATACTCATTGTGTTTTTGTGACTGTTCTTAGTAGTGTGGTGGTGCTTAGTTTTCTGTGAAATGGTCTTTGTGTCTTTGGTGTTTGGAATCCTAAATATGTTGCCAGAATGTTTTTTAGGGACTCTGTGGAACTGTGTGGATGTGTGATTATTAAAACTACCTTTATATGGACTGAGCTGGATACAGTTTAATGGAGTGGAAGGAATCTGCACACTTCTACCTTTTATTCATAATGTTGCAGAATCCACTATCTAGAAAGATGCAGTGAATGTTCACTATTGTGTGGGGAGCTTATTTTCCTTAGAGATTCTACCTTTGGCTGCTGGCTGTGAGTTGTAAAATTTATTGGTGCTACCTTGAAACCTTTTATTCTTTTGCCATGTACTTGTACATCCAACTATTTTAGACATTCCTAGGATGGGCTTTACGAAATTATGAATATCCCCTTTTGCCTTTTGTCATCTTGATGTATGCTGCATGCCTGCAATTGGGCAAGGCACTAAGCATTTATTGCATGGTATATGGGCACTTGAATAGTCGCCTGTGGATGTTCTCAAAGCTCAAAGAAACAGCCTTTGTTTTTGACATTATACATGTTAAGAATGGTCACATGGACACTTGAGATACTGGCTTGTGGGGACTCTGACTGCTCAAAAGGAACAACCTTCATTTTGATGTTTTTCAATGCATTATATCTTTTAAGGTTTTGAATATGATGTTCCAATCTTATTAATCTTCTATCTGGTATTAGAGCCAATCATAACTGGCTGTGCAATCCTGTGTTTCCTATGATAATATAATAGATAAAAAATAATAATTTATACATTTTGCATGAAATAGGTCATATATAAAATAAGACAAAAATGGAATGGGAGCACATTGGATTTTTTTTTTTTAAAGCATACATCCATTATGGATTTACCCATCTTAAAATGGTAGGTCTATAACGATAGACCTAGATGAGCATCTATCATGCTCCAGACTATAAATGAAATGGATATATGTTTGGAGATTGCTACATTGGAAAAGGGGTGAAATCAGAATATGTCTAAAATAGTGTAGCCATCCACTCAAGGCTCTAGGGGTTTGAGCTGGATGACCCAATAAATTTCAATATGGTATCAAAGCCTATGGTTGTTCTCTAGGTCATGCACCCTGTGTTTGTCATTGCCTATTTGAAAGAGCTGAAATCGGCGTGCATTTGGGGAGACATGGTAAGAACAATCCCATATTAAGAGGAGACCAAAATAAATGAGAATATAATGTGGCGTCGCTCTCCACTTAATTCCAAAAAGGTTTTGAGTGTGATGACCCAACCTAGTAGGCTTCATCAATAGCCAGTTATCCCCAAGAATTCAATGTTAGAGACTCGAACTTTCCCTGGCCACAGTTTCCTTTTGTGTTGCTGTTTATGTCATTCTTTTCTATTACAGAGGTAGATGGCATTTCCTCTTGTTTGCCTATGTATTGCATTTTTTCTCTGCTGGATATTTGGTCACTATACGTTTTCCAATCATTAAAGTACTTTGGCATGAAGTTTTTTAGCACCCAGTGTTGGAATTGCAGATCGGTATAACACCGCCCTCGTATGCCACAGATGGTGTTATCTAGCATGTCATCCAGGCCACTGGTTAAGGGTTGAGCGGCCCATCAAATGTTTGTCAGAACCTGGTGTTTTTCCTGATCTTGAAACTGCAATTTCTGCTGCAAGGTCAGCATGGTTTATAATCTTTTATCAAACTTACTGCAATGGCGAAAGCATGGAAGTTATCAAATGTTTCTTTATTTGAAGGCCTGGCGACACCATTCTGATTGCCGCTGGTGGTAGTCATCTTGCATCTGATATTCAGATTAAGAAACCACTTTGTCTTGTAAGTGGACATATGTTCAGCATTTTCTTTTTCCTTTTTTTTCATACTTTTAGAGGATATCTGATGAGCACATACTTTGAACTGAGATATAAAGAAAGCATGTATTTGGTTGTTTTTTTTATCATATAGTGAATAACATGTGAAATTTCCTTCATTTTTCAGTCAGAAATAATGTATGGGTCTTGTCTTTTAGCATAAATAGGCTAATCTCCTCTTCAGCCGAAGTATTTGCTCCACATTGTCATCTGTTCTAAATGTGCTTTTAATAGTTGATATTTTCTCTTTGTAAAAGTTTCATGCAGTTGCACCGCACTGATGCCTGGCTTATTGAGAATTTTGTTGTGGATTGCAAAAATGGTGGAAGTTTACCTTCCATCATGAATCATAGTTTATTGAATATTAGAGAAATTCGCTGCTTCTCCACCAACTTCATTCATTTGTTGCACAGGTGGGCGGGGGTGATCTGCCTGATGATACCATATTGACCTGTTCTCGTGCCTCTAACAGGTATTGTCTCTTTATTGAGTGCTGGTAGAGTTTAACAAAGTAGGTTTTGTCAAATCTCCTGCGGCTGGTAATACTTCTTTTTCTTCTTTTTTCATTCTTGAAATTGTGGTTCTTAGTTACACTTCACCTTCAACTAGAAAGTAAATGTACCTCGATTCCTTAATGCTAGCTATTGGCCGGTTGACATTGACCAATACTTATTTTCCTATTTTGTTATGCCAGTCAACCGGCAAGTTGACTGTTAGAACTTGTTCAAGATTCTGTTATAACTTGTTCAGGAAGCGGCTATAAACAATTGAAATTCTTGTGTTCTTGGACTTTTGGGCTGTGGCCTGCCTTTTATCTTTTTTAAATAAAACATCTAAAGCAACGCTATTTACTTGTTCGTTGGACTGTATATGATACCATAATCATTGTTGAAAGTTGGCACTGCAAGAGTTGTAACTATCTGGTTTGTCTGGACAGCGCAATTGAGTTCCTCTCTACATGCAAGGTAGCAAACTTGACAGTGAGAGCCGAGCTAGGTTGCTGCATCCTTCACAGGAGTGGGAGGCTCACCATCGAAGACTGCATACTTCAGTGTGAAGAAAACCCTTTAGATTTCCTCTCCTTCCCTATAATCAGCACAGCAAAAGGCAGTCATGCTTTCAAATCAACGGTACTAAAGGGCCATGGCGACAGTGTCACTGTTGCCCAGACACGGATAGAAGGAGGTGCAAAAGCAGTTCTAACTTGTGGGACATTGGCACTGCAGCATGTTCGAGCTATCTACGCACCAAAAGCTGTTTTCTTCTGGTTTGAAGCTGTGGAGAAATGAAATTTCTGGTTCTCAGTTGATAAAGCATTCCTTGTTGTAGTGTTCCAAGTGTCTGTCTATGTAATCCCTTCTGTTGTAGTATCCTACTTCTTACAGGCCCTCCAGGCTCCACCGAAAAAAAAAAGCCAAAAAAAGGAGGGGAAAAAAAAAGGCCTTCGTGGTGATGGGATAGACCATTCCTTTTCTGTAATATCCAAGTACATTGTCTATTTAATCTTTGTTTTAACATGTTCTTATTTTCTAATTACATTTAGTCCCTGGGATTTGGTCTTCGAAATCCTAATCCTCCCTCAGATAGATCGATGGCATATAGGCAACATTGTGATGGATGGATCAACATTCTTTTGTTCCTCTTACCTTTATAGTTTTTTTGGGTAAATACATTACCAGGCTTCGTTATCAAGTTTATCAAATCTCACTCATTATTTTGGCCTGTATACTAAGTGGGATGCAGGGTTCTTTACTATCCGTTGTGATTTATGAATTAGTAAAGCAAATGATTAAGATCAATGCTATACTTTTTGCTAGACATTTCTTTTTGACTCTGTTGGTTCCAAAATATGGTGTATCAGAAACGTCCTAGCATGAGCCATTCCACTTCCCGATCGAACTATTGCAAAAGAAATAGTAAAATGTGTTGTGTGCGGTGGCATTATCTATACTCAAATCACTTGCATTTTTGTGGGTGTTACATGCGTCTCAATATCCCTGAAGACTGCATGGAGTTGGCTCTGTGCACGTAGTAATTGCATGGTGTTACAAAACTGTTTCTCTCGAGACAGGTTTACGTGCGTTGTGCATGCAGATGTAGGCATCACAGATCCCAGGCATGAACCGAGAGACTACTAGTTTGGGATGCAAATGTTCTGTTCGCCGTTCTACTCACATGGGTTACTGATTCAATCCAAACAGCTGTTTTGCATATCATGCACACACGTCTCTGCTCTTTTCCAAGTTCGATGAGCAGCGGGAAGCGAACTCTAGATATGTCATCGTTCTGCCGTTAATGTGAAGGTTTGCACAGAATTTTCCTGTGTCATGTTCGCCATGGCATCGTCGATCGTGGGTTCGTTCAGAGTGAGCGCAGAAGCTTCATGCAAGTCCCCACTTCTCTTATAAGCCTCTTTGAGCCCCTTGTCGGTGAAATGATGATGCTTTATGCACAACCATCGCACAACCGTGCTGCAATTTGGGGTAGCACATGGCGACGCGTCTTGCGATAAGAAATAGCTCTAGCTCATGGAGAAATTTAGAATCCAAGTGTGTGTTCATCATGCAGGAGGTAGGCAGGCAAATACAACAGGTCAGTTCCCGATAGCGGATACGTATTCTGATCGTTCTGGAGTCTCAAGTTGCAGGATATTGTGACGAAAGGTTTATAATGACTGTTTCGAAAGAGATTTAGTCTTGATATCGGAGGGAGTGAAAATAAGTGTATATTAAAAGAAGAACATTTGAGCTCTCTCCTAAGAGGGTCTTGACAAAATCTCGCAAAGAGGGATAATATTTTTGAGAGGTGCGCACATAAAAATCTCTCGTCTCTTCAACGACGCCATATGTGGCAAACAAGACAACATGCCATAGCCCCTCCGAGTAACCGAGTGATCGAATGCCCAAGCTCTTGGGTGAGAGACCGGTCGTGAGCCGGAAACACCTAGGTGATTGAGCGACCGAACGCCATCACGCCCGGGTGAGAGTCCGGCCGTGAGCCCAAAATGCCTGGGTGACTGAGCGACCGAACGCTCGAGTGAAAAGGCGAGCCATGTGCGAATAAATGCGTACTTAAAAGAAAGACATTTGTGCCTCTCCCACAAAAGGACCCTCTTCCAAGAGAAAATGATAAAATTCTAAAGAGAGGATAACATTATTAGGGGGACATGCACACAAAAATCTCACGCCTCTTTGACGCGCTAACTCAATTCAGATTAATTTTTACAATGGCCTCTTAATACAAGAAGGGAAATGATTTGGTGACATCATTATGTAACACATATATTTGACACATAAAATTAAAAATATCAAGTGACATTTTAAAATTTGAAATGTATCAACTGTGTCACCAAATCATTTTCCATACAAGAATTATCTAATCTAAACGACAGTACTCCAGACAAGAATGTATGCAATCTATGTCAATGGAACTGCCTACAAATTTCGTAGGCACCACAATCAAACCCCCTCCAAATCCCTTAACAATTTACAAACATATAGAACACTTGGGGGTTGGGACTTGGCAGAATGTTTGGCTCAAAGGAAAGCGAAGGCTACTCATCTGTTCTAGCCCTTCCATTTGGGTTCTGAAGGAGCGCACAATCTTATTCTACGGTAACTTGTACCGCCGATGGTGGGGAGACCGGCAAGTTGGCTAACCTGGGGCACCGGCCAATTTGAATCTTACTTAGGCAAGGCATGTCATCTTTTGCCAGAGTCCATCTCTCCAACCAGGGCAAATCCGACAGGCGAATCATCTCCAGACATGGAAACCTCTGTTCTTCCCCACCACCGGCACCAGGAAACATAGGATCCATGCTTGTGATGCTGTGCAGTCCTTCAATGCACAGTTCCTTGAGCGCAGGTAGCCGCCCCAGCGGTGGGAGGGACTCCCACCCGGTGCAGTTGGAGATCCTCAAGGAAACTAGCTTAGCGAAGGATCCGCCGACCATCCAACTCGGCGGCGTTGCACCACCATAGCCATCCATGCTCAGATGCTGGATACTGGAAGGAGGTTGAAGGCAGTCGATCACATTCTGCCCACCCGCTTGCTCCTGCGTGCTAGGCCCAGCAGAACCAGTGCTCCACTGCAAGGCTAAGGTCTGAATGTAACGCTTATCTTTCAGATTGGCCTCTGTGGCCTCCGTCGGACTGGCCACATTCTCCAGCTTTGAGATCCAGAGTTCTCCCCTGAGATTCGTCAGGTTCTTCATCTCTGATATCCCACACCCCTCCCACCTGGTTCCCACAGCGAACCTCGACAGCGTCTGCAACGAGGTCAGCTTCCCCATTCCTGGCGGCATCGATACCAGACCACTCGCACCCTGTTGGTCCAGATGCAGACACAGGTGCCGCAGGTTGATCAAGTTGCTGGTGCCTTCTGGTAGCTTCACGAGATTATAGCACTCGCCGAGCTCCAGAGTCTGCAGGTTACGCAGGTCGGCGACGGATTCCGGGATCCTCTCTATCGGAGAGTTGTAGAGGCTCAGGTAGCGCAGGAGTACGAGCTCGCCAATGGAATCTGGCAGGACATCTATACCAGTGTTGCCCAGATCCAGCACGCGCAGGTGCGTCAGCTTGGCGAAAAGATCACCTGGCAGCGGCTGCATCATGGCTATCCTCGACTCGCCCTGCAGCGCAAGCGTGCGCAGCCTCTTGTGCTCTGGGAAACCTGCGAATGTTACGGGCTCTTTGTGATAGCACAGAGCCAAATGGCGAGCTCTCATGGGAACATCACCCAGCGGTTTATCCTGGCTCAACACTGATCTGACGCATTCATGCTTGGACACAGCTTGTGATACCTCATGCAGCAGGTCGGGCATCTCATATTTGGGGCACTCTGGGTTTTGGTCCCCGAGATCAGAAGCTTGGAAGAAGGACATCCAGAGGAGTTCGTCGAAGTACCTATTCCCTATGGCCTCCAGCCTTCTGTTCCCCATGCGCACGATGTAGCCCTGGGCAATCCAGAGCTTGACGAGCTCGTCCCCGTCGAACTGGTGGCCGGGCGGGAAGAGGGCGCAGAAGGCGAAGCACTTCTTGAGGTGCGGAGGGAGGAGCTCGTAGGAATGGTTGAGTACCCGCAAGACGTCCAGCTGGTTGCCGTCTTGTGAGAACGCCGCCGTCTCCTCCAGCATGCTCCTCCACTCTGCTTCGTCCGCCCGCCCGCGGGACAGAGCCCCCCCGAGTGAGATGGCCGCCAACGGCGAGCCCTGGCACTTCCTGGCGATATCCAGGCTGATCTCACTCAGTTCGGAGGACTGATCCAGGAAGCCTTCCTCCGGGCATGCGCGCTGCTGGAACAGGGCTAAGCAATCTTGTTCCGACAACCCGTTGAGGCGTCCGGGTTGCAGGGTGCCCCTCTCCTGCGCCACCCTCTCGCTCCGAGTTGTCATGAGGACTCTGCTCCTGCCGTCCACCGCTGGCAAGCTGTTCTGCAGGGCTTCCCAGTGCTGATGAAGGCCATCGTCCTTGACGTCGTCGAGGACGAGAAGGAACGGCTCGCGAGCCAGCAGCCCCTTCGCACAGCTCTGCAGCGTGGTGAGGTTGGACAGATGACAGACATTACCTGTTAGGGACTGGAGGATCTCCCTGGTGATCTTCACCACATCGAAGCCTCTGGTGGTGCAGATCCAGATCCTGTTCTTGAAGCCCTGGGTGACCCTGACGTCGTTGTAGACGTACTTGGCCAATGCAGTCTTGCCCAGCCCCGCCATGCCGTAGATGGGCACAACGTGCGGTCGAGCAGGACCAGCGGGTCGCCGCAACAGCAAATCCACAATGTTATCCCGGTCACGATCCCTGCCCAGAATCCGGAACCGGTCCGGTCGGATCATGGCGGCGGTCGGAGGTGCCTCCGCCGCCAGAGACCGCCGCGGCGCCTCATCCGGCTGCAATTGTAGCTGCTGACGATCTTTGCAGATCTCCTCGTACCTGTCCCTGATCTCCACGATCTCCTTCGCCACTCTGCGCCGGAAAAGGAAGGCGGACTTGGGCGCCCAGCGCTTCCTCTTGCGGCCGCCCCCCGCGGGCCACTCCGCGAGGGCCAGCCGGGTTTCGAACTCCTCGAGCAGGTCCTCCGCGTCGAGGGCCACATCCTTGAGGTCGCTGAGCCACCTGAGGACCCGCTGCTCGGTGACGCTGCGCCACGTCTCGACGTCGTGGAGCAGGACGCAGATCCGCTCCTTGGTGGCCTGAAGCTTGTCGAGCTCCTCCTCGACCCCCCGCGCCTGCGAGAACTCCGAGTGGACCCAGAAGAGGAGATCCTTTAAAAAGTCGCCGACCTTGTCGGATGGATTTGAGACCAGCTGGATGATGCTCCCGAGCAGCTCCAGCCAGTCCATGGCGGCAAAGTAACGGCAGGTGGTCGTGGCCCGCCGGAGGAACAGAGGTCGGTGGTGGGGGGAAGGAGGGATTCCAGTGGAGGAGAGCAGAGAAAGCAAGGGAAGACCTTGAAATGGAGAACAAAAGAGGGGGTCCACATATAATGCAGGAAAGTGCAGTGTTTGACCTGGTGTAGGTGGACGTAGATACAAGAACATGCGAAGAAGGAAGGAAGTTGGTGGGCAGGAAACTTCCTCTCAAGAAGGTGGAAGAGGAGAAGAGGGAGAGATCGAAGAAGAAATGGGGAAGCTAAAGTACAAGCGCCATGGTGCCACATGCATGTCTCAAGAAAAATTTCGTATTATAATTTGTTTCTGGATGTTTTTTTTTAGTCTCACGTCCTCTAACTTCTTCTTATTATTTATTTATTTATTTTTAAATTGACTACTTTAATCTTGAACCGTAAAATTGTCAACTTTCAGGAATCTTTGATGATATTTTAAAATTGAACTTATAATTCCCGAAAAAAAAGGAAAGATCTACTTTCGAAGAAAGTTGTTTCTTAAGTTGACCACGAAACAGTCAAAATTATGAGAATAAAAAAAACCCCTTGAATGAAATGGCTATCTGTGGGCTCTGATACTGATAACCACCGCCGACGATGGATCCTGAGTAGGACCCACAAATAATGCCGACGATAAGGCCCTCGGCTAAAGATTCTTTCGTCCTCTTATAAGGTGCCGTTTGAAACCGAGTGAGAAAATCAGCTTTTTTAATAATCGACTTTTTCTGTCACAGCACCAGTGCGGCGCGATTTTTCTGGGCGCGCGTGCGGCGTGCCATGCCCAGCGCGGACGACGAGGCATTAAAAAAAGTGTCGCCCATTCCATCCGTTTCGTCGGCAAATGCAAGAATCCGCAAAAGCAGACCACCATCCGCTTTTTGGCATGAAAGAGAGAGAAAAAGTCTCTCTCTATCTCTCTCCTTCCAACAAAAATCACTTTTGCACATGAGCCGAGGCGGATAACATTGTTTGAAAACGATTTTGATTTGTCAGAGATTTTGAAGTCTCAAAATCTCCACCACCGCGGTTCCAAACGGCACCTAAGGTAACCCTAGTCTACCTTCTCAAAAACTACATGCCTAATAAGGGAAGGCGCTGAGATCCCGGGCCGCGACAGCTCCTCCCATCCCTAGCTGGCAATCGCCAGCGGCAATCCAGGAGGAGACATCCGGTGATCACATCCCTTGCTTTAGGACGCCGAGTGCGTGGCTAACAAAGGCAGGGGAGAAAGGCCTACCTTGGACAGTGTGACGGAACGCCTCGGCCAAGCCCGTTAAACCGATAACGTCCTTGAACCGAGTCCGCCTCCCGCGAACGGGCCGAAGCCTCGCAAGGGATACCAAACCACAGTCCGTGTAAACACAAAGGAACACACAACAATTTATACATATATCACAGGATTACATAACCAAATTTCCACAAAACTGAAAAGAAGTACAAGAGCCTGGGCCTACCCCGAGGTACAACTGAAGAAAGTAACAACTACTAAACTACACAACACCACACTGCTGGAGCTGCTACTACACAGCTAGAGGTACCGACCCTGCACCGCTACGACGCGGCTCTGAACTGGACGACGGTCGTGAAACGTCCTCCTCGCTCTCACCTGTGGGGTAGGGTGAGCCTCTCTAGTCACTGGCTCAGTAGGGAACTCCCCCAAACCCGAGCAAACCAAAAACCACATTACAAAGATATAAACAGTACCAACAATTATAGAACACAGCTAAACAAGATATTAAAACTGTAAAAGTACTCACCGTCTGCCGACTACGAGAAACAACTGTAATAATTAAACGGCAAACCCAAACAGGTGTACAAGCTAAAGTAGAGACAGCCAAACACGAGCCCGTGAACTGGTTCGCGACACCAGAAACTGACTCGGACAAACTAACACAGGTCTACCTCTCAGTCTCACAGCTACGGACGAAAGGTCCAGCTGCCGCTCCACGTAAAAAGTCAAGCAACTGTGGAGACCAACTAAACACCACCCCTGTGTACCACACGGTCACAGGCCCATGCCTGGCACCTCTAGAGATCCTGGCCCGGAACTCTCTAGAGTGAGACACTGGAAAAGGACTAGCTGGGGTCCAGTACATCTACTGGTGTCCGTACCCCCAACTACGAGCACACTACAAGTGACTAAAGACAAACACAAGTGTCACTGTCCCACTGTCGTCTTTCCCTCAGCCGGACGTGCAACTCAAACACAGAGTGAGGGTGTCCAGGTCAGACGACACAAACCTCGACGGTACAGCACAAGTACCGGGACAAAGCCCAGAGCTAACAGCCTGGCTTACAAAGAACCTGGGGCACCCAACTGGAGAGGTAACCACGGTAGGCGACGTACTACTAGCCACGTACACAAAACCACGTGTACGTCACACACAAACCACGTGAAACCTCACGTAACCACAAGTAACACTGGTCCACTACACTGAACCCTACTGACTCGCGTAAACAACGCGCAGTCACTGAAGTAAGTAACTAATTGCATACCTCGTATGCTAACCGAGAACCATGTGCACTTAGTGCACCTCATGTGTCAACACACATGCATTATCGATAAATACTGTAATTAGTCATTTCTGCTTATAACCAGTAGCGGCAACATCGACTGCCACTTACAACAACTCAACGGCAAGGACTGGCCGTTAACATCCTGGCTGAGGAGCTTGGTGACAAGATGTTGACGCCAAGTTTTTCGGCCTTAAACCGTGCAGAAACCCTAATCCAGCTCTGCAGGCTTTCCAACCGTTCTAACTACAGAAAAACATAGAAATGATTCTTTTAACATGCAGGAACCCAACATAACCCAAACAGCATGCTTAAAACATAATTACTCAAACCACCCATTATTCCCGCATGGTGCAACTTTATCCGAAAATACGTTATCATGCTAATTCAGGTGGTTACGATGTTTTAATGTTTCTACGGAGTTAACCGGGTTCGTCCCCTACCTCAGAACATGCTAGAACCCCATAATCTCCCGGTTCACGCTGAGCCCTCCGCGAGCTCCCACAGAAATTGCACCACACCGCGACGTTTCCTCGCGCAATTCAACAACGCCACGCGTTCTACGATCGTCCAACCACTCTTCGATACCTGTTTAAAGCTTCAGAAACACCAGGACGCGAAGCTGGGGCAAGAGGGGAAGAGAACCAAGTAAGAAACCTGCCCTCAGGTGAACCTATAACATGCATCATTCTCAGGTTGGCGTCAACCCTTATGCCGCCAACAGCAACCGCCACCCTCAGCGTCCACATCCAAAGCCGCTAAGTTCATGCAGTCAACGTCCACTTACCTGGACGCCAACAGGTCAACGGCCACCCCTAGCCGCCAACTCCAACTGAACAGCAGCAGTCCTGTTTCATTTCAGGACCCACCTTGCACTTCACCTGCTCAAACCACACATTCACACCACCATTCCACACAACCAACTCACATTGGCCTCACAACGGCCGCCACAACCACAGTACACATGATCCGCTTGATCCGAAAGGCACGCGACGTTACATTACTATCATCTAAAAAGAAATTTTGACCTCGAAATTCATAACACAACTCAAAGTCAACAACTTAAACACATACACACTTTTACAAGCACTATCATCTAAAAAGAAAATACAAGGCTTACATAAACAGATATGGTACCCTTTAGCCATTTCCTCAGCTAACTCCCAGGTATCCTCACCACCCAACCTATTTTCCATCTCACTTTAACTAGCTCAATTTCTTTATTTCTCAGCTTCTTCATCTTTCGATCTGTGATCTGCAACCGGATACTCTGGCATAGTCATGTCCGGTCTCAGGTCACCACCTTGATATCTAATTATTTGAGCTGGATCTTCAATACACTTTCTTAACATGGAGACATGGAAATATCATGCACATCTGCGAAATCTGCTGGCAAATCCAGCCTATAAGCTGTTTCCCCAATTCTTTCTAACACTTGGAAGGTCCCACATACCTTGGACTCAACTTCCCAGTCTTGCCAAACCTCATAATACCTTTACTTGGGGAAACTCTCAAGAACACAAAATCTCCCACCTCAAATTGAAGTGGTCTCCTCCGAACATCTGCATAACTTTTTTGCCTGCTTTGAGCTGCCTGCAATTTCTCTTTAATAAGCTTCACTACTTCAGTGGTTTGCTAAATTAATTCAGGACCCACTAATTGCCTTCTCTCCACTTCATGCCAGTTCAATGGGGTTCTACATGGCCTTCCATATAAAGCTTCATATGGTGTCATCCCAAGACTGGTATGATAGCTATTATTGTAGGCAAATTCAACCATTCCCAAATGATGCTCCCAGCTACCTCCCCAAACTAAACACAAGCTCGTAACATATCTTCAATTGTCTGAATAGTCCTCTCTGTCTGACTGACATCTGTCTGGGGATGATAAGCGGAGCTATACCTCAACTCAGAACCTATTACTATTTGCAGACTTCTCCAAAAATCAGAAGTAAATCTTGGATCTCTATCTGACACAATAGTCTTCGGAATACCATACAGTGGAACAATTCTTTCAACATAAACATTTGCCAATCTGTCCACTGTCCAAGACATACTTACTGCCACTAATCTGCACACTTTGGTTAATCTGTCAACAATACCCATATTCCATTATGTCCTGAACTCGACCTTGGTAAACCTGCCACAAAGTCCATAGCAATGTCATCCCACTTCCACTGTGGAATGGGTAACGGTTGCAATAGACCTCCAGGCTTCTGATGCTCTGCTTTAATCTGTTGACAGATAGCACACTTTGCAACAAATTCCGCTATTTCTTTCTTCATATGAGGCCACCAGAAATGCTTTCTCAAATCATGGTACATTTTAGTACTACTACCCGGATGGATAGTGTACCTAGATTTATGAGCCTCTTCCAACACTCGCTGCTTTACCTCCCTTTCTGCAGGAACAAACACCTGCCCTCTGAGCCTGATAA